>VWZL01000820.1:28169-115671 GCA_013396915.1 Stercorarius parasiticus
GGGGGGGGAAGAAAAAAAAGAAGAAAAAGTAAAATGAATCTCTTCTAAAGTGCGCTTGACCCTCAAGTCCTCTTGCACGAAAAAATCCCTCAGGCTTTTGCGGAAATCACGCAGGGGGAATGACTGGCAGACTGGGGTGGGAGTCATTTGTAGAACAAATGCACAATCAGATCCCCAGTCCCCCTAGAGTAAGTTCAGCGGGAGGTGCGTTTCACTTCGAAGGGCTACAGGGAAGGAAAATTTAAAAAATAAAAAAAANAAAGAAAAAAAAAAAAGAAAAAAAGAACACCAGGCTGAGGCTGCTTGAAATCTGTGTGAGTGTCCCGAGGTGGAAACCACTAGAAACGGCATTTACGCCTTGCATCTACGTGTCAGATGTGGCCGGGATGGCTGGGGTGGTGTGGGTACACGATATATCGATGGCTCTGAGGGATGGGGTACGCAATGTCTCCCGATACGGGCGCAGACACAGCGCATCTTCCCACACGGGGTTCCGTGCAACACCCTTAACGCAGCCCCCGGTTTTGCAAAGGGGAAGGGATTTTTCTTCTGCTCAGGGAGGCGATCCTGATGTTTGGGTGCTTATTTTGGCTCTGGTGAAGGGAACAGGCTGATACTCAGTGGGTTCACATTATTTATAGAAAAATTTCAAAGACTTTAATCCCGTGCCTTGCCCCTCCCAAACACAGAAGCACGTTTCTAAAGCAGGATCTTGTGGGAGAAAAGATGTATTACCACTTTAGTTTTGGGAAGACCTTAATGTGGTCATTCATTTTAGAAACAATGGTTACAGACTTCAGATTTATTCCTTATTCATCTTTCTATCTCATTTCTAATGTTCTAATCACCTTAATTAAATGCTGAGTAGTTTAGAATATTCTTAAATAGCTTTCATAGGATTTTTTTTTTTTTTAATTTCTGATTACATCATGAGTACAGATTATTTGAATATTCCATTCATTTTAAAATTATGATTAAGGGGATAATCCCCCAAAAGATGTTTGTAACAATTTTAACTAAGCTGTGTTAATTGAGTTAGGGGATAAGAAATGAGATTTAAAGGGTGAGCAAGGGGTAAAATCAAAGCCCGCGTAGTTTTAAAATCAAGTGGATTAAGAGATTGGTCAGAATGGAGGAGGTGGCGGGTCAGAAGCTGAAGGAGTGGTTCGAATAGAAAATTCACTTACCTTTGTGCCGCATGCACGTCTTCTATGGAAGGGATGTGCAATGGCACCAGGTGTAATGTGGTCAAACACGAAGGGTAAAAAGTGCTCGTTACGGATCAACAGACTGCACATTGCTCATTGTCAGGCGAAGGTGAGCAACACGAAAGGACATGGGAAAGCCTGCCCAAGTGTCACCTCAAGCGTCTGACAGCGCTGTGTACCCTGACGTGCCTGGGAATACCAGGTCAGCCTCCAGCGCGCCTGTGTCCCATGGGTTGGGATCATTGTCCCAAGCGATGCATTGAGCGGCGCTGAGACATCAATGGTTTGGTGCTTTTGGTTTAGGACGTTGAGTGTGAGCCTTCCCGGCATCCTCCCCTTGTCCTTACATTTGTTTGTAGCTCACTAGTTGTCAGTGTGTCGTGAATTTTGCTAGGTTATTTTTCCTATTGCTCTGAAGTATCGGTTGGGAGTCGATTATTGTAGCTTTTCTGGTGACCACTTTCTTCTTGGTAGCCAACTCCCTCTTCTTCACCATGCAGAGGGCTTTACATGCGATGTTCCCAGCTCACCACCTCTTTGTAAGAGGAGCATAGCTCTAACATATCTGGAAATCAGGCAAGATATTTTTACTTGTGTTCCTTAAACCCCCCATGCGTAACCGGAGACGCTCACATACTGGAGGAATTTCTGGAGTGATCAGTACTTATGGAAATTATGGCACCCTTTGCAGTTCCCTCCTGGGTGTGTGAGAGGAAACCATTGCCTATGAAACTGAGACTGGAGAGAAGAAAGGCAGGAAAGTGAGTGAAAAGCAGGGTGCAGAACTTGAGCTACCGGGAAGGGATGAAGGAGGGTGGGTGCCTTTGTTTAAAAGATGGACCAAGGTAAAGGTAGATTGACCCACATGACCAATGTCAGAGAGGTTATCACATGCATGTCACTTGCACGTGAATTCCTTACAGTTATACAAGCATCGTTTGGGAATTAGAGCAATCTGCCTGGCAGCCTTAAGAAGAGCAGGATAAATCAGCCCATGAACCATGGATGCTGGGAGGATGGTACACACCACCTCTTTCTCTGGAATGTGTGTTGCTTTCACAAGATTTGCACTGGTTCAGGGTACAAAGGGGGATCTAAAACATCCCAAAGAAGCTGGGGAGAGGCCGACTGGGAACATGCAGCTCTTAAACCCCGGAGAGAAAAACATAAAGTGAGTTTGAATTTAACCAAGGAGAATAAAATACTGCAGTGACTGATGGCAGCAGTAGTTTTGTAGGCTCGGTTATGTAGGTTGGGATTTAATCTGTTTAGATCTTTTTCTTCCAAGCTTAACAGCTTTAATTATTTTTACAAAGAAAAAAAATCAATACATCCTTACACACTATTAATAAAAAAATCAAGTATCATTGATATTTGAAAACAGAAATCATAAAGAACATATTGCATTCACACCAACTACATACCAAGCAGAACGTTAATAACATTAACCTTTACTCTATCAGATATTTTCAAGAAATACCACTATATTTTTTGCAACGGCTCATATCTGTCATTTAACTGACATGTGATCTTTGCTAAGTTTGCCAAATCACTGAGGCCTGAATACCATTCAGCAATGTTAATTTTGTTTTCCTATTCCAGCCTTTACACAATTATTCTCATGGCAATCATTCTAGCCTTGAGTATAAATAATACTTCAAGTGGTTTGTTGATATCCAGAAAATGATGTGTATCTACATTAAGAGATTCTGGAATCTAATGGGAGAACCATGCATATTATTAAGCTGAAATGCCTATTTCTTTCCTCCCAGATGGGAAGTAGTACAGGGTAGTGCCATGGCATATGCATTAATTTTATTCCTTCCGCAAATTTTAGCACATATTATTTTTGCAGATTTTGAGTCTTTTGCCTCCTACCAAATATTCAGGAGATTTAAATAGGATTTTGCTGCAGAAAAGATCTCAATCTTAACACTTAGGACCCTGGGTAATTCTCAGGTGAGCTGAGGAAGAAGAGCATGGGAGCAGTTCTGCTCTGGAGAAAAATAAGAAAAGAAATGAGAGTTTGGTAGGAGGAATCCTTGAGGATTAACAGAGGCAAAAAGAGAGACAGAGTAATTTTCCTGGCTCCTATATTTCAGTCCTACTGATCGGGTATGCTTGCTCTGAAGGTCCTAGCAATAAATAAAGAGCACGTTTAAAATGAGGGGGATTGCAACCAAAGGGTAACGAAAAACATAAATCCCAATATCTGTCCGTCAGCATTGTTACCCCGTTAATACACACAAATATTTTTCCATTTAAAAATTAGTCTGCAACAGATTTCTTACTAAACCTGTGGATTTCTTGCACATTATCTTCCATAATTTTTACTTCATATTACTTGCTTTTTCCAGCTGCAGGCCTCTTGTTCCTTTTTCTTTCTTTTAGGTCCAGGGGGACTTTTTATTTCTTCAGGACCTGAAAGGGAGGAAGGAGCACCCTGCGCTGTGCGCTGGCTGTTTGTGTGGGAGGGAGCTGTGTGGGAGCATTTCCTCCGGCACTTGATAGATACTCCATAGGCCAAGTTTAAAATCAGGATTGTTGACGTTTGCAGATGTGCAGTCATAGTGGGGCCTCAGCTGGAAAAGCTGACGGTCTGACGAGACACGAGGCAGTACAAAATGAGGGTTGGACTTACGTGGTCGCTGTTTCTCTCTTTACTGCTTCACTTTGTGGGTTCCTGCAACTTGATCTTTGTATATGTTTGGACTTCACAACCTGTACCCGTTATCTATACGGAGTTTGAAGTTGACATCTGTTGACGGCAGTGGCCCTGAAGACTGGAGTCTAGAGGTGGTGTTGAGTCTTGAGGCGAGCCCTGTGGGGAACTGGGTCAGGAGAGTGGTGCAGGTTCAAAATCTGATTGTCCTGTTGCACTGGCCCAGACAAAGGGAAGTTTTTAAGGCCAGGCTGGCTGGGTCTCTGAGCAACCTGATCTAGTGGGAGGTGTCCCTGCCCATGGTAGGGGGGTTAGAACTAGGTGATCGTTAAGGTCCCTTCCAACCCGAACCATTCTATGATTCTACGATCTCCTGTAATGAGATGAAGGTTAAGTTACTCTTCCAGCCACAAATATCCACAGGTGAGGAGGTGGATGAAGATGATGCTCTCACACGACTCACTTCCCGGTGTGGCTCCAGGCAGAAGCCCTGCCAGTCGTACGCGCTGATGCCTCCTCAGGCTGGATGTGCCTCTCTGCTCTGGAAAGCAGGAGCTCTGCGGAGCTTCAGTGGGGGCTGTGGTCCTCCCCACAGAGAAACGCGTCTGTCTCCAGGGCACAAAAAAAGAGTATTAATGCATATGGGCACACACACTTCTTGGCTCGAGCAGCATGCTCCCTAGCCAGGTCAGGCCTGGCCACGTAACAAGTTTTAAAAGCAGAGATCTGATGGCCAAACACAACAGTGCATACCCAGCTGCAAATCTACATATAAATTGATCTCTTCAGTATCTGGTTTTAATCTCGGTTTTATTTCAAGCCATCTACCATTAATAAATATCTCGTGATCCTCTCTCTCCCCACTGAATAGCTACGGTCAAAACATCCCTGGTTTAGACATCTCAAACACCCCGAGTTTAGACATCTCAGTTAAACGCTACCACTAGATGTGATGAAGCCAGCCTTTATTTCAGCAGTTCTTTTTCTGTCTTTTTTTTTTTTTTTTTCCTCCCTCCAACCCATCAGCATAGATGCAATTTTTGTCAGGATAACTTCTGTTGTGTCTGAATTCCTCTTTGTGCTCTTCCCAGCATTTCAGGCAGCACTGCACTGCAGCATCACACCCCTCTCTGGAATGCTATTCCCTCAAGACTCCCATGGCACAGAGAGATGGGTAATGTTTTCTGAGCTACTTCCACTATTACCACATTTTCTATAGAGGATCAAAATGGATTATTTTCATCTTGACATGCAAATGCCTAGTCTGTGCCCTTGGCTGAGATCTCGGCATTGACTACAGAAGTAAAAGATACGGGGGTAGTAGCTTTTTAATATCACATATGGAAGCGGCAGTCTTATTTCTTAAGGGAAAAAAAAAAGAAAAACTGACTGTAGTCCATTGTGACTCGCAAAAAAAAGAAAAACCTAATAAAAATATTTCCTCATGCACTTACTGAATGCTGTATTCACATACCGTCGCGGGTCTGCACAGTGGCACATGAACGTTGTGTGCAACTCAAGATCTTGCTGTTGTACCCTGATCTGCCCGTCTGCCGTGCCAAGGTATCGATGGGAAGAAAAGACAAATGGATCATTTTATCGAGTCAGATTATAAACCCGAATACAAACATTTAATAAGCGATGGAATTAGAACAGGAATAGGAAGGATTTCTAAGGCTCCTTGTGAAATGCTTATAGAGCTAAAAAGGTCAAATTCTTCCCCAATTTTCACTCCGCACAACAGCAGTTAAGTAAATGAAATAACATGACCTGCAAATCGGTGCAGGATACAACCCGCAGAATATGTTGATACACCGTAAAAGTCATTGTGTGGTTTCGCGTTAACATGAAAGAAATGATATCTGACCACCAGAGCACCCGCACTGACTCACTGTTTCTAATTATTATTATATTCTTTTTCTGAAACAACAGCAGCGACAAAACAACATCAAGCAATTGCCTCCTGGCTAGCGTTCTCGGCAAACCCTCATGACTATTGACTCAAATGAGCAGCCCAGCAAGTAAGTTGTTAGCTTAAATGAAAATTATAGCAGAGACAAAAATGTCAGCCTGGGAACTGAACTAATAAGGGAAAGAATGCGCACGAAGCTGCCGGCGCAGTTTTAAACCTCAGGAAGAATAAAGGGAAAGCACAGCTCCCGAAATTAACTTGTAAGGCGGAGGTAAACAGGACAAATCCACGTCCATCGCTACGTGGCACCAAGCCGATGAGCGTGGGACTCTCAGCCGCTACGGCTTAACGATGCCTTTACACGCTAGAACTTGAGGTAGGGTTTACGGTAGGCGGTGGATTAAGTGCGGGCTGACAGTTTGGCGACCCGTTGCCACTGCCAGCCTGTCTGACCTTCCTGCTTTCTGGCTCATGGGCAGGAAAAGCGACAAGATGGGGTCAGGCAACCTGGATGTGTCCTCGGACGCGGGTCCCCGGGAAAAAAGGGGCTGTTGGTGAGCGATGGGGGAAACGGCTCTGGCCCAAGGTCCCGAGCGGAGTGAGGAGTCGGAGGGGAAAGGTGATAAGCCGCGTTGGGCTTGTTCTGCAGAGCCCCTGGCTGCCGTTCAGGCTGAGGTCTTGGACACAGTCCACCGACAGGCCTTCTGCCAGGGGATTTGTTACTGCGAGAGCTTGGCTTAGGCAGGATTTTATTACAAAAATTGTCTCGGTTCTTCTTCTGTCTTATTAAAATCTATCCCACCCTTCCCTTCCACCCCAGGAGGAGGAATATTTTGTATATATCTGGGTGAAACACACAAACAAATTCATTTCCCACGGATAATATATTCAGAGTTATTTGCTTTTCAGAGTCAGGAGCTCAAAATGATGAATTTATTATGCAAAGTAATAATTGCAAATTATATTGGCAAACTCCATTCCAGAAAAAAATGGGGTATTAATATAACTAAAAGGATTAAAAAATACTGGCTGTTAACTTGGGGCTACTGCAGATATTTTAGGAGGTTATATATCTCTGTTCCACCTAAACCACCAGAGGCAGTAGCTTTCATTTTAAAGGTCTAGTGAGATACCGTAATTAATGGGCCCACCTAACAGCATATGTCGCACTTGTATTGAGTACTAGGACATGATGCATATTACGGAAGAAAGTGAACGAAATGCTTAGCGTCATAAAAATTTGCATCTCTTTCTAGTTCATTTTTTAGTGCGAAGAGATGAAATATATCAGCGTTGGAATGCGGAAGAATTTGACTCCAGTTTTTGGGTCAAGCTAGCCTATGCCTTCAGTGGGATGACTGAATGGCATATTTTGACTTTATGGGTCCTTACAGGATCCGAAATGCCTCATTAACAATCCCTTGGAGATATATAGCACTTCCCAAGGATGACTGGAGCAAGCCAACTGCTCCGGATGAACCTGGGGGCAAGTGGTTATCCCTCCTTCAAGTTGCCCACGGGTTCCCTTGGTCCTTTATGGTCATCAGCAGAAAGGGGCCCCAGCAGTTGCCAGAGTTGAGGTCTCTAATGCAGTGCTTGTCAGCTACACGAGATTTATTTGCTCTCCTGGATCTGTATGTTATGTCAGGGGTACTCAAAGGATTAATTTGCAATCATGGTCTTCTTCACAGTAAAGAACAGCTCTCTGCTGCTGTAGAAGCATTTTCCTTTCTGGCACACAAGTCCCATTAGGAAGTGCTCTGCAGTAGATTATGTTCTCCAGGATAGTGGAGATTTGTGGGTAATTACGAGAAAAATAAAGATAATGTGCTTGTAAACCTTGCAAGTAATAGTTGCAGTACTAATGCTGTAATTCATAGGCATGGCACCATTAGAAAGTGATGGAGCTTGTTAAATTTAAACACTAGTGACATTTTTAACATACTTTTCATGAAAGCATTATGAGCTGAGTGCAGGGACGGGATTCAAGTGCTCCACAAGTCTGACTCCTCCTGACTCTGGCACACATGCCGGCTGTGCTCCTGAGACTGTCCAAAGCGCTTCACTCGCTACGAGGGAGATGCTTGAGGATCACCTGCTGCTACCAACCCTGGAGCAGCTTCTACAGAGCTTGTGCTGCGAGAGCCTTAGCGTAGCCGGGCTTCCAGACCATGCCATCAGACATTTTAAACCGTGCCTGCCTGTAGCTAAAGCCTTAAGTGATGTGCCTTTGTGAGGTGGACAATAATCAACTCCTAACCAATATTTCAGAGCAATAGGAAAAATAACCTCAGGGTGACAGTTATTTAGCATTTGCAAGGGACTTTGAAGGCGTAGGAGCTGTGGGAGTTTACACAACACTGCAAGCTGAGAGCAAACTGTCTAACACTTATTTCCTCACATCTTTTCTTCTAACGTGCCTTTATCGACCATCATTGCTATGAAAGGAGTTCCACCTTGTGGAAAAAAGCCACTGGAAACAACAAGGGGCAATCAAAGATGTTTAGCGTATAAACATTGAACTTAACGATCAACAGCTTCTTCAGTGAACAACAAACCTCTATTCTACTTTTCAAGCAGAGCAGCAGAGACCTTGATTCACAGATTTTTTGCGCAGATGCCAAGACCAGCATGCCTTAGGAGCGACAAAAAGGAGTGGTTGCCCACCTGCCCAGCCTGCAGCATCAATAGCAGGCACAAAGGTAAATCTGCTCCCCAGGTGCCACAATGCAGTTCCTTCAACTGAATGTCAAACCTTGTTTTGGTCTTCATCTTCCCAGCTAGGTGAGGGCACAGACCAGTTAACTCCTTTAAACACACACTAAGTCCAACCAAAAACATAAATAAAATCAGAAAAGGGGACTGGAATTCAGCAGAACTCTACAAAGCTGAATAAATACTCAGCTAAAGCCAATTCTCTTGGCGTTTGTAGAGTTATGCTTCTGAGGGAGATGTTTTGGAAACAACTGTGGGTCATCCAAAACACTGGTTGATAGCCACTGCCAGAGATGTGTTACCTTGCTTGATGTGGCAGTGTTTTGATAAGGTTTGAGAAGTTCCTGTCACTTTTACTGTATATTCTCAGTGAAATTGCTATCATGGCTAATGACATCAGCAGCAAAGAACGAGGTAATGGGACCTTTTTCCCTGCGAAGCCATCGCTCCGACAAAACATATGCCATAATGTTTAGTAATAAGCGTTGAAGTATTACAAATAGTTACAACCGAACTCTACATGCCAAATAAATGAAACAAGTATGTCTTATTTCCTGCTAAACTGCAATATGGTCAGGCAAAGCTAGCTGCAGAGGCTCCACTGCGAGCAGAAAATGCTCAGATTAAAAACTATGTTGGTGGCACCCAAATTGCATCAAACCAAGGATATAAAAAAGGAAAGTCAGGCCTGTATGTCCTTGCTAGGGTCTCAAATCTGATTTTGTGGCTTTGATTGTCTCTACTGCCTTGAAACCTGCAGAATTATGGGATTTTTACTTAATTTCGTCCTTTTCTGAAGTAGACTGCTTCTATTGCTGGTGAAGCAGACAGGGACGTCCAGGAGATGGTTCAGCCCATCAGGTGTGTGAGAGAGGCAGGCTCTGGGTCGCAGACTTCTGAAGACACCAAGGTGATCCTGGACCGAAGTGCCTCCAAGGCTGATATTGCTGCAGATGGTTCCTGGCCAGCAACCCAAAATGTGCTTCCAACCCAGCACCTCAAAACGGGTTCAAAACAGCTGACAGAAGCATCTGTTCACTTGGTAGCCAAACAACCTCATGAGTGTAGGTCTTATATTCTTTTTTCCTTTGTTTCCCAACGAGCTGAGAAGGGAGTCACTGTTTTCTGTTAAAATACTTTGGAAAGAGGAGATAGAAAGCGATAGTGCCTGCCTCCTTCACGCGATGCAATAGCCTTATTGTCAGAGCAGTCACAGAGGAAGAGGGACACGTGGGTCCCATTTCCCCTTCTGCCCCGGGCGGCTCAAACCCATGTTTCCCACCCTTTAGGGAAACGGCTGTGGTCAAAAGGAGGATTCAGGATTCACCGGGCCAGCGAGTGAAGATGAAAGGGAGCACGGCTCCAGGGCTCAGGGCATCCTTTTGGTTCCAGTCTCTGCTCCCAGGATTGTTTCTGTCTTTTATTTAAACACTGTTTCATGTAAGAACACACAGTCTGGGGAGTGGGATGACACAGTGGCATGGTTTCACTGCCTTCTGCTGACCCACACAACACGGACTGTGCCTTGCAAAAAGGCAAGTATGAAAGTATAAAGTAATCATTTCTTGGAAAACTAGCGAATGTGCATACATAGTATGTATTTAAACTGTACATCTAAATCAGTCGGCATGCACATTAGGTGGAGCAATCCCCTGTGCGTCCAGCACTGCAATAAAGAATACCTGCTTAATAGTCACCGAGGCTATTGAGTCTTAACTTCAGCATTTCATGACATCAGTTCAAAAGTACAAGTATAAAAATATAAGATGTACAAGTTATGGTATGAATTGAAATTGAAGAGATTGGGACTTTTCAATTGACAAAAATGAGTAAGAAGGAATATATTAGCACTGTTCAAGATAATGAATCATACTGAGTAGGAAAACAGGTTATTCTGTTTATCCACTCAAGATACAAAGTTTAATGAAGCAGAAAGGGTGGGGGGGAATGTAATCAAAGGAAGTCTTTTTCCCCCCACCCCTCTTTCTTTTTTAAACAAAAGCTGTAATTAACCTGTTGAACTTATTGCTACTAGGTATAACTTAGGCCAAGAGATTAGTAGGATTCAAAAAGGATTAGACTTCTATATGCATAACAAAAATATCCATAAGCTACAGTGGGTAGAATATGATCTCAAACCCTCTTATAGAATAACGTGTCTCTTAATACCAAGTGAATCCTGTGTAGCAACTTCTGTCTAGTCAAGGACCTTGTGAAGCACCTCTCTTTTTATCCAGGTTCTTTATGCACCGTCCTTACAGAAAAAGGAAAACAAAAAGAAGACAGCGAAAATACAATACACTTCTCTGCATTATTGCTGTTCCAGGGAAGCAGCTGTTATATTGCTTACACGGAATAGCAATTTTACAAACTTACATGATATTTGTATACTTCTTAAATTGGCGTTTTTACACTCTAAGTGAAATTCAGCCCTGGTGAATAAAGAGAGGGAGAAGCACAATCTGACCACCCACATAGGAATGAAAATGTTGGAGCCCTTTCCATGAGAGTTAATCCACAACAGTGAGGGGCTGATTTCCCACCGCAAGTCTACTCTTACTTGCAATGGGACCAAGCTGACAGAAAAGGTCTTTACAGAATAGTTGTATGCCAATAATGCAGTGAGAGAAACGGACAGCTACCAAATTCTCCCCAGGTGCATTTCGTGCAGGCTGAGGTTAAACCTGTCTTTTTCCACCCGGTGGGTTATAGGTGCACACTGGTACCTGGAAAATCAGAGAGCATTTCTGAAAATCAGGGCTGGGTTCTTTTTCCTTTCCTTGGACTCAGGAAATGAATAAGGACAGGTAGATCTTAAAATAACTGTCAAGGTTTTATAATTGTTTTTAGTCTCTGGGAGGCTGTAGAAGTTAAGAGAAGACTAACTCTTAGATTATATTAAGTTAGTAGTTATATACTGTCTGTGGGAGTGGGCCTCAAATGTACAATCATAATTGCATTCAAATTTATATAATTTTTTTTCTCCTCTGATCTCTTATGGCTGGCCCCTCTGCCCACTGAGGAAGGCTGTCCTTCTAGCCCCTGAATGTGACCCTAGGAGCCAGAAGACCACCTGGTCCTCTGGTTTGGGCTGAGTATGTTGTTTTACTGCTGTGAAAGCGTAGAAAGGTCTCACCTTGCTGCCAGTGCCACCATCTCACGTTCTGAAATTCAGAGAAACACTCCCACTATCTTTATGAGTTAAGCATCGACTGGGCTCCCGAGTCTCCTCAGGTACCGCTAAAGTTTTTGCAGTTCAAAAATGTACAATGCCTTAAGTGATCAGGACTAGAGAAAGTATTTCCTAGTTAAAGCTTTTTCTACTGATACAAATTTACCAGCTACATTTAGTTGCGAGTGATATTTAATAATTCCTGAGTCCCTTTGCTCTTGGTTTACAATTTGTCAGCATTACTTTATTACTGTTTGCAAAAGTAACAAAAGGTGTTGCAACGGGGATTCATTTGGGCAAATTAAACCTGCAGTGGGGTTTCAAATGCAGGCGTTTGTCCTCTGGGATTAGACATCAGCAGCCTGTGGAATTATTTCTGACATTTCATCCATCATACACTCAGAATAACTAAACAAACCTGTGCTGCTCTCTCCCTGCTCAAAGAACAACTTTCACAGAGCCTTCCCACGGAAATATCCCAACCTATTAGTGTCAGGAAATTGTGCTCGGAAAGTTAAGAGAAAAAAGAAAAATCTTCCGCAAGTGAAAGGCAGAGATGTTATCGCACGTCAATAATGTGCATTGAGAGGTTTGCTTGCAAACAGCTTTTCTGCTGGTGTAAATCGGAATGATGTAACTGCTGTAGGTGTATCGATTTTGTTCAGGCCGGGAATTTTCACCATAGGAGTGACTAGATCTGTAACTGCAAGGAACTGGACTTACTCTTCCCAAAGTAAGCTGCCAAATTTGCATTAGGTGAAATGGGAGGAGGGTTGGACCATGAGAAGACTTCTTCTTTCCCTCCTGCTTGTTAGCAAAAGTAAAGTTTAAAACATTTAAGTTTTCAACACAGCCTCTTGCACCCTGCGTTTTTCAGCCTTTTATTGGAACGCCAAGCGCATACTTCGGTGGCCAAAGTGTTTATTTCAACCAGCTCATTCCTGGCTAAATATGATCAAACTAGATTAGCTGTAATATTTAAATACCACAGCATCAGTGAACAAAAACTCTGGACTAGCTCATTATTAGAGGATAATACCCCTTTAATCTATATTTAAAAAAAAAAAAAAAAAAGGAGTTGTCTAATAGACCTCAAATTGGTTTCCCATTCAGGAGAGACCTCCAAGGACATATTGCAATTACAGGAGGTTTTTTCCCCCCCTTTAATAACTAATATAACGCGCTTTGAAGTAATGTGGTCTCACACTGAAATCTACAATCAAACACCTAAACTAACAGAAAAGGTAAAACCACCACAAGGGAGAATTTAGAAACGGAAGTGCATAATCAGATAAGCGAGAAGAAAGTTTTGAAAAGGATTGCAGAGGAGTAACAGGAGATATTGCTGGCGTGTTTCTTACTTCATTGTTGTTTTCCTTCAGTAAAAGTTCTATCAGCTGGGGAGAGTTGCTCACTTCTTTGAAGCTGGCTCTTGTTTCTCTGAAATCAGATTCCTTATTCCCAGGGCTCCACTCCGCGATGCCAGCACAAACATACATCAGCAGCTGCACAGCACTTTAAAGAGTTAGCAAGGAGCTATCAAGCAATTACTTATTCCATTTCAGATCTCTGTCCATTATTTTCACTGAGCGAGTTTGAAGTTGGGGGAACAAAAATCAGAGAAAGCAAATAAACATTTTGGAAGGCTGAGCATCTCACCTAAGGAGCGGAGGAGCTCACCTGCTGTTAACTAAAGAGAGGAGACCTGTAGGTGAGAAGTGCCGATGGGAAGAATAATCCTTTTCCCATGAAAAAAAGCCTTAAAATGTACTTGGGTCTTCACGCTGACGAATACAGCGAGTTTTGGTGTGCTGAGCCAGTGTCAGCCTGACTTCTGTTGGGGACAGGCGCAGTTGTGGCTGTGTCTGCAGCTGGGGAGCGTGGTGTGAGGGCTGTTCCCACCTATGGCAGAGTCAGTCCCCTTAGAGTTAGTAGGGCTGTTCTGTGGATGAGTTGGGTAGAATGAAGTGAATGAAGAAACTCGTTTTTTTTTTCATTGTTGTTGTTGTTACTGAGCTTAGATACGTGCTGTTTTCTGACATGTGTGTGTATCTGTGTGTGTGAAATACAAGCTATTGCAGACAGAGATTGACTTTTCCTATAAACAAGTGTACATTTATCCTTTTGCCCAGAATGCATGATGAATAAAACCATTAACAAGCTTCTCATAAAATAAGCAATAGTGGAACCATGAACCGCCTTTTCTTCAGAGGCATCTGTGTGATGGGTTGTTGTTAATAATGCTTGTAGTGTACCTCGCTTGAGACCAGCGAAGTCAAATGTCATCCCAACAAAAAGGCAGCAACATCTCAAACGGTCCCGTGCAAGCTTATAAGAAAAGATGGGTTTTGCCCTCAAGTTGCCTATTGGCCTGCTTGGCATTTAGTGACTTTGTCAATGGAAGCGCTACTCTGAATAATCTGAGGAAAAGGTGAAAACCATACAAATACCATTAACCATGGTGAGGAAATCAGAAAGTTTCAGGCCATAACTTCCTGATGCTTCATGGTTTTCTAAATTTTTAGTTGCCTACAACCCATCCTTCCCTGTAATTTTCTTGGCAAAAAAACAATCCATTTTTTGCCTTAATAGAATGAGGGAGAGTTTCCCGTACATGCAGTTGGATATGCCTTGTTGCTGTGGATGTAGGACTCAGATATTTTGACAGGACACTTTTAATAGTTTTCCACAATTGTCCACCAAAACAGAACTCTGTGAGAAAGGACCTTTCCCCTGTGCTTCCCTCCTTTCCCCGCAAATCAGTGAAATCTACTTCTGGATGAGCACCCAGGGCCAACCTCCCTGCTTGCATCCCAGCGGCAGAGGTGGCCAATATTCCTGTTAGAGAGATCACTCAAACTCTGCCATTGATTTACAGCCTGGCTCTTCATCTATCCTCCTTTATTAACCTATGTGTAAGTGCATGCAACTGATCAAATATCTCCAGTACTAGAATTTCACAAAACTGCTGCAGATGGAGTGAATCCTTGCCCGCCAGAGCAATTTAGCAGTTTTGCTGAGGGAGTAAGAGGTCAGAGCTGGTCCGTGGGCAGTCCTGGGAGCCAAGCCTGCGGTCACCTTTCTGGGTGACTTTTCCATCTTTGTCCCAGACCAGCTTAATTTCTCTGAGAGCATATTTTTGTGAGCTGGGGCAGAAAGTGAGAGGGAATGAGGCAGGGTGGGACGGCTTGGGAATACAGCCAGGCTTTGCATAAACTGGTTGTTCAGTCATTCACCCAAAACATCAGAGGATCAGTCCTAATCCCCGAGTCAGTTATAAAACAGCGTCAACATGGCAGACAGCGCTACGCATTTTTGGAGACACGGGGTTGGATGTCAGCTTCAGGGAGACACGTACAGATCTGAGTTGCAGTAGAGCAGAGACAGGCATCAACTCAGGGCTAAGGATTTCCCCAGACACTGTAAAATTAGGTTACTTTATATATTTTTTATCCCCCTAGACTTTCTCGAAAATCTGGTTCTGCTTCTAAAACATTCACAAGTAAAGATATTGTGGAGGGTATATCTATAACTAAGTAGTTTGTAGCAGATACTTTTTAATGAATGATGGATTACTTTTTTTCTGCCCAGAAAGAGTGAAAATATTTTTTCAACCTCGATGCTGGGAGTAGAGAATATAATTTAAGTGTGATCCCTATGTGGTGGCAACAGCTTTGTTGGTTTGCACAAACAGAGATGAACGGTTTGGGATGAACAGCTCTCGAGAAACAGACCAAAAACAAAAGAGGAAACTTGGTCCCTTTGGTTTCCAGAGAGGTCCTAAAGATGCTGAGAGAATAAAGCAAGGGTTGTCCTTAGTCTACTCTTTCATACTGATCGAATTGTTAGGATGTGGACCTATATTCCAGATTTCATCTCTCTCTCTCGCACAAGGCTGTAAGGCCAAAGAGGAGCCGTGCTCCATGATGACCCTTCTTCCCTCCATCCCCTTCATGAAGAAAAACACATTGTAGAAGGTAGATCATCCCTTGTCTTGTATGCCCCAAACTACTCTCTAATTCTAAGCCTTCTACACCTGAAACCTTTGAAAAAAAATTAACATTTCAAAATGGCAATGAGAAAAGGAGAAACACCTACAGTACATTGTGATAATCCTGCCCAGCTGGGGAAATCTCTTTCAGGCAGAGAGGAGCTGGTTGAGTACCCAACCTGAAATCAAGACACCAACTCTACTGTATTGCTTTTTGTTTCCTGCCCTTTTATATCCATGTAGGGAAATAAATATTTCCAGATGAGAGAAACAAAATTTCAGATAGTGAAAAGTGGGTGAGTTGAGTCTCGCTTATTTTTTACAGCTAGATATTTCTATAAGCAGTATAAAACAAAATCCCTGTCAAATAAAGGTAAGTTTTATAACATTTTATGGTAGTATCTACGTATCTCCCAAAAGACATGAAAAAGTTTCAAAAGGTTGTGATATCATTTCATGTATGACAGTAGCTGAGAGAGACAGCACAAGGCCTTAGGCTGCAGGGAACAGCTTGATCCTGTATTCCTGAAAATCCTTAGAAATTCTGCCAAAGGACTGGACTAGGTGTACTAAGAATGCTAAGGAGAGAAACTAGGTGGGGCTCGGTATATTATGATTAGGCTGAGGAGAGATACTAGACTTGCTGGGATGCTTTCTGGCTTCTTTTAGGTTCCTTACTTGTGGTCAAAGGTTAATAAATGTATGTAAGAAATGACCAAACTGTGTTTTGCCATATGCACGTGCATTCTGGGGAGAAAACATGACTTTAACTGTTTCTGCACATCAAGGTTATACAACACTGGAAAGGTCAATAATGGCAAATCCAGGCGAAATTATGGCCCTGTTGGTGCCAAGTGCAAACTTTGCTTTGATGCAAGTCGGGGAAGCTTTCCAAGCAAAATTCCCTAATTTCTTCATTTGGACATCATGTCCTTTGTCTCAAGCAGCTGAGGTCACAAATGCCTCAGATCAACACGGCCACAAAAGGCATATAAAGAGGTAAGCGGTCAACCAGTGTTGCTAAAACAGTGGTTTCCTTACAAGAAAGGTTAGCCCTGACTAGAAAGTCTATTGTGTGACAAGATCACAAAGACCAATTATCACTCCAACAGCCAACATCATACAGGGAATTTAGAGTAAAATGCTTATCTCTGACCTGCCTTGTGGATCACCTGGTGGTCTGCAGGCCCTCTGTGCATCTGTTGACATCAACAAGGCTGAGAGAAAAGTATGTGTCAAGGTGACCCTAACTTACGCTTTGATTAATTGACTTTATAATTTGTCACTTTGGAGGGGGGAAAGAAGGGAATATATCATTAACCTCTTTTGAAAGAACTGTATCTCAATCAAGTATAATTATTTTTCTAGATTAAAAAATTACAACCTCTTCCTGTACTAATACATGTTATCTTAGCTCAAATCTGGTATCAGTAGAAAGGTAGTTAATATATTGACCTAAAATTAATTGTGCTAGGGCTTGTTTTTGTGTGGTGCATTCTGGAAAGGGCTGTGCCTTCTCCCAACTTACAACAAAGGCCGTATAATACAAAGGACTGAGTTCCTGAGGATCATGGCTTTGTAAGACTGGATTTACTGTTAATCACTGCTAATAAATCATTGAATATTCAGGGAGAGTCCTGAGCAATTCACAAGTATCCAGCTATTTTCTTAAAATTTAGCTTTTTTTTATACAAACAAACGAAACCAAACCAGCGAATTTTTAATAAGATATATAACCTTAAGCTATGTGAAGTGTCGAAATACTTTTAAATGCATGTCAAGAACTATGTGGTCTTGCTTTATTCTTATCTGGGGATCATTTTACCCAATCAGAACTTTAACATTCCTTTCTTATTCTGGGTGTAAGACCACGCTATTCACACTGGTTTCCAAGTATGACAGATCCCAGCCCAATCCGATACTGCAGTGACTGTTCATTTCCCACTGGTGATCACCCCCTCATCTTATGGCTGCAAAGAGAAACACAGAGAAGGATCACAAGACTCTCTATAATAATAATGTACACTTCACATGCATCCATATTTTATCACTGAAGCTAAAACATTGTGCTCTGTTTCATTACTTTGCCATTTTGTTTGGTGGAAAGCTTAAAAATTAATTGGAGATCAGTATTACTTGTTGAGCTTGTTTCCTTTATTTTTTTTCTTTCTCTTTCTTGCCAACATAATTTGTGCAGATCATCCCATGCCAAATAGCAGGTACATAAAATAAATAGAGATATTTGCAGACAACACGTTGGCAAGGGATTGAAAACGTTGTTCTTCAAAAACCCTGAGAGCTTTCTTCATCGTGTACAATTTGGACTGTACTAATGCAATTGCTCATGTGTGTGCTTTGTATATAGGCTTTTAGGACATTTTAATTTGTTAGGCTATAGCTCTGCTCTGCACCTCTGTCTGCTGCTTTTTCACCACTCTTTATAAGATTTTGGCTGTAGCCCTGGTTGCAATGCATGAGTTTAATTAAAATCTGCAGATGTTTTCCATAGACTCTGTAGAGTGGGATTTATGTTTCGTCAATGAGTGTACATTGGCGCTTGCTTGAATATATGATATTCAATATATGAAATATTGAATATATGAACATGCACACTTTAAACACATGGGCAATAAGTAGATCCTTTCTCAAGAAACAAGAACAAAACACACAAGCATGTCCCCTGTGAGAAACAAAACTTCGACACGAGGGCTATCCCAGATCTGGGAGCTGTCACTTGTGCGGTATATGCACAGATAAGGAGGAAGCTATAATATAAACACAGAGAAAAGACTCGGCTTTCATTCCAGTTCAATTTGCCAGAGCATGATCTTTCACCCACATGCTGAAAGCAGGGCAAAAACCTGCAAAATCATTCTGAAAGCGGGACGAAAACCTCTCTCAACCTGCAAACCAGCTGGCTGAAAGGTTAGCAGCTGCCTGCGGAGTGGGCACACCTTGCCTTCGCCTGAAGAAGGAGGTGTTTTAATCACGGCCATGGCGATGGAAGGGCTGGGAGGGCTCACCTCAAACACAAACACGACATAACGTCTCTCTGCTGCAACGCCAGCCTGTTCCTGCTTCAGCATTCCCGGCACACACTCGGCTCGCCGCACGCTCCCAAACATAACTCGTCTACAAGCTCCCGTGTCACTTTACATCGCTGAGCCTGGCCTTTCAGAAACCGCAGGATAACGCTTCCCCGTCATCCCAGCAAACTGCAATTTCGTGTTTACTGGAAAAAACAGGAAAAGGAACAAAATGAATTTCAAAAACCCTCTTAATTATTGATACGTATAAAAATTGTCCTCTTGTGTTCTGAAAACTGGTGTAAAATGTCACAGCTAGAGAGTTTCTTTCCAGTAAGTTATTCTCAGTAAATTTGGTCTGCTCGTTGCACGCATACACATATAGATATCTCAGATTCATCTTTATATACGCTTCCTCTTCATGAAAAGCATTCTGACTACTTAACAGGCATGTGGGATCCTGCATAAATTATGCTGATTCTATATGATTCAAACTATAAAATATAAAATTACATTGCATTTTCGATAAGCGTATACACAAACCATGCGGAACGTGAAAGGTCACACTGGAAATTCCTCATTCTCAATTGTGAATAATTCTTTTTTTTCTTCCAACGGCCCCATTGGTTTCAACTGGGCTGAGTCAGAAGTCTCACGTAAGACCATCATCTGGCCTGGTTTTAGGACCACTTCAGGGCTCCAGTCTTGCAATCCAATCTGTGCATAGACAGACTGATGTCAGTGGGCTGCTTTTTTGGCTTGGGAAGGCATTTCATGGATCAAGGCCATAATAGTTAGCTCAGCTACCCAAACAAGAACATGATGAAGCTCCACTGCAACATTTAATCTGATGTCTTTGAGATTATATTAACTTTTAGCTTCATAGACGTGTGGTGTTTCTCCACCAAAAAAGTGTATTCTTACAGTATTCCCACGGCTCTAAGAAGACAGATAAATATCTCACAAAGGTTGGAAAACAAGCCGTATTTAGTATACATGAGGTGGACTATGCCAGCAGAATGGCAATGCCTACAGAAAAGGTGGTCCTTTCAGCACACCCATTCTTCCCCGTGAATTCTGGTATGTTTTTTTTCCTTTATCTTTGCTGCCTTATGCTGAAGTTGCCAAACTTGCTCGTGTACATGCTGCCACAGGAGGTAGGTACCCATTTTCAGAAGTATTCAGTTTCTATGAATGCTGCTCTGTTTGCACAAAGATGGATGTGACCTCAAAAACCAGCTATACTTTGGTGTTGGAGATGGGATTTCTAGTTTTAGATTTGGAGATATTGGTACTTGGAGGCTGGGTCTGGCTGCACAGGGACCTGCTCTTGCAGTGCGGTGCGTGCTGAGCCAACACCCTTTGAAGTCTGTGGAAACTCTCCCACCGACTTCCAAAACAGACTGAGCTGTGCCTGAAATCTACAGCCTATTTTTTCCCGTGTCAGTCACCAGCACGGTGTCCTTTCTGGGTATCACGGGTATGAAAGCTAAATTAGCCACCCAAAAAAATTAACAGACCATTAGCCAGATGTGCAATTGCTGTGACAGCAGAACAAAGGTACCTACACATTTTAGAGAGCTTTACAGCGCCAGTCTGCTTTCACTGCTATCCATTTTAATATTACCTGTGATCAGAAGTACGAGTACTCTCTACAGGGTACTTTTCATATACTTTTAGTGGACTCTGCCTGGCACATTCACTGATCTCTGCAGCACTTCAGCATGTTCTCTTTTTATAGATGTATCAGACACCTCACTCCCTTAATATATGGCATACAGATAGATGGAAGCACCTACATGAGCCCTGTTCCGTCGGTGTGCATTGGTATGACAAGTCAGGCATGCATTACAAGCAGGAAGACTGGGGCTTGCCATGAATGAAAGCGTCCTGTCATCTCATGCATGAGATGAACTTTAGTGACTTTATCTGACCACTATTTTCCAAAGCACAAACACCAGTGTAAGCTTTGTCGGTTACCAACTGTTAAGCGCACTATCATGAAGTCCATATGCACCTACAGTTTCAGTTTTTAAATACACTTTCCCTGAGTGTAAGCAAAAATGTTGGAGGATGTGGAGGATCTAGAAGAAAAACTTTGCTTTGGGGATTCAGAGTCTCTTGGCTCATCAAGTAACGCTGGTGTGCTGCCTGTCTACAGCTAGTTGTCTGGATTAGAGCAGGTCTGGAAGGTCTCAGAATGAACCCATGGAGAATTGAATGCTTTCTGCATCTCCTTGGCTCATGAAAAGTCACATTGCTGCCCACAAAGGTTGGGCAAAGGTTGAATAAACCATTGTTCTAGGTATTATGAATCCAATCCATCGCCTTACTTTGGATGGTCATTCGGATACCTTCCAGGAGCTGCAGAACACTCTGAAGGGCATCCCAGTGGGATTGCTCCTTGCTGCATTTACAAGGAGCTCTTCTGATCCTTTGAGCATGCTGCAGAGGGTAATCAAGACAGGTACTGTCTCCCTGACCTGTTACCACTTCTGTCCGTTTTCCATTCGGCAGCTGTCTCACCCCTGCACGCGTTCGGCGCAGTCTTCCCTAGCTGTGCGCTCAATGTGATCTGAATAGAGCCGTCAAAATCTGGATCAAGGCACAGTTCAAATTAGATTTCTCTGCCGTAGTGGAAGGAAAGATTCTTGTAAAGTTGCTCCGTGCCATATTTCAACTGTCTACAGCCAGTTGTTTTGGATGAAACTTTTGTTGTGGTTGATAAAAAGGTGTATCCTTCTAATTAACTTCTTGCTTTCACTTAAAAAAGGCACCTTGTAGCAAAGGCGAAGACCACAAAGCTTAGTCCCAAATGTGAAGGTTTTAAAGCACAGGTTAGAAAAATTTGGATACTTAAATGTAGAATCTTAACATGGAAACCAGTACGCCTCCTTAGCCATGGTTATTTTCTGTACTATTCTACCTGTCTGTATGAAACAGGGGAAGACATGCACATTACGAATTTTAAGTCCTTTCTGCCATCAATGAAGGGGATGGCTTTAACAAAATAATTATTTGCATGATAATATTAATAATAATGCCAGAAAAATTAATGCCACTGAGTACAAAAGAATGTGTGAAACAAATAGGGGTCAGGATCAGGAACACTGAAATGTGAATATTCAATTAACAATAATAGAAAAGATGTGGGGCATGGTATGTAAATGAAGGCTGCCTGGGGCCAAATGCTCTCAATAGCGAAGCCAACAAGATATTAAAAACACCCCACATGACTTTGTTTTTCAGCTCATGATCACATCCATGTTGAAAATATGTTTATCCGTTCTAACAGCAAAAACAAACACATTCCATAATGTATGTATTAGGAGGATGTATAACTTGTGCAGCATTCGCGGCTAGGAAAATGTGACTGCCTACAGTAAGTGCTGTGAAAGGGGAGGGGGGAAGAAGGAAGAGTGGCAAGAAGGACAGATGCTTGAGGAGGAAAAACTTGCTAACCAGAGGCTTTTACATGGACCACAGCGTCCCGTGTCCCACATGCTGATTTCTCGAGCGGACCTGTTGCCAAGATAAATTTTTTCTTGGACTCCAGAATTTATAGGATGTGCTTGGCTTGCATCAAGAACACAGCAGTTCTTTCCCCACACAAACAGCTCTATCTAGCTAGGCTGGATATAAACAGAAAGACTGCTTCACTAATTATTTATACAAAGGCAAAGATAGCTGCATTCTGGAAGGTTCCTAGGAACTGTTGGTTGTTTTTTTTCTTCCTGGTCTTATTGTGTTTTTGACTTTCAGGGCTGTCAGACTCCACCGAAAAGCATGTAGACCTTCACCCACAGGAAGGTAATTCACAAGTTTACTACTCTGATTCATGCAGTGATTTTTTTTTTCTTTTTTTTTTTTCTTTTTCTTGAGGGTATTGATAGTGCTTATTTAATAGAGAAGTATTTATATAAAGCAGGATCCTTACACGGACAAGAAGTTTCTCTTCCTACTTGCTTCCTGACTTTTGAGACTACCTGTGTGAGCAAGGAGTAATCCAGAGCCACCAGCAGCAACCTCACTGCAAAAGTTGGCATTAGGAGAAGATTCTTAGATGTCCTGGAAAGGCACTACCGTGACATGCCCCAGCAAAGAGTGGCTTTTTCAAATCAATATGACTACCTTTACGAGTCAAGCGAAACTCATTCACAAGTGTTTTCAGATTCAAGGCAACTGTTTTTTCAAATTATGCTCCATCTTCTTTCCCCCTTTCTCCCCACTTTTGGACCAAGGAGTTGAAATACTGAAACAGGCTTAGCAAGGGGAATAAGAGGAAAATAATTTTCTGAGTGCTTCACATACCATTATCCTCGCCCTCTCACTTGTGCGTGAAATGCAGCTGAAGTGTGGAATATATGAAATAATTTCCTAGCAGTTTACAGCAAAGCCACAGTGGAAGGAGGGGAGGGAGGAAAGAATAATGCAGCCAGTGGAAAAATAAGCAGCGTTTAGGACAGGCAGAAAACGGCTGGGCTGCAGTCACCTAGGTCCAGAAACTGAACCTTGCAAGTAGCCTTACTCTGTTTTAAGTACATTTTAAGGGCCTGTGGGAGTGTGTCTCAGTTTAGGCTCTGGGATTAGCATTCCTCTTGTGCAAAGTACCATAGAATTTTAATGAATACAAGTAGTCAGAATTTCTGCTGTCTCCCAGAGATTTGTTTATTTACTAATTTAGGGACATGTTTAACATCTTACTTCAGTGGTGTGTCTGTACCAGCACCATACTGAGGCAACGGTTAAAAATCTGATGCTGAGAAAAGAGTGGCATCTGTGAGTCATATACAGTCCTAGGCACACACATAAGTGATCTTTGAAAATCCTGTCCCCAGCTTATATAATGAGATATTAAAAGATTATGATGGATACAAAGATATGGTATCAAAAAGTCCAGTCTGCTTTGCTGTGGGAGCTTCTGCATTTAAAATAAAAGAAAAAATTAAGATACTATTTGAGTTTCTGTTGAGGAAGTATGACTATTTTTCCTTGGGTCAAGGATGTCTCTGGGACCTGATTGGTTTAACACCTGGTTTGGTCAAAGAGAGTTTTTGTATTGAAATAACACATCAGGCCCTTTATCCCAGGTCCTCAAAGGGAGTTGGGCATTTCACTCCATTTGGCAGAACCACACAGCCACTTTTCAAGCTCTGTATCTCAGCCGTTCCTTTTCTTAATTTCAGGTTTTCTGAATTCTTTCCCCCTTTAAAATCTTCCTTTAGAATCACAGGGACCCACCAGCAGCACAAATGAGGGGTAAGAAACTTTCTGAAGCCCTTGGTCTCATAAGGTTTAGCCAAAAAACTTCGTCCAGGCTGAGAATCAAGATGCTCAGCCCAACTGTCTTGCAAGGTCCAAACCTTCGTGTAGGTGGTCTGTAGTATTTTAAAAGGGCTGTTCAAGAGAGTTGTTTTTAGCTTTAAGATGGGGCATTTTAAGGTGCATTGTAGATGCTTTGGGACGAAGTTTTAAACCTTTTGTTGACATTTGCTTTTGCAAAAATTAAGTAGCTCCCTATATGAAATCTGGTCGCGCAGTCCTGAAAACCTGGCTGTGTTCTTTCTGTTAAACAGAACCAGATCATAATAAACAACGTGGTCATTTCTATTTCAATAGTATGAAATATTTTGGATATTCTTTGCTTCTTAAACTGAATATAAATTTCAACAAATACCAGGAAAGCCAACAAGCTCAAACAAAAATAAAAAATAACACCTCACCACAACTCCCAAATCCTCCCAGAACATTTTATATGCAGCTTAGCTGCACGCTCAGGAACCTTCTGGTTCAGTTTCTGGAGCCACAAAAATCTATTCTCTGTCCCTTAATTTGTCTCATAATGTCACAGGTAAATGATTATTTGATGAATATTCATCTTCCTTAAAAAAAAGATACATGTTTTTGTTAGAATTTAAAAGAGTCACTCGAAAAAAATAAAGACTGCTGGAGCCAAGCCAAGCTTTGGTAAAATCTGGCTAGATAATATATTCTCTTTATGATAAATTCAGCAGAGTGAATATTCATAGCTGAAGTAGCGTTCCCTGAAATACAAAATTTATAATAGAAGTGAGATTGTGTTCTTAACTGCCTATATGAGGCAGCTTTTTTTTAAAGCAGCTATGTAATTACCTTTTAAGTCAATTACTCCGTTTGTTCCCCTGGTGACTCTACTCTCCCCAAAATGTATCAACTGTTTTTCATTATTATTTTCCAAACAAGAAAATAAAAGCTATGAAAAATCAATGGCAAAGTTCACATAAGCAGATGCTAATCTTCCGCATAGTTCACCATACATTCAAGATAGTGATGTTATTGGCATGGGGCTGATATTTTTAATGGAGCTTTTTTAGTTAGTAAAGTCAGTAGCAGTAGGAATTGGTAGCAAAAAGTCAACTGCACATTTGAATACTTAATTTTGCGGCTATAAACAGCCACGTCACATTTCCAGCAACAACAATGGGATGGTTTTCAGCACTGCTCTACCAAGCAGGCATGTTTTCCATTTTCTTCTTGTATATACAATTAAAAGCATTCCCACCAGAGAACTCTGCCCTGCATTTACTTCTGAAACAGAGCATGAGAGATGTCTCCCAAAAGTCAAAACCCTGCCTTTCCTTGGGCCATATAATGAAAGAACAGTCGAGCAGTGCACCGTTACTTCTAAGGCTTCTATTAAAAGTTTCAATACACTGATTAATTGCCATCACTTGCCCTGGTGTGCAATTAATAAGGAGATGTCTCTGGTCATGAGAAAAGTCTTTTTTTCTTATGTGTGGAAAGGTGACTTTACCTTCTATCGGGCAAGAGATAAGGAATTGCATGCGTGGAGCATAGGCAAGTTCTCGCCTTGCTCTAGGGGATATCCACCACTGCCTGCGTTCTTGTTGAGTAATAATGAGATACCATAACCAAACAGTAGAAGATGCATGTCAGATGGTTCTCCAATAACATTAGAAAAAAAGAAGCTGATGTATGGGATATTGAAGGCAGATTAAGTTGTTAATGTATATTAGTATATTCTTAATTTCCTTTTAATTGAAAAAGACATATTGACTTTAATTAGAACCATTTCACAGGAACTGTCAATTAGCACATGTCAAACTAGTTAATTCAGAACAGAATTCTTTTAATTAGGGTCTGCTTTCCTTTAACTGTGGGGCCAATGAAATCAGCCTTTCCTTATCAAGATTTTAAATGTCTCTAAGACATACAATACAAATGTAGTCTCTTATCTATTATTAGAAGCCCATATGGATAACATTAAAAAGATGATGCTGGCATTGTTCATGCAGCACAAATCAGAGTTTCCTTTATGACTGTTTGAAAAAAAAAGAAAAAGATGGCTTTGAAGAAAGACTATTTTAAATACACAGATTTATCCTACTTTAAAGAGACTAGAAAATTTATGACATGCATGTTCACATTTAAAGTATTATTTAATACGTCTGCTCAAATAAATGGGCCTATTCAAACGTTTTGTGTGTTCTATCAGCCAAAGACACATAAAACATTTTCAAAGCATGCAGTAACGTTCTTCCCTTAAATGAACTGTAATCAAAAGGAGAAAACAGACTCGATGATTTTTTTTGGGACAATATAAAACTAGCATTGTTAACTTTCATTGCATGTGAAGATTTAACACTGATTGCTAACCCAGTGGCTGTGAACACCAGTGAGCTAATGTCATCTCAGTTATCAAACAGCACATAGTCCCGGTCTTGACTTTCGCATACATTTTCTGAATACGTCTCGAGTTTGCTGGTGGATCTGGACTCTTGGCTGACATACTGGTGTAAAGACCTTCCCCATGGTTTCTGGGAGCTGCCATGTGCAACATCTGTAGCCCTGGTCACATCCCTTCAGGAGTAAGAACAGCTGAGAAAAATATAATAAAAACTGTAAAATGAATGATTTAAAAATCTAGACTTAGTTTTATCACAGGGGGTTTAGCCACTGTTTTACTGACCTATATCAACAGAGGATTACAGAGATTAGTGAAAGGAATACTTAATAACTGAACTGTGGATTCCAAAGAGGATTATCTGGTAAGATATTTCATGTATCCTGACGCTTTGTTGAACATATTAGGGACCTGATTATGGGCCTGAGTAACTCGACAATAAAAGAAGCATCATTTCCCAAAATGGAGTACGACTGGGAGGCGTTAAAATTTAATGTGTCCTAGAAGTACACTTCGCCTAGCATCCCTAGCCACACCATTTGTTTTCCCCCAGGGCATCTCTTTGGTATGTGGTGGGTAGTAGAGTTGTACGAGTGCCATGTGCTAAAGAGTGTGTTAAGGTTTCCACAAAACTTTGAAAAGTGGATGATCTTTAACGAGATGATCTGTAAAACTGAAAAATTGTGTCCTGGGAGCTCTTCAGCTCAAGCAAGAGGTTTTGTAGGCACATCACTTCACTGCCAGTATGAAGTGTACCCTGAGTATAACTCACAGCTGCAGTGCTACTTCTAAATGTGATTGTAAATAGGTAACATAAGACCCTGATATTTATTCATTAATCCTATTGTGGCCCACATTAAATCTCCGCTTATCAGTTTAAATGCTTACCATAATTTAGAACTCTTTAAGCAGATCTAAGTCACTTTGGCACCGAATTGCATAATCCAACTTCTTTTATAACACAGCAGAAACAATGCTTTGGATTTTGATCATATTGCTCAACCGGCAATATATTGTTTGTTTCAAAATGGCAATTAGCAATAACTCAGCTTTTAAAATCATCCCCACATTGGCTGTGCATAGGAAGTATGGGTACGTTTGCCGCCAGGGTTGTAAAACCTTAGGTCACTGCCTTTACCCTCACACATTACGCATTACGCTGGACTTCAAACTATAGGAATATCTGAACAGTTTAAACTACAGGAAATTTTCAGATTATGGTGAAATTTTTAGTCCTTGCAGTATCCCAGTCAGGTGGGTAATAATTTATCTAACCCATACCTTATGGCTTGGACAACCGAGAAACAGTCGTATGGAGGGCAAGTAACTTACCCAAGCCCCAAACTAAGTCAGTTGGAAATGGAATTAAAAGTAGAGGCTCCCAGTTCCCTGAAGTTGCATGATCCTCCCTGCAAACACACTAACGCTCCTCTCAGGGCAGCCTACTGTGTGCCCTTAAATCGGCGCAAAGCATTTTTTTTCCTAATTAATACTAAGGAGATTCATTGCTTAGCAGCAGCACTAATATTTACACACTTATGGATCTCATGATTAAGTAGAAAGCTTTGACTTCAATTAAACCTGACAGTTTCTGATAGCAAAAAGTCATTACAGAACTTCAAAAGCACTTGAAGTGCAGCAAGATCTTTACAATTATCTATATAATATCTTTCAGCCTCTCTTGGCTCCTTGATCTTCTGTGGCAAGCCCAACTTCCCTGTCAACTTTGGTCTATGAGAAGTTGAACCTTAATGCATGCTATTTAAAAAAAATAAAATATGAAAATGCTGCAATATACAATGGATTTTACCAGGTCTGACATTCTTTTTGGTGTAAGTGCTTAATAAAAATTGCCCATGTGAATCATGTACTGTTCATGTATTGTTCATGAATCAAACCAAGAACCATTTAAAAATGACTAGCATTAGGGAAACGTAATAGCTTTTTAACAGATTATTTAAATGACTGTAGCTCTGATTTCCAGTCATTTTATCCAAACAGCTATGGCAGAACTATCCCTGAAAAGGGAGTAACTTTCTGATTAAACTCTTTTGTTGTTGGATTTAAGAAATATTTTAGAAGAGAGAATTTCTCAATTATGTATTCATCTTTCAGAGCCCGGGCATGGAGGGTGTAACAATTTGATCAAACCCAGCTGAAAGCACTAATGGTTTGGAGGATTCATTCCGTTCTTACAATCACGGCGAGAAAAGCCTTAAAATGCATTCAAAGCAGAGCAGACACTTTGCTCAGACTGAGCAGCGCGTAAATCTCTCCCTCGCTACTTTCTGCTCTCGACGGCTTGGCTTGCCTGGTACTTTCATGGTGTGATGCGACAGTGATCGAGCATTTGTGCATTTGTGCGTTTTTGCGGCCAGACTATCAACGCATCTGATTCCTTGATTTTTGCTTTGTTGGCCGTATGCATCCCGGTGTAATTGAAACCAGCAGATACCCTCATCTGCTTATGTGCTGTTGGCTCCTTGGCCTGGTGTTGCCAGCGGATGAACTCTCCGTCCCCTCCTCCTTTTCCAAGGAGGGTTTTTAGCCGTGATGGTCGTGCTCGCGTGAAACCATTACAGTAACCAGTTTGCAGCACCCAAAGATGGAGCCGCCCCCATTAAACTGGGGGAGTTCTTATGCTGAGACCTCCAGACTGCTGCTTTTCACTTACTGTTGTTGTTTAGAAGCATTTTCTCAAAAACTACGGTCTTTTGGGCAACTCTCCCTTCTGCCGGCTATTTTCGATAAAACCTGTGTTAATGATGAAAACTACTAAGTGGAAAAAATAATGCTAAGGCACCTAATACATGCCTAATTATTTGCAGCGTGGTTTAGCAGCTGCAAATGAGGACAGCCAGCCGGCTGCCCCTTCGTCGTGAAGAAGGGACTGGTGGACCATCATCAGTTCAGTAATCACAGACGAGGAGCTGCTCCTCTTGCTCCCGCCGCCGCCGCCGTCGTCTTCCTCCAGGTCACACCGCCTCGCGCTATGGCAGTGTTAACTACTCCTTTATTAAACAATTCTCCAAGCATAACTAAAGCATTTGGGTTGTTAACATACATAATAAGTTATATTTAAGAAGGTTTCAAATCAGCACATTGTATTTTGCAGCAAAGTCATAAAAATATGCTAACATGATAACATCTAATGAGGGAAATGTTGCATGCAGATGTCTGTTTGCCTATTATCCCATAAAATGACTGTATATTTTTATTTATATGAGTAACGTTAGACACAAACATGTTACCAAAAAAGCATTCATTTAGGAAATGTATAAACACAATATGAGTCTAATATAAGAAACTGTTTTAAAACATGTTTTTTAGTGTTTATAAAATGAAGAGAAATTAAAAAAAAATATTGTTCCAAAGTACATTTTTTTTTCTCCCTCATGATGAGAAAGAAATATAGGTTCTCAGCTGGCATATTATTTGTGATGTGGCAGCAAAGTGAAATTTGTGCCTCGCGTCCTGTATCCTTTACATGATGCAAAGGAGTATAATTTTATTTTTGTTTTATTTGAAGGCTCTGTCTGGGCACATTGGCCACCAATTTCATTTTTATTGCAGTGCATGGATAGCAAAGTCACATATCCTTACGTTAATGCAAAGGGCATAGGAAAGGAAAGGGAAAGTATAATTTTTGTTGTTGCTGTTGTCATTTGAAATTTCCATAGTGTCTGTGCACATTGGGTACCATTTCATTTTTATTGCGCTGCACTGATAGCAATGTCACATATCATTAAGTTAACACCAAGTTAGAAAAAAAAAAGAAAAACAGATTTCCCCCCCTCCCCCCTATTACCATTGTTTGAAATTTTTTGTGCTGTGTGAGTATAATTTCTGTAGGGTGGTGGAAATACTGAAAAATCTAATATCCAATGTAAAAAAGGTACACCAGTTCATGTTTTTGTACTGCTCCATGTGACAGTGGGTAGAAAAATGTAACGCTAAATACATTTCTTATTGGTGGGATAAAGGTTTGTTCAATATCTAGAAACAGTTAATGTGGAAACAGCCATCTTTCAGGAAAACTGGAGTGATATCAGAGTTTAATTTCCCCAAATCAGTGTATTTTGTTAAAGCGCTTATCTCATGCATCCTAAAATACCTTCCGCGTCCACGTCAGTGTTTTTTCACCCCTGAGTAGAGAAGGTGACCCTCACTTCGGGATGCAGAAGGTTAATCTGTAGTTGTGGTGGACCCACTCCTCGTCACTGACATCTGTAAGTAACTGCACCAGGATGGACATGGTGCTCACCGACACGGGGAGCGGCAGGCAGCTGTGTGGCTGCTCCGTCCTACGTGACAGGTCATTGTACAGGTCAGCATGAATAGCAGGCAGGAGCACGGTCCTTGGGCTCCTTTGGGAAATTTGCGCCTTAGTATGGTGAATCTATTGCCAACAATTGTCTCAGTTTTGGAGGGCAAAGGAGGCCAATTTAGTTTTGGACAGTAGAAGAAGAGGCCAACTTGTTTTACTTTATTTGATCTATTATTAACCATTACCATATCACGTCCAACACTGCATCTTTATCCTTGACCTTTAGAGCAACTCTGTTGTGGCCCTGTAAGTCAAAGTCCATTTTTAAGGAGCCATCCTTGGACTGATAGATACGGGGCTGCCAACAAGAGATGGCAAGCTCCAATATGGTCCTTCTTAGTCTACAGTTGTGATAGGTCTACTGGTTTGAGACAGATCCCATGCATTGCAGCTTGGACCCTGATCTCCATGCAGAATACCCCAAACTGGGCAACAGAGCTGGTGAAAGAGCTGGAAGGCATGGAGTGGCTGGAGACACTGGGTTTGTCTTGTGGAGACAAGGAGGCTGAGAGGTGACCTCATTGCTCTCTACTACTTCCCGAGGAGGTGAAGAGGAGATAGAGGTGCTGCTCTCTTCTGCCTGGGATCCAGGGACAGGATGCGTGGGAACAGTTCAAAGCTGTGCCAGGGGAGGTTCAGACTGGACATTAGGAAGCATTTTTTTACTGAGAGGGTGGTCAAACACTGTAACAGGCTTCCTAGAGAAGTGGTTGATGCCCCAAACCTGTCAGTGTTTAAGTGGCCTTTGGACAATGCCCTTAATAACATGCTTTAACTTTTCGTCAGCCCTGAAGTGGTCAGGCAGTTGGACTAGATGGTTGTTGTAGGTCTTTTCCAAGTGAAATCCATTCTATTCTATTCTATTCTATTCTATTCTATTCTATTCTATTCTATTCTATTCTATTCTATTCTATTCTATTCTATTCTATTCTATTCTATTCTATTCTATTCTATTCTATTCTATTCTATTCTATTCTATTCTATTCTATTCTATTCTATTCTATTCTATTCTATTCTATTCTATTCTATTCTATTCTATTCTATTCTATTCTATTCTATTCTATTCTATTCTATTCTATTCTATTCTATTCTATTCTATTCTATTCTATTCTATTCTATTCTATTCTATTCTATTCTATTCTATTCTATTCTATTCTATTCTATTCTATTCTATTCTATTCTATTCTATTCTATTCTATTCTATTCTATTCTATTCTATTCTATTCTATTCTATTCTATTCTATTCTATTCTATTCTATTCTATTCTATTCTATTCTATTCTATTCTATTCTATTCTATTCTATTCTATTCTATTCTATTCTATTCTATTCTATTCTATTCTATTCTATTCTATTCTATTCTATTCTATTCTATTCTATTCTATTCTATTCTATTCTATTCTATTCTATTCTATTCTATTCTATTCTATTCTATTCTATTCTATCCCATTCCATCCCATTCCATCCCATTCTGTTCCACTGCAAACTGGTTACTGTAATTTATACTTGAATTAGTGGCTCAAGAGAAGGAGGCTGCATCTAAGGGGCACTCCAGACCCTTTGCATTACTCTTGCAGTGTTCCCACCTGGTGCTCACAGTGGAGGTCAGTCCCCAGAAGATATTCAGACAGCATATTCAGCATCTGTAATGTCCCTTTCTTTTCTGTCAGACAATATTTTGAAGGTGAACCTTTTTGGAGCACTTGGTTTGGCCCCCGCATGGACAGACATAAAGCTGTGGCAACTCCAAGCTTGTCCATAGGCCTTTGGAGACCCTGTTAATTGAAGTGGGATAAAACATCTTCCAGGTTCTTCCACTCTTGACAAGGAGTAGGACAAGGAAGGAACTAGACTGAGATTTGTGTTCTACATGAACTAAGATGAATCTGGAAGGACAGGAGAACCTTGGCCAACACATGTTTAATGAAAGCTGTATGACATTAAACAACCACAGATGTATGTAACAGATTTTGTGGTGTCACAATAGGCTACATTCCAATAAGCCACCTGAACACACAAATATGTGACAGATAACATGGTTTACGTTTTTAATGTATTTCCTTGCGTGAGGCTTGGAAAATCTTCCACCTCACCCATTGCCACAGGCTACATGCGTGCAACAGCAGCAGCACTCCATCTCCAAAACATCACGTATTGTGAAAGAGAAAATCATAAAAGAAGGGCCGGCCAGAGGGATCCCATGGATCCTTCCATTTACACCGAATTTGAGGTGTCAGCACCTGTATTGATGCTGCTGTTCCTTGGATGGTGTCCATGACACAAACACCCTTCCGCAAGCAATGCAAGAGCAGCGGGGACTGCCTGCTGTGGAAATGTCAGTTGCAGCATTAGGCACAACCTTTGATGGTGCCGGTGCCCTTTTTGCCCCCTCTGCCTTGAGTGAGACAGAACAAGTGTGAAATATTTTGTAGCAGGTGTTAGAGATCTAAGCGGGATAACGCGGCAGTTTTGGAAGAAGTGCTGGAATGGGAATACGCCGCTGAGCTCTCCATCTGGAGAGGAAACCCAGAACCACCCTTTCCTCACGAGCCGTGGGAAGGACAGGGGAGCGTCTGCTTGGGGGTTTATAGAATACAAATTCTAGCTTGTTTCTAAAAGTCTCCATATGTTTTTATTTGCATTGTATACTTGGCTGTACTGGAGCTTTTTTGTTTTATACTGGCACGTCCCAGAACATTTTTAAGTTATAAAAAACTTACTTATCTCAGGGCTCCACAAAAGAAATATGATTTTTTTTTTCCCCTCGCTGGGTTTTCATTAAGGTTGGTGGGACTAATTCTCTACTGCTCCGCACCTTGCGTAGGCGTTCATACTGGTGCCAAACGGGTGTAAAACGCCGGCTAAAACTACACAACATGCCTCTAACCAATTGAGCTGGAGCTCTGGGATCACACACCAGAAATTTGTGTCCAAACCTTACATCTCCGGTGGGTGTGTTGAGCCTCTCCAGATGGCGGGTGAGATTCCAGGTGTTAAAAAGCCACTTTCTCTACCACTTGTATCTCTGCAGCAAAAGGCTGAGAAGCCTTTCATATAGTCCTTTAAATTAGGAGGGATCATACACAGGCATGCACATATATATAAATATATATACGATTTCTTACTTTTTAAGTCATGGAGATTATATATGTATATGATCTCTTCCACATATATGCATATATATGAGGTACTTTAAAATGACAGGCTTTTAGGAAAAGGAAAATATTAATCTGAAGTACTGTTATAGAACATGGACTTAATTTTAGTGAACAGTGCACTATCTAAATGCAGTTTAGGCTGCTGCCTGTGCCAGCTGCAAGCCATGGGAAGAAGGGGCAGGGAGCAGTTTAATGCCAGGGGAGGGCTGTTTTTGCACACAGTTTAACTCTTTGTCCAGAAGGAATGGCAATCCACCGTTTCCCAGCAGTGGCAGTTGACTTGCTTCAGTTGGATGTTGAGTCCTGGCAATTTTTGACAGCCAGGGGATGCCACGCAGAGCACAAGGGCTCAGATCTTGAGGACCGTCCAAGGCTCCCAGAGGGCCAGAGCTCAAACATCAGTTTCACATTTTAAGCGTCCGAGAGACATCTGGGTGGGGTTGCGAGCAGTTTGGGGTTGGAGCGTGGGATAAGCTGCCCATGTTGACATAGCCATTACTCATTATAACTGTGTTGACATAGAAATTACCAAAGTTCAGCTTTGGTAATTTCAAACCCACATTGCAGCGGCTGTGTAACGGGAGGAACAATAGAGAACTGGACTCAGTATACAATGCACTTTAATAAAATTCTTCATATGGTTTGATTTCTAAAGGATCTCTCATCAGCCTATTCCCTGCATTTTTGTGACAGTCACCACAAATATTGGCATGAGACTGACTTAGAATGGAAAATATTAGCAGGAAAAACGGGTTTTCTCAATATGTTGAATATGCTGCCAAAACCCCTCTGCAATCCACCTGCAGTCTGTAGGCTTATTTGTTAGAGCAAGCAGAGTTAAATAACCAAGTATGAACTTTATCTACTCCTCATATGCTAAAAAAACCCCTGAAACAAAAAAGACAAGGAAACAGATTTTTAAGGATAACCAAACTAAGATTCATGATATAAATCACTAATGACTTTCTGTGAAAAAATTCCTCCATGTAAAGCTCTGGGATAACTGTAATAGATGGTGGCAGACACTGGTCCTCAAATAAATTTAGGGTTTCTGTCAGAAAAATTATTCTTGAGGCCTTCTGATGAGCAACTCTTTTGACCTGGCATCAAACCACATTTCTTGTCTCAGGGACTCTTCAATGGAAGATCTCTGCTCTTGAATAATGATTTGTCGCATAAACTTCAGAGTAAAAAAAATCCTGCTTTTCCTATTTTGATCATTTATGTATCTGGTAGCTGAGACAGGAACAGTCTGGTGTCATAACCTTTGGGGAAAAAAAAAATAAAAACAGCTGACTTATAATAACCAGGAATTGTTTTTGCCCCATTCTTTACAAATAGGACAAATTGGGTACTGATCGTTTATAAACATTAGGGTGCTCCGGCAAAGCCAATTTAGAATGAAGCACAACGTTGAATAGTAACTGTCTTGATAGTAACACTGGGAAAAGACATAGTTTTTCTGGGAACTATATTTACCACAGTCAAATCCCTATTCATCCCTCACTCAGGCAAGACTACATTGAAGAGGAATTTTCTCTGAATTGGAGAAAAAGGGATTTGGCCATATGTAGAAAGTTAATTTCCCCCCTTCATGAACTCAAGCTCTGATCAAAAAAGAAGTAATTACAATTTTTCAGCAAATTAACTCTAAGTTTATTAAAACCATTCAGTCTGATGATCTATATTGTCAAGTTATGTTTAATACTTATTATGAGATTAAACCACTAAAGTATCTCTAGTTCAAGGAAATATCTTCAAACTTCAGTCATAAAAGAACTATATTAAAGCAAACATTCAGATTAATTGATGATGGGATCGTTTAGTGTCTAACAGCAAAGAAGAAACCTCAAACTAAATCTATTAGTGTTGGATGAAATCTTGAGGTCATCACCTACTCTTTGCAATCACTCCCCCAAATGTTTATACATGTAAGTTCTGACTAAAAATGAATTAATAACTTCAAGATTTAATCTGACGTTATTAAAGTTTTTGCTCATTGTTTACTGTGTCTGATCAGCTTATGTAAGTACTTTAAACTGTTGCATCGTCTGTAATTGCCATGCAATAGATGAGGTTGCAGGCTAGTTAAAAGCATGTGTCTTGATCATAAAAGAATAGGAATCATTCTAACTTCATTTCAAAATTTCTGTAAAAATAAATATATCAAAATATAATAAAGCATCTGGGTTTCGATAGCCAAATGTTAAAACCCTGTTAAAATCCTAAATAAATGACAATTAACAAGCAGTTTTGAAATAGATAATTTTCTTCTGCATTTTAATACATTTAATGAGCAAGAATTGCAGTAACAAACCAAGAGGCTGCTAGCACGTCCTACAGAAGTCTTGCTAATATTTAGTGAAAAAAATACAGAGAAAACATGTTGATACTTCTTTGCAAGCAACTTTCAATATGAAAATGGATTTAGCACATTTGACCAGTCACGAAGTGTAGAAGAATATGATTTAATGCAAATATATAGAAAAAGTTACTGGAATGGGCTGGAAAAGCAGAAAAGGCTTTGTGCGTGCCTTGGCAAAGATTACCTTTCCAGACATCTAGTACAACAAGTACAGTTATTTGTGACGTTCATATTTCCTTTCATTGATGAATATCAGTTATTACAATGGTGTTTGGTAGTCTGCTGGGGCGCTCTCGTTTTCCCGGCATATCAAAGGAGCGGAAAGAAAATTATCTGGGAAGAAAATTATTACTTTTCTGCCCTAGATTGATGATTACGTTAATTGCAGAAACCAATGTTGTGTTGTGCTGTTAGGTGACTTCATGTGTTACTCAACAACTCTTTTACCTGGCTCAAGGATGTGTTCCAGGGATTGGCCCGGAAGGAGGAGAACTCTTGCTGAACCAAATACTTCTCTCTCTCTCTCTCTCAAACCGTGAGCATCGGAGCATTTATTGTAGGACACCACATCCAGTCACGGAGAGCTCCTTGTGGCAGAATGAGAGGATAAGGACAGACCTGCAGACTTCCAGGTGATTGTCTCCTGTAAGTGGAAACATTGCTCACGCGTGGTGCTGTGACTTGTGGTCGCTTTCTTCCCCTTAATAACTGATGTTGCAACACCTCCTAGTTTCTGTTAGTGCCAGATAACCTCGCTTAGTTTAAAGAACCACTGCCAGGAACTTAAGAGCCATTGGTTTTGGTGACCACCAGACAGGCTATTTTTTTTTAGAAACACTTGAAAAACAACTACTGCTGTGATCACAAGGGAATGGTGATCCCTCTCCATAAATTCAATTTGTTCATAACCTTTTGACACAGACCATAAATAACCTTCATACATTTCACACACACAGAGACATGAATTAAATTAGATGAACAATGTGTATAAATATTTACTTTACAAAAATACAAACTAAATATAAAGTGCCATATGAACAACCCATCTATTAGCAAATGGTTAATTCCCAGTGCCAGTCGATAACTGGATTACATGTCTACCTGCTCTGTTTGCTGGGCCACTCTACTAGTCGCAGGCACAAAATGATAGCAAAGAAAATATTAATCAATTGGCTGTTTCAGCAAAGGTTACACCAGAGACAAAGGAAAGGGGAGGCTGAGTTTTGGCTCTGGGAAAGGCTTGTATGATTTTCTGGGGCAGGCTATGAAGTCTGGAACAGGAAAAAAAAAAAATGCAAAAAGACGTCATTTTTATTTCTGAAAATTGTTCTCAGTGAGTTTATTTAATGTGTTTGCACACACAATTAGTACAATAATAATAGCAAAAGACCTAAAAGAATGTGCCACAATTACAAAGTACTAACTCAGAAAATGTTGATGAGAGAGAATAATTCCCTCAGCTTTACACCTAAAATCCAAGTATCCCACAGGGATTAAAAATACACCACCTTGGCTTTCTATTTTTTTTCCAGATTCCAATTTGTGCTTTAAAACCTGCAAAACTTATCCTCTCTGATGCATTGGATGCGTTATTTTTTAAAATACAGAATTAAAACCAGTGATAATGTTTAGGGTAGAAAAATAACTGAAAGTGGTATAGGTAAGAAAGTACTGAAATGTGTTACTTGTTTCCATATTAGCGTTAACTTCTTGCTGAAAATTCAGGGAAAGACAAAAAGATTAAATTCATAGACTATTTCATCTTGATTTCTTTTCAAAATAAAAAAGAAATTGAATTTATACCTTTCAAATATAATGATACCAATTTGCATTTTCAAAGACAGACAGAAAGAATTGTTAAGCAGTGGAAATCAGAGAACCTGCTGGAAATGTCCGTACTATTTTTTTTCATCTTTGTTGAGCATGCATCTTCTATGAGAGACTGACATTTTTTTCTATTACCATGAGATAATGCAGGGCCAGACAACAGTCATTGAATGGCCACACAAAAAAAGATGAGGGCCACAGAAACTCTCTACTTCTTGTATACCTTTAGGTGACCATGTTCGTGACCCTACAGAGTGCAAGAGCAAAATGGGCAGAGAGTAGGCAGCTGCCTTCTTCCCAGGCACGAGGTAAGGAAACCTGATGGATGAAAAAATGTTGCAAACTCAAACACTTCCTTCTCAAACATTGACCAAACCCATTTTAATGAAATGAGACCAAACTTGCTGGGGACACAGGCAGCACCAGAGCAGACACTGCTGCAGGTTTGGTATTACCTGCAGTGATGGATCCCTAAGTGGATCCCTCCACTCAGGAGGGATCTGATCTGCAAGTTACGTTATGATTCACTGTGGACCAGCTGAAGTTGAGAAGGAAAACTCTTTAGGACCATTAATCAAAAGCATGGCCTTTTGCCAATGCTTATTTAAATGAGAAGTATGCCATTCGGTAGTGATTAACCCTTTCGCAGCACCAACTGGTTAACATTAGTTCATGACAAGTAGAGAAATGATGGTAGCACAAGGCATTTCCTTGACTAAATAATAAAATATAGAATCATAGAATCATAAAATCATAGAATGATAGAATCATAGAATGATAGAATAGTTTGGGTGGGAAGGGACCTTTAAAGGCCAGGTAGTCCAAGCCCCTGCAATGAGCAGGGACATCTTCAACTAGAGCGGGTTGTTCAGAGCCCCGTCCAACCTGACCTGGAATGTTTCCAGGGATGGGGCATCCACCACCTCTCTTGGCAGCCTGGGACAGTGCTTCACCACCATCAGCACAAAACATTTCTTATATCTAGTCTGAATCTAGCTTCTTTTAGTTTAAAACCATTACCCTTTGTCCTATCACAACAGGTTCTGCTAAAAAGTTTGTCCCCATCTTTCTTATAAACCCCCTTTAAGTACTGAAAGGCCACAAGAAAGTCTCCCCGGAGCCTTCTCTTCTCCAGGCTGAACCCCTCCAGCCCTCTCAGCCTGTCCTCACAGCAGAGGGGCTCCAGCCCTCCCAGCATCTCCGGGGCCTCCTCTGGCCCCGCTCCAACAGCTCCGTGTCCTTCTGCTGTTGGTGCCCCAGAGCTGGAGGCAGCACTGCAGGGCGGTCTCACAGAGCAGAGCAGAGGGGCAGAATCCCCACCCTTGCCCTGCTGCCCACGCTGCTGGGGATGAGCCCAGGGTGTGGGGGGGTTCTGGGCTGTGATGGCACACTGCCGGCTCATGTCCAGCTTTTGACCCCCTAGGACTCCCGAGTCCTTCTCATCAGGGCTGCTCTCCATCCCTTCATCCCCCAGCCTGTATTGATACTGGGGGTCGACCTGACCCAGGTGCAGGACCCTGCACTTGGCCCTGTTGAACCTCATGAGCTTCACCCAGGCCCACTTCTTGAGCCTGTCCAGGTCCCTCTGGGTGGCATCCCATCCCTCAGGTGTGTCAACTGCATCACTCAGCTTGGTGTCATCAAAATACAAGGTATAAAAGTGCAAATAATGAAATAGGAAATAAATCTGCAATCAATACACTTGAAACTATTACATGGGTCTACCACAGATTTAATGGTGATTAGTTAATCACGTTTGGATCCACCTTTCCACGGAACTTTCAGTTTTTAAACCAAATGAGGTCCGTTCATGTGGAGTAAGTGGTCATAACTCCTATGCCTTCATGTTTCCCCCGAAGCAGTTGGAAACACTCCTGCTTCAGCTTTATTTGTTTTAATTTGAGTTTAGAAAAGTATAAAGTTAAGGCAGGACCTCAAGAACTCAAAGAAATTTCAGGCTTGAAACTTTGCCAGGTAACATAAATAGATTAGCGCATACACTGACAGGCCAGGAGCAGTTAAGAATAAAAGATCAAAGAAGCTACAAGAAATAAAAATAGCCAGAGATCTCTAGAACAGATATCATATTATGAAATTAATTACCAGTGCAAGTGGTACATGTGTAGACAGTACCACAAACTAAAGCGAGGGGACAGCCAGGTCGGATGTTGAATTTCTCTGTTCCTTCGTCTCTTCCTTTCTCCACTTCATTAATCGCCATGTCAAAGGAGGGCTGTTTCTGGCCATACATTTCACTGGAGTTTTATCTAGTTAATGGGGACTCTGCAAATTAATCTGGGATGTGGTAGCATAATTCAGCGGATTATGCTTTCAAATAAAATTTCCACACATTACCCTCTATTTTCTTTTTCATATTTTCACCCCATTATCTCAGTTGACTCTCTTACGGTGGTTGTGATTAAAGATTTAAAGTTAACACCAGTTACCAGACTACAGCGTCTGAAATACTGAGCCCATTTTCTCCAATGAGACAGATACATCAGGATAAATATTTTAATGACAAAGTCAGTATTTTTTTTCTTCATGATTACTGTTAAAAGTCTTCAAATATTTATAGACTTTTATTACATCTCCTCATTGTCAACACTTAACCAATACTAAGAACTTAACCTTTTTCTAGTGAATCGGCTCCCCTACTCTTTTAATGTATTTTTGTTTCTGAATTCTATTCCAAGGTCACTTTTCACGGGAAATAAAATGTGGCCTTAGCAGGCTGATGTATGGCATGAAAACGATGGAGCAATTTGAGGAATTCAGTAATCGCAAATTACCAGGACTGAATGATCTCCCTTCAGAATTCTGAATCGAGAAAATTTTTAAGTACCGTATGTATAGATGGGAATATGCATTGTCTTTTTGAGCTAGTAATGATAATATATAACACCCCCCCATCCCCCTTCTTAGTGATTAAAGGCACTAAAACTGTTAACTTTGGGGGTTTGAGCTTCTTTTAAAAAATGGTGTCAAATTTGAGACTCATTTTAGTGCTGGGAAAACTGTTGAGTTCTTCTAATAAGACGATAATGTAGGACTTGGAGGAGAATAAGAACCAAAACATCTCTACTTCTGCCAACAGGAGCTGAGTTAGGGCAAAACAGGTAAAGGTGAGCAAGGAATAAGAAACCCCTGGACTTTCCAAAATCTTATGGTAAGGATAAGCTGAAGAGAGTGTTTAAGGAAATAAATTGTTGTGTAGGAAGGAATGGACTCCTACCTTGGATTAAACTGGGTATTACTTTATTATTTGTAGTGTGCCGATCTTCTCCCCTCAGCATGAAGTTGAATTAGAATTGTATGAGCAAATGGTGAGGATGGATAATCACCTCTGCTGTGTTACTCTGGACGTGTCCATACAGCTGACTGAGAAGGAGAAGGTAAGAGCTAGCTATAATAAGTCAATAAGTTGCTTTGAGGGGCTGTCATCCTAATTTGGCCAGTGGAAGGCTGTTGGGGCAACCGAGATGGTTGTCAAGCTCTGATGGTCTCTGCCAACTCCTTGTAGGGTTGCACAATGCACAGGGACCTGTCTGTCTGTCCATGCCCGAGCTGGGGCTCTGTCTGCTCCCGATACTGAGCCTGACTCTCCTGATTTGTCCTGTGGGAGCAGACTATGGAGCCTACAGGGATGTCAATAGTGCCAGTGGAGACCCATGCAAGATCTGCTTGTGAGGAGCAGTGAGCTAGCTTGTGTTCAGGCAGTCCCGTATTTCAAAGAATAGCTATAAGTCAATCAGCAATTAAATAAGTTTGGTTTTTTTGTGTGCTCTAAACCTGTTAATAATACAGGCATCAGTGTCATATTGCCATACTACCCACATCCTGTTGGATGTAGGAGCACATTCAGGTTTGTTCACCTCACTTTGGGAAGGACACCTTTGTCACTTGGGTGACACGCCTTGGACACATGTTTTATTCAGCATGTTGGATTGCAAAACAAATGGCTAGACCTCAGTCCGGGACTGATTTACCCTGGAATTACCTGAATTCTGGAAAACAGAGAACTAGCTGAATGGAGGTAGGCGATCAACAAAGAACATCTCTGCTCTATGCAGACCTGCAGAACAAAAATAGAAGGGCACAAGGATGGAAAGAAATAAAGATTAATTCCTCTATCTGGCTTGAAATCAAACTAGAATCCAGCGACAGCGTCAAACATTTTGACTGGATTTTTTAAAAGGGTTGGATTAGTTCACTGTTATTATTCACTGTAGCTACTCATACAAACAGATAAATATGAGTCTGTTTAAGCCAAATGCTCTTTTCCAACTTCAAAATTATGCAACCGAGAGCAAAGTTTGGCTATCTAAAAGTAATCAAACCTAACGCTTCGTGCTGTACAGTAACCTTTTTGCCTGAAGAGGTCAGGAATGAAATATTTTCCCACACTAATGGGTAACCTCAGTTTTATTTTTCAGGAGTTGACATGTTCTTGAGGTACTCGCTTGTTAACGCTGGAGACACAACGTGCCACTGCCTAATTCTTTGTGGCAGAGGTGTTACCACTCCAGCCAGGAGAAAATGTTTAACGCCCCAGAAAAGAGGAAGAGTTTTTCCCTTTGCTTCTCAAGGTGCAGCTCAGTCCTCCCTCTGTGGTCTTCCAAGTTTCGTCCCACTTCCTTACACTTTCAGTCAACCAAATGTAAATTCTGAGGTATCCTGTAATTCTCTATGTCCTATTAATCCACAAGCAAGCACAAAAGGGATGCAGGGCATCGGGTAACGGCGGCTCTCCTGCGCGTGTAGGTATAAAACTCGTCGAGCACACCTCTGCCTAATGAGAATGCAGTGGTGTTCTGACAAGCAAGAACAACAAATAATAATAATAATAATAATAAAAAGTCGCTGTCCTGTCAAATACGGTGTGCATATCAAGGATCGGGAATACAAAGCAGACTTAACAGCAATCACATTTTGAGTAGAATTCGCTTGAATGTAACACCTTCTCCCTCTAAGGTTTTGAGTGTGGTATCTTAAAGAAGATCACACAAATTACTCATTCCGGGAACAAAGGCTCTTTTTTGAAAGCTGTCAGCCTGCTGACAGTTATGATGAGCATTTACTTCAGGCTTGTAAAACATATTAATCAAACTTGTTCCTATAGCTTCAGTCCAAGGAGGGTTACTGTTTCTTTTAGGGAGATGTTTTACATAAGTGAAGAGCTCTGAATACATATACACCTTGAATTCAAACCACCGTCTATGCCATTCATTTATTCGTAATGAATAAATACTAGTCTACACCAGGCTTAAGGAAGATTGAAGCAGTGTACAGAAATCTGTTTATTAGAAGACTATTTGCCGAAGACCTATGCACCATTCATTGAACCTTGAAAAACATTTGAAAATATGGGTTGCATTTGCAAACTTCAATGTATGACATGGAGAGCTGGCAAGCTGCCTGGTTTCTACTTAAAGGATTGTCATTCTGGGAAAAATAAATTTCTCTAACTAGACAAAAGTCAATGTTTTCATGTTTTACTGCAATCAAACTGATATGGCTGACAATTTAATGTCTCAACACTTAAAATATCTGTGGATAATCAGTTACCTCAATCAATCATAACTACAAGATTTCTCTATTTTCAAAGCCTGTATACATGTGACTGAGATATTTAACAGTTTAGAGAAACCTCCCCATCCTTAATCCTTCATGATTTCTCTTGAGCCATGCAGGTTTTTTTTTTTTTTACCCCAAACGCACAATTTTATAATTGCTGGAAAAAAAATAATAAATCCAACCCTGCACTGTAGTCAGATTTTGAAACCTTTGTGTTAATGTCCTGTTTTATTTAATTTTATGTATATTTTATAGTCTGCTTGCCTGTCAAAAAGATGTGGAAATGTGCTGGCATTCCAGCTGAAGACATCATTATGAGTGAGAAAATGCTCAAGGCTTTTTTCAAAGTGGGTGCTGAAACACACATTTCTCTTCTTTGACTCCAGGGGATGCTAACAGCTGCCCCAGCAGACAGGTATTGCAAGGTCAAAGGCTAGCAGAGCTGTGCACCTTCAGGATTTGACTGCCAGCAAAGTAGATGGGTGGTTTCTCAAAACTAATAATAAAAATAGCAACAATGATGAGAAGAAGACGGAGCTGACAACAAAAATGAAAAGGAACCCGCAAGAAGTGAATTCTGGGTAGCGCAACACTTGGCAGAGCTGATTTTAATATCTGACAGGTTGGGTTCACTAATCTTTGCTATTCATATTGACGTGAAACTTCATACAGTTTTAGAGATTTGTATCTATTAAGACATGCAGCAGTGTTCCTACAACATGGGAACAAGTTTGCTAGCGCCTGCCGTTCTTCTTCCTCCGTGATAAAAATTGATATGAACTGCTTTAAACGCCTAACAGATAATTACTCTCAACACTCAATAAGGAAAGCTACATCTTTAGAGCCTCCTTTATCTTTAAAAAATAATAAAAACCCCCAAGCCCGAAACCCACCAACAAGACAAAACAACATTCTTCTCCCCATTCCCCCCCCCACCTTTTGTTTCTTTGATTACTTGGAGCCTTGTAATCAAACTAAGCTTAGTTTCGGGACCCTTGGGGCAGTATCTCTTAGTTCCCTGTCAGGCTGTGTTGCAAAACAATCAATCTTGCTCTTGCGCTGGCTTGGTGGAAGTGCCACGACACCAGGAGTGCGGTGCTTTGCTCTTGCTGTGAAGCTTCGATGACAAAAGTTTTTATCAGAAGCTGACTGTATTTAGGGTTATGAATATGCAATGACTCTCATTAGTATTGAAGCACCGGAGCACGGGCTGACATCCCCCGCCACTTTTAGCTGCTGCAGAGTCGTCTAATGAATTGTCTTGCTCTTTCACTCGCACGGGCTTTGCTGTTACGGCTCCCCGTTCCAAGGGGAGTTGCCCAGTTTGAGAATACTATTGACGGCAGAAATTAATTGCCAAGACCCGCTCTTGATTTTGTTAAGCAGTGTTGAGACAGTGCTTAAATTGTCAAAACCAGAAAACCATTAAACTCCACAGGAGACAACATCACCGCGAGTGAGAGGACCCGCGTGCCCGTATGCGGGGCCGTGCAGAAGCACACAGGTGTGGCACAGGTACGCCTACGGTCTTGTCATCACACCCACGCATGCAAACATAAACACCTGCGTCACCGATCGGTCTCAGAAACCTGACATCCTGCTGATTTATCTGTTGTTTTTCCAACTAGAACCAGCGGGGGTAACGGAAAGTTCTCCAAATAAGCAGGACTCCAACACATTGCTGTTCGATCAACCCTTTAATACTCTTTCTTTTCCCTTTGGGACCCTGCCAAACATTTTTCAGCTCACACGTCTGCAATCTTTGTGAATAAGTTACTGATAAGGATGTTTCCAACAAATGATTAAGATATCTGGCTTGACTTGTCGTATTTGAGGAGATGTGTAAGCTTGCAGAAACAAGTGGAAATGACCCTTTTTTTCCCAATTGGTTAAATTAAGTATTTTTTCCCCTATTCATCTGAAATTTCTTCTGACATAAAAGGGGCTTTTGTGGCTCTCTGCAGATTGCGAAGGATAGAGTAAATTGAAACAGGTAATATATTCCAAGGAGCGTAAGTGGCATTCTAAAAGGTGTGTGCGTACTGCAAATAATAAAGGATATGAGGTTCTCCCAAGAAGATGTCAGCCCCGCGCAGCTCTTTATCTATTTAATCAGTAATGGAGATGGTCCCAGTGCAAGGAAGGAGGATCTGTTTAATTTTTACTGCGATTTTTGGCACTGCGGCTCTAACATGAGCTTGGCTTACCTCTTGACCCAACCCCAGGAGTGCCTGTTCTCATCAGCTGGAGAAAAAATAAACATAAAGAACATCTACATGTTGGGAGTATCAAATACAAGAGCAGTTTAAAATAAATGCAGTTCTGACAAAAGTGGCTTAAGTATCATACATCAAACACTTGTTACCTCTCTTGGCCTTAGTGATTGCACGTGACTAAGAAAGAGTGAGTGATAAAATCTGAAGAAAGATGAAACCAATCTGGGCCTTTTTAAAGATCATCAATCATTCTGCGCAGCCATGATATTATTAGTTCCAGTAAGCCTTGTTCTTCCATTTTATGGACATCATAAACCCCCCACCCCTAGACCAATGCTACCATGGGAAATCATTTTTATGGGCAGCATCTTAGCGTGGGCCAATCAGATCTAATCACATAACAAGCTACTGAATTATTCAACGTTCTCCCTAATTTTGCATTCTTCCTGCACTTTGCTGTCACTGCAGGGTTTTAAAAGTATGTGTTTTTACAATATTTATTAAGAAGATAACCATACACAGGAATTTTGCTTTCTCTATGTCTTTCAATAATCGTTCGTTCTCTTAGATTGTTGCAGTATATACGTTACTATATAGATAATATTTTTTTCTAAAAGGAATAGCAATCCACAATGTGGCACTCGGCTTTAAACTCTTTCAGCTTTTAAAATACCGAACATAAGGACAACAATAGTGAAACAATCGTGTTCAAACATAAAATATTCAGATTTACTGAGCGAACTGTAACCAGCATGTCTCTTAGCTGTTGCTATGAATACAGGGCTCACATTGTATATGAAAATATTTCAGTTTTAATTGCAAATCTGTGCAGAGATGATTTGGGGTCCGTAATTAGCACATAAATTCCAGACTTTGTGACTGCTGTGAAAACACACATTATTTATGGAACGATTATCTAAATATAATTCAGTGTTTTTTGCTTTCAACAACTACTGTAAAAGTCTGATTTAATAAAATGTGAAAAATTTCCCGTCTCTTGCACTTCTGTTTACATTATGAAGCATTCATTCCTCTGCACTGCCATTTCCCACTCGACCTGGGGTGGACTTTGCTTTCAGTGGCTCCGTACTTCACTCACACCTCGGGGAGGTTTCTTCACAACCATAAAGTGCCAGGCACTTAATTTGTTTAAAATGAAAGCTTGGATTATGCAAATAGCTCTGAACTGCACGAACAGAGTGAGTTTATGTGACCTCCATCCTCGTGCTTTTCATCCAGCTAGGAGTGGGAATAGATAGGAGCTCTGTCTGAGCTGGTTTTAAGCTACCGTATGCAGATTTCCAGTTATCCGGACGGGGTTACTGGAAGGACAAAGTGGTCTCTTGTTCCCACCTACTTATTGTAAACTGCAGGCTCAGCCACTTCTACCTCCCATTGGCCGAGGGTGGAACCGGCACAAAATTTGTCTTCCTCACCAGGAATGCCGTGCGCTTTCAGAGCTGGTTGCTCGCACACCCTGTTTTGTGGCAATAGTTTTCGAGCCCCTCTATCGTTCTAGAGTTTAAAAGCGTATTTTCAGGTCGTATGGCACTGAGTGTTTCCCTTGCCAGTGTCATGCTTGTCTCTAGGTTAAGGGCTGGAGCTGCTGGTGAAGGGGCTGGGCACCAGGTATCCGCAAATACCATGACGGCAGGTTAACCAATGGAACAGAGCTTGCAGTAACAACAACCAAAATCCATAATATGGACTTAATCTGCAGCAGAATGCAACACACCTGAAAATTTCTCCCTTCTTCCTTTTTTCCCCCCTTTCTCTTGGGTTGCTCTGTATATAGTTTTGCTGTCTTTGGAGGAAAAACCTTTCCCTACGCTCCCTCTGCATCCCAGCTGCGAGACACCGATCACCTCGCTGTCTCTGGCTGCAATGGCAACCTCAGCAGCCACCTCCATAATAGCTGCAAAAGTCACTATTGACTTGTTGCCTCGCCTCTCCCGGGGCTGCCTCCCCTTGCACCGAAGGCTGTGCCGTGCAGGAGCATCCCCCAGCCCACCCCATGGGGAGAGAGCGGGTGGGCTGCACACCGTCTCGGTGGCAAAAATGTGCAATTTTTAAATTTTTTTTTTTTTTTTTTTTTTTTTTTTTTTGCATGAGGCTTACCAGGATTTGCCCAGGCCTGGGAGCGACGCATCCCCGCGTGTCGGCCGGGTTGCCGATGATGGAGGCAGGCAGGACCTGTGCACAGCGTCCCGCACAGCCCGGCCCCCCCGGTGTGGATTTTGATTTGAGCGGCGATATCAATGTCATGGCGCACGCACACCGGGAAGGGAGTTACAAAGAGTAACTGAGAGATTCAGCGTGAAGCCACTGAAAGCTGTAATTTGAAGTTCCAGTACTACTATTACCATTAAAATTTAAAGTGACAGAGGCCCAATTATGAGCTGTTATTTTCTTAAATAGAATTGCCTTTTTTTTTTATCCTCTGCAAAGCATTCATGTCTGCCTAGCCGTCGCTGTCACCAGGACCTGTCTTCTGGTGTCAGCAAGATGCTGAGCATCCCACCCCTGACAAGGAGCAGATCGACGGGGCAGCGATGCTGGGAGCCGCGCAGGGGATGGCAGAGCCGGCGGCATTGCAAGGAGATCTGCAAGGGGTCCAGCCTGCTCCCTGGGCAAAATTAAGCACAACTTCAGTATCTGAAGGAGACCCCAACCCTGCCCTCATAAACTGGAAGTGGCATCTGGGGATGGTGGAGACACCAGGTACATTTTTAGTAAAGAATAAAAGGATGTGTGAGACTGGAGGTCTTCTCTGACAGACAAGTGGATGAGCAATTATTATCACTGCTTCCTTCATAATTTTGATTTTAAAATTTGCTTGTTGATTGAGATGAGACGTGAGGCAGAAATTGTTTGCTGTGAGGGTGGTGAGCCCCTGGCCCAGGTTGCCCAGCGAAGCTGTGGCTGCCCCATCCCTGGAGGGGTTCAAGGCCAGGTTGGACGGGGCTTGGAGCAACCTGGGCTGGTGGGAGGTGTCCCTGCCCAGGGCAGGGGGTGGCACTGGCTGGGCTTTAAGGTCCCTTCCAACCCAAACCATTCTGTGATTCTATGATTCTATGACAAACCTTAGGATGCAGTACAGCTTACTAGGCTGTCTACTCAAATAATACATATTTGGATATTTGCTTGTCTGGTGCTACACCCAGATTCACTTCAGATGAAGAGGTCTTTAAAACATCATTGGGACAGATGACAGGAAAGCTACAGACCTAAGTGCTCGCTGTGGTCTCACAATGTTGCTATATTTTTCTTAATGCCTATCATGATAAGACGCCATGAGGACCTGAACTTTCATATGAGAAGGAAGGTCCCGCCTTCTGGGTACACATAAAGTTTTAATACAGAATCTCTTTGAAAAGTGACAGTTCTGCTGTCTTTCACAGGACTTCCAAAAGTGAGAGTGGCATTTGGCTCACAGGTAGAAGAACCGTAGTCTAGGAATTTAGGGAAGTCAGCCTGTCCTAACAACATCAGCCAGGCCATCTGGTGTACGTACGCACAAAATCCAGATCAATCAGATTGATTTTTTCCCATGTTATTATGAATATAAATGCATTTTAATTGCAGATGCAGAAGAATGAACCCAGTGTTTTCAGGTGAGATCAGTGACACACAAATAACCTGGGTGGTTACTAATAAATATCGAGGTAGAAAGGAAGGCAGACCACTTTTTGCAAACCTGACAGAATCCATTATTTCCCCTTACAAGTCATATCAGTGCATTAAGTTATTTTCTTAGCCACTTGTCAAGCAGTTGCACACAAGACATACCACTTTTTCCTTTCATTGATGCTACTAAACAGAAGAACATGAGATGTTTTCCGTATATTGGTCATCTCTGCCTGAACGGTTTTCTTTTTTAACCCCCACATTAAACCAAAATGGGAGTGGGCAGAAGAAAATACCCGGGAAATCCCTCAAATCCATACCAGAGAGTGTTCACCAGGAGGGGTGTAATGTAGAAGCAGAAGGATATTCTCTTTGAAGGCACCTCTGGGGCGGCAGAAAATAATTGCGAGAGCAGAATACAGGAGTACACCCACCAACTCGCAGAATAAACTCTGATAGTCAAGAGAGTCTGCCATACCAAAAAAAAAGCTACAGAACAGAGCAGGGAGAAAATCTGGTGATGTGGTGGATCTTTACCCTGGCTACTCTCCATAGCAGAAATTAAGGCCATCAGTGGAACAGGTTCCTAATTATGGACTGTAGACTGTTGTCAGCGGTTAGCTCTCTGCAATACTGGCAAACTCAGTAGTGGGGGTTCCTCTGCTACTTTAAATATTTGAAACGGAACACGGTGTGGCAGCCAGCGGCCAGTGTCCCTCTGTGCTGTACAAACATAGGACCAAGACATCTGTTCTCCCTGTCCAAGAGCTCACAACACACGGATTTGACTGGAGACACTTTACCGTCCTGCTAAGGCCATGCTGGCAGTGATGCTGAAAGTGATGCTGAACTTTAGGGGTAAAAATTCATCCCTTACATCACTCCAGCAGCATCCCTGCACTCATATCATCACGTTATTTGGTTCTGAGTTTGACCTGGTCAGGGTTGGTCCCTCGCTCGAAGTAAAGCACCATTGTGTAGCATCACCAAAGCAGCTCCTCCAGGCACCATCCTCGCAGCTGGCTGAATGCTGGGTCCAAGTGACCTCCGTGAGTCAGCCAGGGCTTTCCTGCAAAGACCGGTAAAGACCGGTCCCAAAGAAGGCTAATTATTGTTGGCCTAGGGAGTGCTGGTGAATCATTCAAGGAGGGACACATGCTCTGCACAGATGGACAAAGCTGTGATCTGCTGCCAGACTGAAAAAAAAAATAAAATAAAATTTATGTTGTGCACTGTACTCCTTACCTGTTTTAATTTTTAATAGAAACGTTCCCTTTTAAGTACCAGGAGCAATATGAGTTTAACGTGAGCTCAGAGGACCATGCAGCACAAGCATAATTGACTCGCTGCCATCACTTGCTAGATATTTTTTCGTTTCCCTTTCCTAAGTCTTAATGTTTCCTAAGTTCTTAACGGAGACAGAACATGCTAGGGCACCAGCGTTTGACACAGAGCTTACAACCTAGTAGTCAATATTGAAATTGGATTTGAATTACTGTGTAAGTAATTGCCGATAAGAAAACTGGAGTAACAGGGCCGTGGAAAGACATAAAGCACCTGCAGGTCATAGGCAAAGGAAGGCAGAAATAAAAATGTTTACAGAGGTCAAAGGTTTAAATTTTTAATTGCTATTGTATCAGGGAACGGAGGCCACTTTTACGTGTGTGGCTTTCCCCTGTAAAATCAGAGTTTGTCTTACATGGAAGTTTGGTATCTTTCCACGAACCAGTGTCACAACTGAAAAGCCAAACAGATGAACAATATTTACGCTGAACCTTTGAACTGTTGGCCTGATGCTATCACCCTTTTTAATCACAAAGTAGCTCGGTGTTTAACTAACCTTACTTTCATCTTCTCTGCCTCTGCTTGTGCTACATTATCCCATCTGCAATAAACAAGGACGAAAGCTGTAACATCCTGAGTAGTGACTCTAACCTGTCCTCCCCTTAATGACAGGTTTACGCAGTTCGTCAAAACCCATCGTCTGAACAGATAAGATTGAATTCAGTGACTGCCGAATTGGACATACTCTGAGCTGAAATAAAAGCAGTGAGATATGTGTGCTTATTAGGGGCTTCCTAATAGCAGAAGTCTTGGTGCCTTACAGAAAGGCAGCTTTACTGTCACCTGTGGTGTTTTCTGGAAGCCCAAAATGCAAAAATGGGTGAGAAACTGTATTTATTCACTAAACAAAACCTCGTAATTGTACTTTAACTGGGAAAAAAACATCACTAAGAAAATCCTGGAGCCACTCCCAATTTTGGGGGGTGGATTAGGGAAGATGAAGTCATCACATCCTCACCCAGGACTGCTAACAATGCTGTGTATTGCACACAAAGCTCCCGACCAGACTGATGTTTCTGTTAAAAAGTTCAGTAGTGATTGTGTCAGCTGGGACGCAACCTGAAGTTCCCAGTTGGGTTTCAGAATAAACAACGTGCTGGGCAGAACCCGAGCTCCTCCAGTCCCTAAGAGCTTGTTTTTTTCTTTCTCTTACCAAAGTTTTTAGCAAAAAAACCAAGGCAGAACAAAATTAATATTATTTTTTTTTTACATGTTTTTGCTGAGAAGGATGGCTTCACAGCTGTTTCTTGACCCTGCAAACAGGTCTAACTAAACATATATGAGCAGTAGAACTCAGCTGCTTTTTCTTGACCCTGCAAACAGGTCTAACTAAACATATATGAGCAGTAGAACTCAGCTGCTTTTAGGTATTATTCGTGACCCAAAACAGCATGAAACAGAGAAGGAAGGGATCTATTTAGTTGCAGTCTGGACCTGTGGTTCTATTTACAGCTTTAGCAACAACTTTTCTGGTATTCTTGATAAGGACATTATTTTTTTTTTTCTCCATTTCAGTGTTTTCACCTGAAAACAAGTATATTAATACTTTTCCATTGTGTGTTGAGGCTAGGGTCTTGATTTATGCAAGCAAAGCAGATCCTTGTAGGAAAGGAGGTGTAGAAAAGGAAAGCTGGAATTGGTGATTAGCTGTAAAGTAACACCAGCTTAGAGTACCGCGACCTTGGGGTGATGCCACAAACTCAGAGCATACCCTTTCCCCCCTTTCCATTAACAGACCTTATAAAGTCATGATTTGCACAGACGCAGAGGTGAGCACGGCCCTCAGAACTGTCTCTGAGACAAAGGAAAATGTTTTCTTGTGGAGAAAGCTCATTAAGTGTCTAAGCAATGATGGAATCAGCACTTGGGGTAACTCCAAAACCACCTACTCAAACTGGCGAGGAAGAGAGTTCGAGACAGATCCTGGTGGCAGGATAATATTTCCCCTGACTTGGCTTGTGTGATTTATGTTCATGGCTATTGAAAGCAAAAGAAAGAAAGGTTTCAAAGCTGTGTTTGTATTCCCCAGCAGAGCTGTTTGTGATTTTCATTTTGTAGGAGCTTTTCATTTCTCTTTATCCATTACCAGGCAGACAAAACCCAAAGACTTCTACTAATTCTTATTCCCCTCTGTTGACATCATCACCAGATATAAATTTGGGAAAGCTACTTGCAGCGTTTGGTTCAATTAATATGCTGGTGTTGTCCCTGGACTGGAGAATGCGTTTAACTACGTATGTTTGCTGCTCACCATCCCTTCAGCGGAGGAACTGGAGAGGAGAAAGGAAGGAAAGGAAATTTTTAACCTGTTCATCAGCTTTCCTCTATCTGTGCAGTGCCTTTTCTGACAGATAAATAGAAAACTAGGATGCGTGCCAGTTAACACCTTCATGAACAATAGAATGCCTGTATATATGAGATAAGCAAGTGGACACTGCTCTGGGGCTTTGAGTTTATGCTTTGTTTATGCTTCTTCTTGGTCCTATTCCTCCCTTCATCCTTTAATTTGCATAAACACATGACACATGGAGGGCATTCAAGCAGGACAGGGAACCCTCCAGCCTACCAGTGCGTAGGATGTGGAAGAGAATGAAGGAGTCATCTTTAAAACACCTTTCACTTAACCACTTCTGCATTAGGAGCACCTTATTAGGTACACTGACGACAACATTGTCAGGAGCAAAAGGACCTTACAAGAATCGACATCAGTTTGGCCCTAACTCCTGAGAATTAAGCATGTCTTTAGGACAGGAAAGTCCTCACTTAAACCTATTTGAGAAAGAATGCAAGACACCCTTTTATTTATAAGCATATGTTGTTCCCGGGTAAGGAGTCTTTGCATTTCGTAAATTTATTTTTCATGTACACTGAAAAAGAAGCGCGCGTAGCAACTTCATGGCTTTACGACGTAGCAACTGTACGACTTTAATTTTAGACCCAACATCCAGGTACAAAAGGTAGTTTAGACTGCTTTTGTCAACATGTGGTTGGGCAGTATCTCCACTCATATTTTGCTTAACCATGAGACTGCTCTAACGAGCCTGAATTACATGAGCTACCGTTCCTGGCTACTGGGACCCACTGGGGCTCTGGTCCCTGTGCCAGCTCTACCCATGCACAGCTCTCCCTGGAGACAGCAAGAAGTATCCCAGGGTTGGATGCTTCCCATTCCCAGGGCTGGAATGGGACCGTCCTCAGGCAATGTGGTTAAGCGGTCTGGGGTAATCTGACCTGAACTCTCAGTCCAGACCAAGCCATAACGCTTCGTAGGGTCAGACCCTCGGTTTAAAGCACTAGTGGAAATCTTGGGGTAGGTTAATTGTCAGATAGAGTGAAACGATGACAGATCTGTCAGTGGATGCCCAGCTGAAGGCATGGATGTTCCTCAGTAACACAGGGCTGTAATCACACGCAGCAAGATGGACACGTAATGGGAGAAAGAAAAGAAAAACTCTCCTTCATCCCTCACTCTCCCAACCCACCACCCTGCATAACCTCTCCTAGCTTGAAGCAAGACAAGAAAGTCAGCATTTCGCACCCTCCAACAGCTTTGACATGACAGGTATGGTATTTTCCTTACCCGCAGAATTGCCAAGGAAATCCGCCCTAGCAAAAGTGCAAAAGTTTTCAGTGTAAGGAGGTGGGGTGCAAAAACTGGCTGGTAGGCAAAGGTTGAAATGACTCAATCTGAAACAAAATGTAAAGCAATTACTGCTAGGGAAAAAAAGATCATGCTGACATTTAAAGGCTGCAGTGATAGTATCTGTCCCTTCCCAGGCTGGCATAAGCAGCCTTGATTTGATCCCCAAATGTTTTGGGTTTTTTTTTTTTTTTGATATTTAGGATATCCTTTATTTGGAGATGGATTGCCCTAACTTCAGTTGTTGATGCAGAGAAATAATTGCCACCCCGGAAAGGTAATTACATATGCCATTGTTTATACACATAATAGGCCTGGAAAAGCATGTTCTGCAGATAGAAAAAAAAGAAAATCCTGCTTTCACATCAGGGCGGAACACTATGTAAAGTGACAGATTGCCACAAATAGCATTCAAACCCTTGCACATTAGTGGCTGATTTTTCTTCTGGGGAAGAGGGGGAAGGGATGAAGGCTATGGAACAGGGTGGGGAGAAAAAAAAGAAGACAATTTTGTTCAACAGCCATAGTAACATATCCAGCGGTTTTTACTCTCCTGATCGCTGCTAAATGAACCTGATCTTTAAGAAGTTGTTTTTAAAGTCACTGCCTCAAAGGGATGTTTTCTGTTGTTGCCATCTTGTGCAAATACCACTTCTCCTAAAGTGGCCTTAATTTGAGTCGCTTTGAAAGCAGACCAAATAATCTGGTAGGATGTGGTATGGCACGATGCATCTCCTCTTTGTGCCTTTAGTACCACGTAGAAAGTGAATTTAGGCCACAAAGGGACAGCTAAAGTCTCTTTTTCCCCCTCCCATCGTAATAAATTTAACAACAAAAGAATAAAACAAACAGTGTGCTATGATGTCAAACACATTTTGGTTTCATTTTTTTTTTTTCCTCCTTTAAATGCAAAATATGTATTTCTTCAAAATATTGAAAGTACCAGGGCTGAACAAAGGGAAAGAAATACATATGTATTTCGATATTGAACTGAGCATTGTTAGATGCCGAAGCAATTCATAGCAAGGCTATTCTCTGCTGCAGTGTCCAGCAAATTGCATGACCTGCTTGTTAGGCTTGACAACAGTGTTTTACCTAACAAAGGCCTCAACAGCTCAGAGCAGCAGAGGAATGTCAAAATGAGCACATTTCACACACAGATGTGTGACCATAATAGTCTATAAGAAGATGCATGGGGTGGAGGGAAGGGGCTGGGGGCTGGGAAGGCTAACAGTTAGCAGTAGGGACATGGCCCTACTGACCACATTTAATCAACCCTTCTGTAAACAATTCAACATTTTCATTGTTCTCTAAAAACTAATAAAGAGAAACAAGCACTTTTCATTCATCTTGAAGTAATTTTCTGTCAGGTTTGAGCCCCTTGTGGCCTACAGCTTGTGCATTGCTAGCTGTGTGATACAACAACTATTTCAATTTATTTTACAAACTCTGGCCATTCACATGTCAGTTAGTGTTCACCAAGCCGGCATCTGAAATTGTGCAGTTAACGAGTTTTACAACATTTCTATCAAGAGAAACTGTTTAGCATAACTGACTCTTAAGGAGTTATTATACCTCTAAAAATCCATTTTAAGGGGCATTATTTAAATAAAATAGAAAAACGGTTCACTGCCTTTTAAAGGGGCTACAAAAAAAGTCCATCAGATCCAGTGCAGTAATCCTCAGCTTAAAGCACTCTTGAGAGCACTTCTGGGAATTATCAGCATAATGAAATGTTTTGTGAAATGTCCAGATAGATTCCTCTACTCAACAATTTTACTGCACCATATTTATTTTCCTCCTAGTTTTTAAAGAACTGAATTACTTTTTTGAGGGGATGACTCTACATTGTGCAGATTAACTGAACACATTATTGCCAAGGCTGTAGCATAAGTGAGGGGTTCAGTCTGTGTGCAGTCTATATGCATTTGCAGGGGGGAAAAAAAAGTCAAGCCCTTTATGCTACACTCAGCTCTAAAAGGGTTAAATCACAATGAGGCTTACGCAGATTTGCATTTCTCTTGTACTGCATTTTTCCCATACTCTTAAACAACTTTGTTATACAATGGCACCTGTAAAATGCTTTATTGAAAACAATTCTTAAGTTAATTAAACAAATAAAAAAAAGCTTATAAAACTGAAATTTGGTTTAAAGTGCTCTGAAAAGGAGAAGCTTCTGAATGCTAACTTAAAGAATAGGTATCTATCTATTAACTGCGGTGACCAATGATCCACAACTGCTAATACCGAGAGTCCATAAAGGTAGAAAAACTGCAGCATATCAGTGAGTCAATCTCAGCAGATTAAACCACCTAATGGAGTAAAACCCACGTATACCATGTAAATTAGTGAGTGTTTCCACCTAAAACGAGCACTGATAAGAGAAAAATTACATTACACTACAATTACAGATACAGTATGTACAATATGCAGATGTACATATACAACATGCACGGATATAGTGACAACACGTTTGCAGTGGCCTATCTGCCATTATTTGTTCAATATCACTTGTATCTAGTTCCACTAAAAGCCTCACCATTAAGTGACACCAAAAAAATATTTATCCCAGGTCTTAAGAGATTTTTGCACGGATTCTAAGACAGAGGGCCTAATACTGTCTCTTGAGACAGATGGATAGATGTTCAGTAACTTCGATCCACAAGACACCTGGACAATAATTTGTGGTCTTGGCACCTTCTCAGAGCAAAGGTACAACCTTTCCTGAAGGTACAACTTTTCCACAGTCATGGTAGACAGTACTAGAGCAGCAGTGCCAGAGCAGATGTCTCGCGGGGTCTACCAAGACAGAAATGCCTTCAGGATGGCTTCCAGACTGACAAGTGTATGGTTGATCAATGATATGAAGTGAGGTAGTGGGCACTTTCCTAAAAACTGGGCTACAACTCAGTTTTGCAAGACGCTAAGCATTTTGTCAATGACTCTACATATTAAATTTTAAACAAAGAGTCACTGGCAGAGTTGGTAACCCCATGATTAAAGCAGTGGGCTTGTTTACAACTGAAAGCTTCACTGGAGTGGCATCATGCTTCTTAGCACTCTGCTTCAAACCTTGGCGTACCAAAAGACATAAAACAGCAGAAAAAGGAGAAGGTTTTAAAAATATATTGCACAAATTTATGCTGGAATCAGTGGAAAAATTAACTGCACTTAAATAATGTATGGGTGGTGAGACTATTGAGAGGTAGAGAAGAATGAAGGCTATCAGATTTCTAGGTACTGAAGATTTTGGACTGTGAAATTTAGAAGCATCCACTGTACAGAGAAAAAGTGTGTCCAACTTGCGAGAGCAAACCAAGGAGGGACAAGGCCAGAAGTGAACGATCATTTTGTATGAAACTGCCAATACAGGCAAAAGAGTTGAAAAAACAAAGGAGTGAGATGAACTTAGTCCTAATGACGCTTTCCAGTCTTCTGTGTTCAAGTTTAGTTATTCCTAGCTTTCTGCATGGCCAATTAGTAGATCCTGTAGCAGGAGCAAGAAAGGTCTGCTGGAAGGAGGGAGAAATGGGTCATTAACATATCCTACATGGTCCTCCTGTCTTCATAGCATGCCTCCTCCTCTTTACAAACCCCACTGCCTTCTGCTTCTTGGCCTGAACAGGGTTTTGATGGGAAACTCAGAGCTGTATCTACAACCAAGGGCTTGTAGATACCCTGGAGCTCTGAAATGAAAATGAATGGATAATCACAAATTTGAAGACCTCAGAGTGGCCTGCTTATGCTGTGTGCTGGGGAGATGCAAAAGGTGCAAACACCGAAGAGGAAGGCAAGGATACGAAGCAGCTTGACTGCAGTCATGTATTTCAGCACAGCTAGTTACAGTCATGTATTTCCCATGAATTTAAGTGCTATGGCAGGAGGAATTCTTTGTCCCCTCATTATTTATACATAAATATTTGGCCAAAATGGAGGTAAATATTTTTCAAGCATGCACAGAAGTGTCACTGTTCCACACTGGAAGGTCTTTTCCTTCTGGGGAAACATCTGTGTAAGACAGAAAAGAAAAAAAGAGAGTGAGTTTCAGGTACGGCAGATTTATTTGTGACAAGTGAAAATTCAGAAACTGAATTTTTGTGTGACCAAAGCCTTGATGCTTGCTCGATTGCCTTTTTACTTGTTCACACAGGTTCAACTTTTTGCACAGATGTTGTTTTGTTCCATTTTTCTCTTTTCCAAAAGGGATGGATTCACCCCCCGGGCAAGGAACAAGCACAACTAATCTACAGGAGACTGCAGCAGGGCTTGGAGGTACATAAGCTTGACAGGGTCTAAGCCAGAGTGCAGACAAGCTCTAAGGATGTCCTCCTGCAGATGCATGTGGGGTAAAGCCCCTTCCAACGAGCCATGGGTGGGAAGCACCTTGGCCGAGTGTGTTTGTCCTTAGTCGGTGCTGCTGGGAATAGGCTGTTGATGGTTCATTAATTATTCCACTAAAAACTAGCTTGGCTATCCTTCATCGCACACTGAGATCTACAGTTTGGACACCTCAAACCTCTAAAATACGAGAGAATGTTATTTTTTTAACCCTGTACCTATATGCACAGACAGTCTTTTTGGTTCATATTCCTCTCCTCTGCTGGGCTAGCTGTTTTCCATCCTTATTCCCTGAAAAATACTTCCCTTATAAGTAGGCAGGGAGCATGGTCAGTGGAAAGCTGCATAAGTGACTCTTCCTCCCTGAGGGATTTGTTGTCCTTGTTAAACCTTTTCCCTTGCAGAAGGCTTGCAAACGTTTTGCAACACCGGGACTGAGCTAAAAGAACAACGTTAACGGCACTTGAAAAAATTAAGATGCTATAATTCAGGTTTAGGTAGACAAGTCTGTCTTCAAATTATCATTGAAAACCATTCAAAATCATATAGAAATAAAACAAAAATCGAACAGCCACAACATCAAAGCTGACACTGCGTGGTGAAGAGGATGTTCCTATTCACAACCTCTGTCCTTAGGCTGGTGACAATCTAAACGCCAAATTCCCTCGCGTTCAGCAGAGCTGTGTGTCAGGATAATGAGATTCAAGTCCATGTCAGTTTGGTACTACTAGTAATAATATCAAAAGTCTTTGTTCTGAGATACTCATAACCTTTGATAGCGAGGCAGAAGTAAAATATGAAGAAAAAAAAGAAAAAAAAAACATTAAAAGAAAAAAATTCAGAACTTTTATTTTATTTTTAATATATATTACCTTATTTGTGTATACTACATATATATATACATATATATACACACTATAGCTTTATTTAGCTTTTATATATTGCCAGGTGACTTAGACCGACTTTCCTTGGGCTTTCGGGATGTGATGACACAGCTCTTTGCTACAAGCCCGAAACTCCAGTCACAGACTTTTAAAACAAAGTTTCTGTTGCCTGTAAAGTTGAGGCTGGTTGGTATAATCCCCTCTGTGAGAGCCGGAGATGCAGCCTGCCTCTACGCCTGCCACAGTTGCCTATAAAAATAAAGGCAATTCAGTAAGAATATCTCTCTTGTTGCTTTTTTTCTACCCTGGCTTGCAAGAAACAGAGCTTTTTTGGTCATGGAAAGTCTGTGTACACATCCTAGTAAGTTTTGAACTCATTAACTAATTGCAGCTGAATTGGTAAGGTTATGGAACAGACTGTGAACCTAGAAACAGGGCGAGAAACTGTTTGCACTTGTACCTCATTGTGGTCAGGTACATCCAAATGATGCATGTGGCAGGTGCTTTCCCAGCCCATAATATGCCCATTGACTTGTTAATATCCAAGTCATCCGCCAGATGTGCTCCCATTTATTTCTGGATCACTTCTGGATCACTGGTTTTGCCCATGATCCCTTCACCTTCTCTTCCTCTTTCAGCCAAGCCAAGCAACACTCACACCAAATGGACTAGTTTTAGCCTCACGAGATCATTTGCCGTAAAAATGCAAGATTAGGCTTGAATTGACTCAAAACCACTTCACTTGCTACTTCACAGGCTACTTCACTGCTTATTTATAAAGGATGGTATAAAAGAATATGTAAAAAATCATACTTCTATAACCAATTGCACCAACCCCACAGAACAGAAATAACGTGTAAATGATTACCACTAACTAAAAAAAAAGTCCATGAACACAACCCACCACAACAGCTTGTAGAAACCACTCTACGAAAGTAGCAATAAAAAGCATGGTGCATCCTCTCCTATGGAAGGAAGAGGTGAGTGAGAAGAAAGAAGAGGATGCATTGGCATCCACCTCGTGAACCTGAAGGTTACTGGGTATATTGGAACCTGGGTAAAAGACCAAAATGTGCGGACACACCCATTGCATGGGAAATTTTTCTGAGAGGCAATGACACCGAGGACTAACGCTCCTCTGCTGTCGGCTGCTTGTGGGTAATTTGATTGTGGGCTGGAAGTTCATGGGGCAGCCCTGGAGTGGGGCCAGACCCACAAGTACAGTCAGAAACTGAGATGGGCGGAGGAGCAGAGCGGAGACTTTACAACCATGTGATTTAACAGATTTCTGTCATCAAAGTGGTCTGGGACCTGTCCTGGTGTATGGGAAGCTTTTGACAGCAAGCTGACAAGCAGACTGAGCCATGCATCCCAGGGGTAGACCCGAGCCTTGTCCTTCCTTTGTCATCTTGGCTGGCACCGGCACTGCTGAGATACGTTTCCTCAGGGAGGAGAACACCCTGTTTGTTTGGGCACTGCCATTTTCTTCAACTAAACCACTATTTCTGCTTTCACTGAGTGCAGGATTCACATGCTTTCATCTATCTGTGGGGAATTTTCTTCATATGAATAACAATGGCATCATTGATACGGTGATTTTCTTGGGAAGGTCTTGCAGTAGGTTTGCAAGTCAGAGGCAAGCTCTAGCTAGCAATCACTTGAGCAACAAATAATATCTTTAATGTCCTGGAATGCCAGTGCTTGATGTTTCGCGAGTAGCTTTTATTTATCATTCTGTATGTCACCTACCTGCCTCAGATGATAGTGTTAGCTGTTCTTTCTGGATGAAAGGCAAAAATGAAAGTCTCGCTGTATTTTAGAGGCAGTTCAAACAAATATTTTTGCATTGTGAAATCCACACCACATTTGGAGTAAAAACCTTCTGAAACAGAAGAGGGGGTGGACACTTAATTAACCTTTGGCAACATCTTGTAGTCAATCAAAGCCTATAATGATGGCCACATTGTGCCACGGCTCATGTGACAAGGTCCGTTTTGTGGCACCTAACCTAAAGCTTGCAAGGCAGCTGTCTCCGTGCTCGTGCAGACAATATAACGCGGAGTGGTGTAAAAGAAAAGTGCAAGGGGATCTATCAGTCACTGCCTGTTCTCAGTTACCAAAGTTCACACTGCAGTATTCACATGAACTGAGGCAGATGTCTTGAGTTGTCTGATCACACCGAGGGCAGCAGACATTGACTTTAGTGGATTTAGAGCAGATTCCTTCTTCTCTGTCAGAGGAAACATGACACTGGATAATTCACTAAGCTCCTAATCATCTAGGATCTTTCATGTGTCAAGGAAGGGGAGAGACACAGAATGGAAAAATTTTCACTAAAATGCTTCTAAGAATATTTTCTTCACTCTAATGAGATCTTGCAGTATTTCATGTGCTTTTGCACTGGTTCGGCTAAGGGTGAAACACGTATTTGCGAGATTCACCTGTCACCTGTAGCCTAAGAACATGAGAACTGAGCCTACGTGTTGGAGCTGGAGCAACAGGTCAAAGTCAAACTTCAGAACTTCATAGACGTGACCTAACCACCACACAAAAAAAGCTGGGAGACACCTAACAACCAGAAAAAATGAAATAGTGATTTGTTCATAAACATAAGCAAGAAAAGTGCAACCTGTAGTAGTTTTTGCTGTGTAATTCCATTTGAAAGGCCACAGGAAAAAAATTGCCCATTCAAATGTTAGTATGTAGATCTCTGACACTGGCCGCTCTAAAGCGATTTGCCCGGTTCCCTGGAGTGTATTTTCCAACTGTACGTCAAACCACCCACAGTCGCGAGCTATGCTACAAATTTATCACAGCACGTGGTTCTGCGATGCCATAAGTAAAGTCTTTTCTAATATAAGTTGTTCTAAATGAACTCTCAAAGAGATCGGAGTAACACTCTTAAACATCCTGATGCTTTCCTCAAATATTACAGTGCTGGCCCTGTATAAAATGTGCATCCATTTACCTAATTTATTTTGCATTTATTTCATTAAAATGATGCAAACGCTTCACGTGGACTGTTAAATAAATTTTTTCTGGGTTTATACTAATTTGTGAACTTGGTTAATTACTAAGTTTTGCTAGATTTTTATCTGAATTAATGTGTTCTTAACAAGCTTATTAAAATGATAAATTAATTTTAAAATAGCAGTTGTACCAGTGCACCTTTATTTAATGTAAGACAAAGTCTAAGTTAGGATACATCTAGAAAGTCAAGCAATAGCAGCCAAATGCATATCCATTGCCATCCATATTTTTTTTTTTTTTTAATCACAACTGACTGTCCGTCTCTGTGTTAGATGTCGTTATATTGTTTACCACAGAATGGATCCATTCAGGGTGTAAAAGGTGGATGCGCAGCTTTCTCAAATTCCTGTGCAATAATTCCTATGTAAACTCTGAAAATGTAACTGATAATATGTCAATGATTACTATACAAAGAGGTTAAATATTACAGCTAATTTCCTCACTGAAATCCAATCCGGGGATTAGCAACAATGGGGAATCTGTTTTATTTGCATTTAATTTGTACCTTCACACTATTATCTCCCATGTTTTAGTTTCAGGAAATGTGGTCTCAGGCTATTATAACCACATTTCATGCTGCAGTTGCACTGTTATTTGAGCTCTACGCTTGGAAACGACTTACTGAAAAAATAAAGCCAGCATACTTTATTTTAATTATACTAGAGCTGTGTCTAAATACAAAAAAATACTACAGTATATATTTAATATGGAGCACAGATTAACAGTTTTATGAGACATAAAATCTATCTATATCATTTTCTATTTACAAATCAGTTATATATCTTTCAACAAAACAAATGCCTATAGTGTAAAAATGAATAAGGAGAGCGTCAAACTAGCAATCACGTAAGCAGTAAATAACATCTTAATTGGCCCGGAATGCCGGAGTTTGATTTTTTGGGGACTAGCTTTTATTTATTGATCTATACGGCATATTTATCTTCCTCGTGATTTGTACAAGTCTATTCCCTTTCCTCAATATCGGATCCATGTATGGTTTTATATTGCAAATCCCATCTGGGGAAATAGCCAAGGAAGAGAAGCACTGTTGCTTCTGGAAAAGCCATCCATTTAAAAGCTTTCACAGAGGCAAGGATAACTTTGCAATTTTTACACTTTGTCTTTGGATAAAAAAGAAGGGGATAGAAGGAGAGGGAAGAAATGCTGCTATTATGCCGTTGCCACCCAACGCATGCTTGAGCAGTCCTTTACTCTTCACTGGTTCGGCAGCAGCAAGAAAACAAGAAAAGACCCTGTGGACACTGGAAAATGTCTCTTAAATTTACCAGTGAGGTTAGCAGGCAGCAATGGAGGTAAGGTGGGCTTTATACATCCTCCGCAAGTGCTGGATTCGGTCCTTCTCACGAGTATTTGTGCCAATTCGTTCTTAATACTCCTGTCGTATTTCAATATTTCAATATTCCCCGTGCATCACGCTCTGCCGCATGGCTTAGAACAGGTAAACTCAATCAGCCTCAGCCCGGGCGGCTGGCTGGGTTGTTCTCCTCCCTGCCAAAAGACGGGTGCCTCCTGCTGAAGTCAGCACTGGGAGGAAGAAGGAAATCTATCAATGACTCTCCTGTTCCTTATAAAAATGTTGCTGGAAATGTCACCCTGGAGACATCGGTTGTTTTGCTTAGGGCTGTTAAAGGCTGGCCCTTCAAAGCACTTCTGCTGTCGACGGTGGGGGGAAAAAGTTTACAAACAGCAGTGTTGCACTTGCCTAACTTCTGCTTTTGCGAAAGTGATGTTATAAACGCGGAAAAGGTCGCGCTCTGACAGCTGTCATTGCTCTGGTATAACCTTAGCTGTCTGGAAACGAGCTAATGAAATTTTTTGGTGTGTCTTTTGGAGAATACATTTGCATTTGACATAATTAGTGGTAGGCAGATCCAGCTACATCCAGGGGGAATCTCAAGACAACTGCTTTGCCGACTATTAGTGCCTAATTTCTGAATGTCAAACCCTGCACATCTTAATTTCTAGAGAATAAGCTCAATTGAACTTGCTCCCCAGTTATGCAAAAACTGCTCAGATAAAACCAAGTGGACACCAATGTAATGAATGTGGTTATTAAATTGTTTCAATTGAAAGAACCCTATTCTTACGCCATCATAATGGGAACAATTTATCCCCACTGATCGGCCTGTCTCTTTTTTCTGAGCTCTCTTTGATCTTGAAGCATATTGCAGTGGTGTGTCCTATTGAAAAGCAAAACTGGGGCAATTTTAATGCTTTTGTACCTTACCAGTGCTCTATTTTTTCGCTGTTTAAAAATAGCTGTTAATTATAAGTGCAGTTTAAATGTCTCAAGTGACCCAGAAATGCAGGTTGGAATGAGACAGATTGTGTGTCTCATATAAAACAGATGTACTTTCACAGAGCAGTCTGAATTCAGCCCTCAATATGTATCTTTCTCTAAGGTTATTTCAGTCAGGTATTGAGCTTGTCTAGCACTAAGCTATAAAATCCCCCACATTTTGAACAATGAAGAGAAAACTGGATCTATATTTACCTCAAGAATAAAAAGCCTCTTTTTCTGTGTGGGTGTATTTTGCTGGTGGTGGTTGATGGGATGAGGGCATTTCCCTTCGACTTCGGAGACCCAGGAGACCAGATGCCTCATTTAATCTCCACCTCTTCTGCCTCTTGACGTAATAAGCTGGTGCTTTTAAAGAACATTTAGTGGTAATAAACTTTCAGGAGCGCCTCTTATTTCAGTTGGATTTAGCACCGCACGAGTACCAGCCATACCTTGCAGATATGAAATTTCAAGATTTTTTCCTGCGTTTTGCGTGGCTTGAAGAAACCTCTTTTTTTTCTTTTTTCCTCTTCTGCCAACAATCCCTTTTAATTCCTGTCTGTGATGAAGTTCATCAAGAGAAGTCTGAAAAGTAGCATGCAAATTAAATTAAGGCATGTTAGTGATTTACTGGAGGGCCTGAACAAGTCAGTTATTTATCTGTCTATTTATTTGTATGTTGTTAGACAGCAATTTACAGACATTTCAATTCAGCAGCAAGACTCTGTTTCAACTTTCCGATTAGAATAGGCTGTCGAGTGCAATGAGTTTGATGAGCTCTCCCCTGTCCCCGAAGATCAGCAGTACACATTTCAAAGCCACCACCACTTCATGAAACTGAATGGTTTAATGGCGAGGGAAGCCAAGGGTCAACCGAGCTTGGATTGTACATTCAGATCTCACTCATTAAGAGAGACTGACACCCCGTTAAGGGGTGGACGCTGCAGGAAGGACCAGTCTGCGAGTGCGGAAGAACCTTCCTGCTCCTGCTCTGCAGCTGAGCAGGAAACTGGAGCCAAAAGAGCCCATTCTAAACCACTTCTTAAAGTTTTTAAACAGTTCTAAACAACTTTTCGCTCTCTGCTTTGTTAACCGTCACACATCTTTTCTTCTTCATGCCACCTAAGAATAAGGAAAAAAAAAGAAAAAAATCTCCCAAAGTATTTGATTGATTGCCTCGCAAAAAACTTTTTCTTAAAAACCCAGAATTTTGAGGTTCGTACTCAGACACTTTACATACTCACATATTCAGATATTCAAATGATGAATAGAGAAATATGCTCATTTGTTAGTGGGAGTAAGTGCACTATGTTTTCCACACTCCTGGAAATAATTTTCAATGAGAGAGACTTTAGGAATGAAATTTTACTTTCTTACTGTTTTCAATGCTTAGAAAACTTCTCCTGAATCTCGGAGGATGTTAAAAGAATAAATTGGCTATGATATATTGCAATATTGTAAGTCCAACTTCAAGAGAAGCCACAGACCTCACTAGTTTCCAACATCAGTCCCCAAAAGACCACAGTGATTATATCTGCCTTTGGGAACTTTCTAATTGTGGAAACAAAAGTGGTTCCTTTAACTATTCCCACATTAACACTTAATGCTATCACGATCGAAAACACAGATTTGATAGTAGCTGGAACAATAGCACATCTATATTTGAAACAAGAAAACTAGCATTTGGAAAATAATGTTCATCAGCTATCGCTATCTTTCCACCTCTTTGGGACTATATTTTGGGGCATAAAGGATTTCTCAAGACAGTGATGTCAAGAGAAAATTTTCTACTAAAACTCCATGGGATTTGTTTCAGCCTGTAAATTTTCACATTGTTATTCCGTGAAGTGCCAGGACTGAACCTCAGTTTAAATGCGTCCGTGAGTTAACCACCTCTTTGACAAAGCAGACTCAAACCCAAACACGTACTTAGAACTGAGTGCTATGCTGAAGTGGGATGGACACACACTTAAAAATTCTGCAGTACGGAGACGCTTAATTTGAATTTAGGCGATAATATTTTAACTGCACTCAAAATAATACCTCCTAAACTGAGTTAAACAAGAACAACTGTACCTTTAGTGGAATTGTGCTCAGTGCAAGAAAGCTTCATTGCACTGGTGGTTTGGGCCCGTATTACTTTTTGTGCTTTAATTTTAAATTTCCCTTCTGTACTGGGTGACAATGCCTATGTTACTGTACTGAAATCAAAGCCTTTTGATACACAAAGTAACAACTGTGGTGGTTTTTTTTTTACACAAAGAAAGGGCCGTCAGCTTAGAAGAACTTTTCATGCTTTGCTTTTCACAGAAATAAGCAAACCAGAAAATTTGTGTCTCTGAAATGAAAGATAACGTTATGAAAGCAGAGCAGGTCACAACATGTGAGGAGAAAGTATGGATAAACGATACTCTAAGGAGGTAGAAGTCACAAAGATCTTCAGGAAAGACCATCCAGATCATGTAAATAATAAATAGATAGCAAAGAAGAGCAGACTGCAAAGTTAACCGGCAGCAGCGACAGAGGACTCTGTTGCTTCAGGTCTACCTTCATGGCAACGCTTCTCTGTGTAAAGTCCTAAACTGGCCTCTGTTAAACAGCTAAACTGGTTTTATGGACCAGTAGTTCCATTCAGACTTGGCAAAGTTCATGCAAACATGCTGACTTTTTGTGTTGGTAAGATTAATTAGACTTTTTTTTTTTTTCTTTTAGACGGATAAACAATCTTTTAGTAAATTCCTATTTGTCAGGGAAAAAAACCCCACTGTGTCAGTGAATTCATTATGCTTGCTGGGAGTAGTTCTGTGATGATTTCTCCCCTTATTTCAGACATAAAACAGAACAGCTGTATGTTGCATATCAGGCAGAACATACACATGCATATAAATGCTTTCTATTCTCAGCCTTTGAGTTTTCTGTCATGAATTGTAATGAGTGAACCTCAAATCTTTGGAGACCGGGTTTCAGAGAGTGACCCAATGATTTAAATATCTGGGCTCCCTCCCATGAAGCCTTTCATGAAGCTTCTGCTGTCATGCTTTATCTCATTTCAGACACTACATGACTGAGGGCCTTTGGAGAAAGTCCGGAGGAGAGGAGCAAGAACAAGGTCGGGGAAACACGAACCATGAAGAAGCCCTGAACTGAGGGTGTTCAGGCTGTAGAAATGGGGACTGCCAAGGGACACCATCACAGTCATCCCCTACTGAAAAGCCTTGTGCAAAAGAGCAAAGAGATTTGTCCTTCCTGAACACAGAGGGTAGAACAATTAGTTATCGGCTTCAGCTGCAGAAAGGTGAAATCAGTCTGGATACTGGGAAGAGGCCATACTTTTGGAGGATGGTTATGGGAAGATACTACAACCATGACACAGTGAGGTCATAAGGGCAGGTTAGACAGAAATAGAATAACCATAATTGGTCCTACTTTGGGGATGCACTTGAGGTGTTTACAAACCCTTTTACTTTATTCTCGCCTAACTACTCTTTCCTTTTCCCTTCCCAGTAATCCGTAGTCCATTGCATTGCATCCTACTGTAAGACTTTCAAATAATCGTTTCTCGTCTTCCATAAAAAAGCATTTATCAGCATGCTGCTTCTTCCCTCTCCTTCCCCTTTCCTTTTACAGTTTTCGTCTCTCCATTACAGCTACCCGTGAAGATCTGATTGACAAACCAAAATAAATTGAAAAAATACAACGTGAGGAGGTGAACAGGAGTTTTGGTGGCCCACCAGCGCCTCTCTGTATTTGTGTTTACAATTCTCTCACAATCAGCAAATCTACGATTTATGCTTTGTGCGTAAATACAAACTGATGGCCCTAAAATTGATGCCAACAGCTCAGCTGAAGCTAGATGCATCTGATTGTAACTGCTTTATGTTTTGTTTTCCTAATGAGACTAATATTTTGCTTTCCTTTTTGCCCACAAGTTCCTCGGCTCTTACAGTGATAGAGGAGCTTGGAGCCGATTTCATGCTTGTGTTATAGTAATCCCGAAACTGTTTCATGTAAACAAAATAAATTCTCCTTACAGGAGGGACAGAACCAGGATCCTTTCCAGACAGCTTCCTAATGGGCGAGCTTCTTTCGGCTGTCTCTAATTTCTCCTCTTTGCTTTCTTTGTGACACTTTGCCTCTAACTCTCTGGTTTGATGAATTTTATTCTGGGTGATGGGCCTGCTCCAATAAGAGGAGAGGAAAATATTCTGAATAGGGTTTCTACGGTAGATAAGGCAATTTTTCAGGGAGGAGGGCTTTGAACACAAGGGGCAGAAGAGAGACTTCAGATGGGGTGGGCTTTCCCCATTGCCGAGCTATTGCAGAGACAGGAGGGAAAACCACCTCTCCTCTGGCCGTGGTTTAAAAGAGAACAATGAACACACATTACGCTTTTGGTTTTTTTGGATTCAGTCCCAAATCTGAGATACTGGTGATGGTAACTCACATTGGTAGAAATTCTACGAACTGTAGCTGGAGCAAACCCCTTTTAGGAGAAACCAAGTCTGTGATTACCCGTACCGGTGCTCAGGCACCACTGTCTCAGGCGCTGGATGGAGGCCAAGTCAATGAATCTGTAACATGCTGTAATCCTGGACCATACTGAACAACATCTGGGGTTTGATTAAAAATATATTTAGTTACATGCATACTTTCAAATTCTTCTGTGCAGTGGATTTATCATGAACAGCTTAGTCCCATTTCCCAGGGCTCGTGCTTTGTGCTCCCACTCGTTGCATCCCATGTCTGCTACTAGCGCCGGTACCCAATTACGGTGCCATCAGCCACACGTTTATCGGGTGTTGTCTGTCACCGCGGAGCGAGCTGCGGCAGGACTGCCAAGCAGATGCTGCTTATTACCTCTTTTGCTGTATTTGCTCTGTTTGTGAGCAAAACTAAAGAGGAAAACTTCAATAAGCTGCATAATGCTCCTGGGAATTATGTTCCGTTCAAAACGGCCAAGCAATTTTTACTGCCCACGTTTTGTGCCACGCTGTCCTTCGAGACACGCTGGTGTAAGGCTAAGGGTGTTTTCGCAGGTGCTAAATCCACACTAATCACTGAGGGGGTAGGAGAGAAGAAATCTGAATTTCTGTGATTCCTGACCCTTTACTCCAAATCCATTAATGCACATGGATTTAGCATGATTGGACCTGCTGGCAGCCAACTAATGGACTGACTCTGTAGTTAGTGATAAGGAAAATGATTCCACCACAATCCAAGCACTTCATTACCTCCTGCCACAAGCCCACATTATACATGTTTTCTAAATTTTAAGATTGCACGCGGTCTAAAGACAAAAGTTTTGTGCTCATCTTTGTGCATAAAAAGTCATAATACACTCCTTGATTTTTTTAATGTACACTGAAATTAGAGGACAGGTTTCTTCCATCACAATTCATTGCTGCTACAGTGCCATGGGGGAAAACTCGCTGTATATTTGGTGGGAGCAGAAAGAGTCCAGCATCAGACGTCAATTTGGTTAGTACATAATTGTAAATTAACTTAGTTGATTTTGCCAACTGTCATTTGTGCCTATTATCCATAAAGTGGGAGGAAAAAAATATTTGAGGAAACTTAGTCCTGTTTCTAAAAGGTAAGAGAAGATGTAAGCCTGATGCAGTGGATTTGTTTCTATTTGATTTGCTGACTTGCAGAGAAACTTTGGATCAATGATATCACTCTTCTGCACCTGAGTTTCTCTTCTCTAAAATTATGATAATAAAACTCCAAAATATCTTGGAAAGGGGTTCAGATAGAGACAAAAATAAAAGCAAAGCGATACTACTTCCATAAAAACGGCTGATGTTGAATTACTGAACACCCACAAGATATAAATGTTTTTTTTTTTTCTACTAATCACAGAGGTAGCTAATTGAAACAAAGCTGTGGTGAGAATAATGAGAAATTTGGGAAGATATGATGTGGCAGTGTGAGGGGGGACTGAAAAGATCAATTATATTAGAGGGAAAACTAATTAAACCTTGATCTTGTCTAGACTGTGCTTTTGCCAAGAAAGGTTGGACCAAATGATCCTTGAGGTCCCTTCCAACCTGGTATAACACGATTCTATGATTCCATGGTTCTATGATTGATCACGTTCTCCCTGGAGTCAGTGGAAAAACTCTTATGGGCTTTATGAAGCATAGAGAACCAGATGCAGAGGATCTGGACTCCAGAACAGAAAGTACAAACGTGTATACATGAATAAATGATGTAGAGGCGTTCAATCCCTTAAGGTAAAGAAGTGGCCTACCAGTGAAACTGCAATGCAGAAAACTTACAGCGAACAGAGAAAATCCCATCCTTATGCAAAAGTGCTAACAGTTCAGTGCTGCACAAAGACCAATGGATCAAAAAAAGGAGGAAAACTTTTAAATGTAAGAACATCTACGAAAAAATTGAATAAAAATGCCTAAAAGCAGAGAAAATTGGCATATTATAGGACATGACTTAAACCCAGAATTGTGTAGAAACAGCCTAGAATTTTGTAGAAACTACTGTCAAGGTAAATTGTCTATTTCTGAGACTTCATGAAACTTTGTCTGTCTTGCCGCTATCAAGGCCTGAGCAGACAATTTCATCTGTCTCCTGTTCTCATGCATCCTTAAAGTCAGCGGGCAGTGTTCTTCTTTTCTGTCCTTTTCAGATAGTTTATGTATAATGGATTTATTCCCCTTTATTGAGAGCAGGAGATATGGCAGATATCAGCATTAGAAATGTAACAATGGGGATTACTTACTGTTTCATTGTTTTCTATGCATCACTGGCTCCTGCACAAACCTTTCGTTTTTAGACTTAACTCTTGAAAGCCGTTGGTTTGTTTTGGCATCATGGGAACTTGGATCTTACATGTTGAACTGCTCAAAGTGTGTGGGACCGCCACACAGCCAGGTATTTCCCTACAACCGCTCTTAGATCTTCTCTCTGTCATGGGGATAAAAACATCTGAATGAGACACTTGAATTAGAGTACAGGAAAACAGATGTGTCCTCCAAAACGTTATGCTATTGTCTTTGGATGTTCCCTTTTTAAATTGCTCAATAAAGTTTTAAAATATTTTTTTCCTATGACATTTCACACAAAGAAATGTTTTTTGCTTGTAATTTGTACATTGAAGAGGATCAAAAAAAAGATTTGTTTTGATGACACATAAAAGAGTGGTGATAATGCTTTGGAATTATATTTGTAAAAATGTTACTGTGAAAGTTTTTGAATTGTTTGTGTGGGAGGAAAAAGGAAGAATAGTTAAACTATTAGTTAAAGTGGAACTACTCAAGCATCTGAATTATACATTATTTATCTTTACCACAAAATTGTGGAATTCATTGCCACAGAGTGTTGTGAAGTCCAAGGGTATAATAGAAGCCAGAGAGGAATTTGATAAAATTGCTGGGGATTGACTTGATAATGTCTGTTGAAAGTTGAAATATGCAGGTCTCAGAGTCCTCCAGGTGGTTCTGGAGGCTGGATTCTGTGTGTACTCCATAAAGAATGCCCCTCCATACTCTGCTAGGCTCTTTCTGTAGGACTCTGGCTGCTCTTGGAGAAGGAATGGCACATGGCTTGAGTCGGTACGATCCTTCTTAACCTCTTACGCTGTGAAGTTTGCGAGTCCATTGGGACCTGAATCTGCACAGGGCAATAGATGCAAGGACATCCAGGGGCAATGAGCAAGCGGTGGGAAATAGTGACGTGGTGGGTAATTTGGAGAAGGCAGACAGCAATAGTAGACTTGAAGAGTAGGTGGTACCTCACGTTGAAGGAATAGGCTTGAAATGACAGAAGGAGCCTTAAATAACTTGTTGTTCACAGATTTTGGATAAGGTCTTAAGGTCTCTCTTTCTCTCTTTCCTCTCCTCACCAACAGCTTATAGAATCTGACGATCTTTAAAGGAGAGTATATTAAATGCATAGGGGAAAAAGGGGGAGGAGTCACAGAGAGAAGGACGATATGCAGAATTTTACAGATTAAATACATGTTTAAACAGCTGCTGAGACACAAACACTCTTCTTTAGCTGTAGATAAAGGCCAGTATGCTTAAAATGAGTGCATCCAGCCCTAGAAAGTGTAAAACAAAAGCAAGGGCAAGGTTTTTGAGAGAGGCGAGTACAGCAGTCAGAACACTAGACCTGTATGTAATCAGAAAGCAGAGGTGGAAAATAACTTGACAGAAGTTGTCTCATTTTAACTGTTCCTATGGGAAATGATGCTGATAGAAGTTTTTTACAAGTATAAGCAAATCACTGCCTCTCAATTTGTAGTTTAGGTAGTTAGCTTAGACCCTCCTAAATATGCTGAAGTAACTAACTGAGCATCCAAAAAAAACATGTTTTGAAAGTGAAGGCACTGCTTAAAAGTGATTCTAGTGTCTGCAATGCTAAATAATTTGTTTTACATAATGCTGCTTATGAACGAAAAGAAAAGAGGCCAAAATCCACCTAGAAATAATGGGACACAGTAGGCACTGGTGGACTTTTTGCAGTCTTTGTGAAACCAACTTCTTCACTAAAGCCACGTGAATGTCTTGAAGACCTCAAACCCAGGTCTTCAGGAAGAATTAAAAAAGTAATGGGAGATCCAGATGTAAAGGTCCTCAGTGCAATTTGCAAGCCGGAAAAATGATGGAAAAATATTCATAATTTTTTAAAAATGGCACCAGAGATATTTCCTCGCTCAAGATTTAGACACAGAGCCAGCATGAATATATCAGCTGGCCTGTACAAACCTGCTGAAATTCTGCTTAGTTTATTTGTTAGCCATTACACCTGGCAAAGTGTAGGATGCTCCGTTGGGGAAAAAATATGGGCCCAAATCTGACCCACATCTAGAGCAAATTTGTCTATAGAGTTTCAGTGTTCTCAGGCTGGTTCTAAGGTTAGTGCATGGGAAGGATACCATCAAAACTGCGGGGAGAAAAAAGAACCTACACAAGGTAATCTGTGCTGTCCGGTGAGAAAACAGGTGGTGAAACGTGAACTCAGCACTCATCAGAACTCATGTCGTTTTGATATGCCATTTCTCTTAGAATCGTAGAATCATAGGATTGCCTATGTTGGAAGGAACCTTTCAGATCATGGAGTCCAACCATCAACCTAACTCTGACAAAAACCATCACTAAACTGTATCTCTAAGCACTATGTCTACCTGTCTTTTAAATACTTGCGGGGATGGTGCCTCAACCTCTTCCCTGGGCAGCCTGTTCCAATGCTTCATAACACCTCTTTCAATTAAAAAAATGTTTGATGGAAACACAGGCTCTGACTCTGATGCACCTTGCTGCTGTCCTGGTTTTACAAAGGTGCAACTCGTCTGAGTTAGCCTAGGATCAAAGCTGGCCTCCTGACCAGCCTTTGTTTCTCCATTATCTATTAAATGAGCTACTTGCAACTCAGACTTAAACATGGTAAGATTTGATAAAAGAGCTTTAACCTCAGGTCTCTCGTTAATTGGGATATCTGAAAATTGTTTTTTTCAGTTAAAGCAGCCATCTTCTGAAGGTATTTGGGGACCAAGTCTCATTCCAGGAAATATTAATTAATTCGTGCCTAACGACTTGGAAGGCAGAGCCCACTGGCCATATGATGGAAGTACAACACTTCTCAAAAAAACGTCCCTGTCCTTTAGCGTAGTAGAAGCTGACTCAAACTCCTAATGAACTTACTCTTTTATCAGTACATTTCTTTACAAATTCTTGGTACCATTAAAACTGCATTATTCCTCAGAAAGGCTTTAGTTTAGGGACATGGTGTTCCACAACAGGACCTCTTGCCCTTGGTGCTAAACTTTCCCACTGGATCTCCAACTTTACCCAACAGTAAATGGGAGGCTCAAGGGTTCCTTTTTTTTTTTTCTGGGGAAGAACCAACTCAAATCACCCTGTGTTTTATTCTGAGCACGTATAGACGTAGTTGCGATGGAGCTGTTGCTGCACTGGAAGTTCACAGGAAAGTCTACCTGGTGATAAGTTATTCATACACTCAAGTCTTCAGCTGTCGGCATCCTGAAGGTGAAGATCAAAACAGCTTAACGCTGTAAGTGTAACATTTCAGTCAAGTTAAAGGTGAATTTTAGGCTGTGTGAGATCCTTGCTTTCTTTATTTGCTAATTTACCTAGTCACTGTCGATTAGTATTATTAATTACATTAGCAGATTTAAACCAACAGAGAAAAAAGCTAAATGCTTTCTGTGAGATGGCCATTTAAACAAAAATTCAAAATCAGAATTCAGAAAAACAGTACTTTACGCAATTCCTTTTTAGGAAATATTTATTCCTTTTGGCCATTTAAACGAAAGCCAAAATAGAACTTCTTAAAACAATATGAAGCAGAGCAAACACAATTTCTTTCGAAGCTATATGCTTTCAGAGACAATCTCCTTTAGCTCTAGTTATGAGGAATGCTCCACTTCAGAGGTCTTTTTTGGTTTTGTCCAGAATCATTGAACTTATTTCCAAGTGACCTGTAACTTTGTTAAGGATATGAAGGTAATTGGATAATACATTTACCATTCAATAAATTGAGAAATGTGTTTTAGCTGGGCAAATATAGCTGAGTCAGCACTTTCCTTCCCAGTTTAATAGCCTTTTCACTTGCAATAAAAAAAAAAAAAAAGAGGAAGCCCTGGTTTCATATTATACCACAACAGACTTCTTGCGATTGATTTGAAAACACGAACCAGAGAGCCTGTCGCTGGGAGGGGATGAGCACCACCAGCCCTATCCCCACTGCCCAGGGGTGCCAGGAATGCCAACCGAGCGGTGAATGTGATTTACTGAGCCAGACCTGCCCCCAGATTGCTGGCCAGATGAGGCACATCTGGAAGTCTGCCCACTGGAAAGACAGGAATGGGCATTATTTAATGCCAGAGATTTTTTTGGGAACGGGACCAAAAACATCTTCTGTGGTAGGAAATGAGAGAGGAAATGGCTTGTTATTCAGAAAAAGAGAGAGAAAGAGAGAGAGAAGTGAGCTGTGAAGGTGAGGATATGGCTGGCGAAGAGGAGAAGGTCCGTGCACAATACGCGGGGAAGGAAAAGAGCTGCTGGAGTAGGAAGTATCAAAGAGCCAGCACAGATAAGGAGGAAGCAAAGCCTGTTTGGAAGGTAAACAGTTCACGATGGAAAAGCGCAGCCTCGCCAAGAATAATAATTTACAGATAATTAAGGGAAAAGGCTAGCATAAATATGAGAAAAACTACAAAAGCCTCAAAGTGGACTTAAAAAAACCCCACTAACCTTACAATTCAGCATATTACAATTGACAGCAAACAGGAAGAGGAAAGACAGACATTATATAATTAAGTCCCAGACAATCTACCTTTTAATAAGTGTTATCAGTCAAATTTTTATGTTGACTCAGGCAGTAGAGGTTGCTTTCGGCCCGGAATTATATCACAAATTGTTCAGTGCTGGAAATTGCCACTTACCAGGAAAAGCTGCCGAATACTACTGGTTCCAGGGATCTGCATTCAGGGAATCAGCAAAGTACTTTAAAACCCTCCCATTTTTACATAAAGGTTCAAAAAGAGATGAAATCATTTAGGTATTAAGGGGAGAAAAATCTTGCCCAGAAATGCGTGTTCCAGGTCAATATTAAAATATTACGAGGAAGCTTATAATATTGTACCTGATCTGTAGATGAACCTGGTAGGATTTCATTCTCTAGTGCCCCTTCTCAAGTATGGAAAATTGCAAAAATTGCAAGCGGGATAAAATAGGTTTTCATCAAAACAATTTGAAAAAGGCTGAAATGGAAGGGAGGAGTGTCAGGAAGTAAGCTAGAGAGCTTTGTATGTCTCTATACTCTCTACTGTGTGTAATAGCTGCTCTACAGGCAAAAAAAAAATATGCTTTTACTGTAGCAAGTGGCATAAAACACAGCGCTTGGACTCGGTGCTGCCCCTCTATCACTGCCCAGTGGCCAAGCCCCGGCCTTTTGCATCTAAAAAGTCTCCCAGAAGAAATAAATATTATCATGCATGATTCCCTTAGGATGCTAACGGAACTAAACAGAATCGTTTTCCTTTCCAGCAGGAGAATCTTCTGCTGTTCGCTAAAATACCAGGAGAATGAGCATCCTTACAGCATTTTAACAGGAAATCATGACAGCGGCAATTTCTGTTAATATTTCAGTGTACTGCAGGGTAACAAAAATCTGCAAAGGTTTGTGGGGCTGAATATATACATACATACATTTTTTTAACACAACTTTTGACATGGAAAATATACTCTTAGCAAATGGATCTCTCTTCCTACACTTTCAGATTTCATTGGTGCTTAAAGGAAGGTTTAATTTTTTTTATCTCTGGGGGATGAGGATAAAACCACTTTCTGACACACACATCATTTTTTGTGACATCTTAAAAAAAAAAAATGTATGGAAGAAAATGTGAGAGTGTGGGCATGTCAGTGTCTCACCTAGCACACCCCAAACCCAAATGTAATTGATAATTTCCTATTAAAATAACGTGATAAAACCACTTATTTTTTGCATGGCGCGGAAGGAAGGTTTGGTGCCATTAATGCTTATCTGGTACTGGTGTATACATGCTTGAGTTGCGTCTCAGCCCTCTCTCCTGTTCACTAGGATGATAGCTGGAGGCAACCAAATGGGGACCAGTAGTACAATGCCCCTTTGAACAATGTTTCACAGAAAAGACATCTGTTGTGCATACAATCCGTCTTTCAAGGACTAAAAGAGGTGTTACCAACATTTCACTTCCTCATACAAATCTCTAGGTTCCTTAAATTCCACATATATGCCATCATAAATAGTATAGTTTTCTTTGTGAAGACACACAGCTTGATTTGGGTATTGAAGGCATCTTGAAATTCATACATCCGGACTGGATAAGACATTTCTTCATCTGTAGGGCCTATATAAATATTGTTCTAGGGGAGATTCAGCTGAACCAGCAACTGGGAAAACTGAGTCTGCTGAAGGCAAATGTATTTCTTATTTCTTGGCTACGATATTAATAAGTGAGGTGTGAAATTCCCCTTTCATGACATGGTATTTGCAAGTAACGCAAAGCAAAATATTTGCGCTACATTCTGTTCACCTTACGCACTCCATTAGTCCTACCACCTTCAAGGAGGCTCGCGCTGTGCATAGAGCAAGGGGGACTTGGCTCTTTATTCTCCTTCAGCCTGCTGCAGTTTGGTTTTGCACAATGGCAGACCAGGGAGATAGAAACATCCATTAAATTTAAATTGCGTTGACTTGCCCTAGCCCTAACTGCTGCCAATGTTCACGTTTGGGTTTCACGGGGCTGCAGTCTTGGGGCTGGAGCTGCGGCTGGTTTTCTCTTCTGGAAAAGCAGAGGCTTTGCAAGCGTCCCATCTTTCAACCACCTTCAGGTTTACATCGCTACCTACACAAAGACCAAACTTGGCCACCTCATTTCTGCAGGGCCAGTGGTAAAAATGGTATATGGCAATATTTCAGGGTCTGCAAACTGAGTGAGGTAGTGGTGCTACAAGAGGAATCAGAGAGGCACCTGGACTTAAATGTGCAAGAGGGAAGATGGCAACCCCATGCACAGCCTGGTACTGACCGAGAAATGCGTGTTTGAAAACACAATGGAGACCATTGGCCACCCAGTTAGTCCTGCTGCTAAAAACTGCCGAGTTCCAGCCAGGTAACGATGTAAACTTGGATGTGGTTGAAAGGTGGGATGCCTCCAACGCCTCTATGTTTCAGGAAGAGAAAACCAGCTGCAGCTCCAGAGCCAAGGCTGCAGTGCCGTGAAACCCAAAACTGAACATCAGCATCAGTTAACATTAACAAACCTTAACATTAACAGCAGTGGAGACCAGTGGCCATCCAGTTGGTCCTGCTGCTAAAAACTGCCCAATTCCAGCCATTACTAACACAGCCTTGCGTAGGGGAAGGCCAGCGTTATTGTGAAAACCAAATGCATGAAGCCGTGTGTCTTGTGAGGAGGGAGTACTTGCTTCGGAAAGGCTACAGTCTTCTTATTAAATAATAATTTTAAAAAGTTTTTAACCCCTATGGGTTTCCGCAGCATCTCGACATAAGTTGCCAAAGATTTCTTTTATTAAGGCGCTTTCCAATACTAATCTACTTAGTCAATATCTTACGGTTCTGCATATGTATGTGAGGGTTTGTAATTTCAGCTTTAAATACGTATAAAATTTATTCTGACTTGCCTATCGCAGGGCTCCTCTCTTCAATTTTCAGCGGAGTGGCTGCGGTGGGTGACTACTGCTGGGGCATGCTGCGATAAGAGCAACTGCTGCTGAGCCTTTCCGTGGCAAGTGCCTCTAAGCCGGAGCCGCGCGGAGCAGCAGCTCGGATGGGCCAAGGCGGCTGACTCAGGCAACACAACTTGAAACATCATTATAATAATGAATTCAGATCTTGAGCAGGCTGACAGCTCAAGGATTTACAAATCCCTCCTAAAACACACAGGATTGATGCTCTACTTTAATTAGCAGCCAGGTTGATCCCGGTCTTCCAAATGGGTGATGCCGCAGCGCGCAGGGACGTCACTAAAGTAAGCAAGGACCTTCGCGAGAGCCGCTCTTCGGCCCGGCGAATCTCCTCCAGGTTTCCAGGTTGGCTGTTTGTCAAGCCCGCAGCATTTGGTGGCGGCTGGTAATGGATTTTTTGTTTGTTTTATGAAGAGTTTCATTCAGATGCTTTGAAGAACCTTGGCAGCACTTAAGTGAGCGCAGCTCGCGGTGGAAAATGAAAGTCAGAGCAGCAAACAGTCAGGGTGTGCCAACAGCCCGCGAATTCGGAGGATTCAAAACTCCAAGGCGATACTTTAGTTAGTGCGCTGTAATAAGAAATAATTCTGCAGATCTAATCTGAATGCAACATACTGAAATGCTAATGTGCCTTTGGGTCTGAAGAACTCACAAAAGAGTGATGCCGGCATTGTGTCGGCAGTGACATTACCCACATTATGATTTTCACAAACACATCCAGGGGAAAAAAAAGAAGGAAAAAAAAAAAGAAAAGATGAACTGATTCTTCTTTTTAAACAGGAACAGACTGTACTTACTTATTACAAGTCTATAGGCATATGAATAATCTTCCTCCTCTGATTCCTTATGCACTTTGGTAATCCCCATCTCCTCTGCTCCTTGAGCTGGCTGAGCTTGTGCACTGTGAGGAGAATATATACCCTGCTTCCCGCCACCGCTTCCCAAATTTGCATGTCAAAAATAGCCACCTAAATTCATATTTAGGCATCCCGTTTCCAAAGCCTTAGAGCCTCTCAAAAACACGTCTGCAAGTATGATGCTGGATTGTGTGTTTGACATTCCTCAACGTAGAAATAATAATTAAAAGCGCACGTAATTGAGGTAAAAACACAAACTTGCCTGGCATCGGTTTTCATCACTGACATCACGCTATCAACGGTTTCATGGGGAGGAAAAGTGAAAGAAAGACAACAAAAAATTGCTAAAAGTGTCTACAATGTGGATATTAATTAACAATTCTTCTTGAAAGTTGCCTGTTTCCTCTTAAATGCTTGCTGCTGTGATCATTGGCAGGAACATGTACCATAACAGGGCACAAGGAGATGGTTTTGGAAACCCTCACGTCCTAAGTAATGCTCGTATCACTTGGAGAATGGTCAACTCAGAAGGCAGTGCCTACAGTGGTCCATCCCCTGCTGTGCATGGAGGTTGCTCTGCTCTACCAGGGGTGTCCCCTTAAAAGTTAGCAGAAGGACCAGCGGAGAACAGGGACTTTTTGCCAGAAAGCTGCCTTCTTTCTTAATATATACACACAGCCCTTGACAGGTTGATGTGCTCCCCTCCAACGGAGTTTCCGTTGTGTAAGCTCTTTCAGCAGTTTTTAAACAGAGAGGGAAATATAGTCTGCTTGTCAAACACCAACTGGACACATATAAAATACACTCAGAAGTCTTTATAGATTCGCTGTATTTTATAAAGGATTTAGTTTCACACACTCCGCGGGGTCAAAAAGCAACATCAAAAGAGAAAACTCCTTCTGGGATCATGTCTTCTGCACTGAGCATTACCACACGCAGGCAAATAGTGGGTGACTCATACCTGCTGTTTCTTGACTCCGGGTTAAACTTGGAACATAAATTATGTCAATCTGCTCATGTAAATTTTCCACAAATCATGGCTGGCTTGAGTTATATGGCACACTTTATTTTCCCCAACTGCAGGTATATTTGAATTCAAGTAGGCTGTCAAGTAAATATTTAAAGGTGAAACGTATAAATGAAGACAAAGCGCAGCCTCTAAATGCTGATGTTATGGTCCTTTTTCACGGTGTAAGAGCCGGAAGATTATCATGCAACTATAAAGGGATATCTTGATTAAAAATAACGCGTGCTACCATGGAGTGTCTTGAGCAGTGAGCAAAGATCTCTCATTTGAAGAAATGACAGTTTTAAAATTTAAAATAAAACATTTTTTAATTAGAGATTTTCTTCTTTGCTTCCAGGCCATGATTATATCATTATTGTTCAGGATATTATGAATGCCAGAAGACGCAAAAGAATTAAGAATCAATTAATTATTAATAAATTGTAATCATATTTGAAGATTGTGGAATACTGAATGTATAGAATAAGAATTTGCTAGAAATAACAGTCGGGAAGAAATTGTTAAAAAATAATTTTTTTTTTTTTTGAGACTGTTTCTTCTTTTCTTTTTGATCATAGGCTAAGTTACAGCCATCTGTCTGTTTCTGCATCTATCTAAATATATGCCTGAATATATTTTGGGGGGTTATGTCTAATTTACCAGGCCAGCAGAAAGCCACATCCACTCTAGATGCATTCCCTTCTTAAAGCTTCAGATAAAGGGGTCAAGGTCAGAGCTGAGCCAGCTTGTAGAATAGGAATTGAATCACAGTAACTTTCCTAGGCTGAGAAATGTAGGCAGGAGTTTTGCTCTGTGATTCATTTCTTTTTAAGTGCATTCAGTTCCATCTCTCATGCTTGGGAATATTTTTAAGCTATCCCTTTGTTTTAGATCTTCCTGAGCACAACTTTGTGTTAGCGCTGAGAAAACAAGAATAGCTCGGGTTTAAAAGTGCAGCTGCAGGTTTTTGAGTGCCTTGTTCCGTATTTCAGGTGGTCCAGGGAAAAATTCCCTCAACAGATTCTTGGAGAAGTGATGCTCAATGACAAATAAAACTCTCGTGTTTCCAAAGGAAGCGTGCGTCTTAACGAGTAATCCCCAAAAGTCCAGCATAAACAAGGATTTTGGAAAAAGCAAGTTCCACCTAGCTCGCAGAGGTGAATTTTACCTGGTAGCCATATGGTTGTCTTTGCACACTGCATGGTATAAAATAAGGATCAATTCTCAGTTTAGAAACCATGTCATTTAATGTTAAAGGTTTCCATCACCAAAGATGAAGTACTGAAGTTATCCTGCTGCAAGCTTCATCTGTAATTTAGTCAAATGCATCACCTTAAGTTAGAACAATAATTACAGAGATTCAAATTTCACCTTTTTTGAAGCCTGCCTGTTGGAAGCCAAGTGAGGTACATGGCTTAGGTATCCAAACCTGCTTTCCTTGGAGAAAATGCTAGCACTAGCAAGCAGGAACCATATCTGACATAGAGTCTCGTGTTGTTAGCAACAGAGAAATTGCACGAGGGACAATTTAATTAGTAAGGCATTCTTCCTCGACAGTCCCAGGCAGACCACTGAGAATCAGGGAAGTTTTTTTGGACTTCACAGGAGGATGGTATGAAGGACTGGGTGCCAGAGTGTTGTGGGACATACAGGTAAGACACACAATTAGGCGAGTCTACAGGGCACGTACCACGCATTGCGCTATGCGGTGGGAAACTCTTGCAACACAGTCGTTTGCAGAATCTGCAGCTTAGACCCCACCAAATCTACCCTATGAGACCATGGCAAATTTGCCAGGAAAAGAGAGTTTCAGTGCCAAACCCTACAAAACACAAGAACATCCAAGAAGAGGCACCTTACGGTGTGCAGGATTATTTTGGTGTACAATTTCAGGTCATTTGTCAGTGAGATTTGGGCATAACCAGGCCGGTGGTTTTTAACACATCAGTCCAGGGCTGGTAGAAGCACATTTTAAAAATGAAGTAAGAGAGTAATCAGCTCATCTGCAAAGCTCTTTGTTCACTGACTACTACATAACAGCTTCTTCTCTTGAAAGTAATCATAGCAACTGAACGCAAGATGCTATTTTTATTTTGCAAAATGAAGCATAATTATTTAGAACGTTTTCTAAAAGAGCACTTTGTAACCTAAGAAAAATATAATGCAGTAACAATATAATATCTTAAGATATTCTCTCATTCTGAGCAGTACTGCCTCTGTGTATATTCAGAATAACATTAAGCAGAAATATAAATGACTCACAATTGTGTTTCTGGGAGGTAAAAAGACTCAGGGACCTATGAAAGACCAGAAAGTACTCCAAAAATCATCCTGTAGCTCCTGCGAGGCTTTTGGGTATGGGATGTTAGTTTGAGACTCCATTACCTTTCTTTATAACAGTTTTATGGCCCACATGCCAAAACACCACTAGTTCAGTTTTGATATACATGTTCTTGTATTTCTTTGGAAATTATTACTATTTTTATTTGCTAAATTGGGGAGAATTCCAAATCATGCGGCATTTGTTTCATATTTTCAACCTCTGCCTGAGTTCACTGCTTATATTTACAGTCTGTGTTTCACAGTGTATGCTGTTGCTTCAACATTTTATTTAGCAAAATAGAAATAGAGGAACAAATAAAGGCACCAAATGTGAAGTATAGCCAGAAGGCTTTGACAGAAATAACAGCAGGGCTACTTCATCTTTACAGCATTTGATTCAGTGACATTGCAACTGACAAGGTTTCTGCTTTGAGCATTTAATTCTGTAATTTAAAGTACAATTCAATACAACATAAAAAGGAGGAATGTCCAATTCAGTCACACACATGAATCCAAAAGTTTAAAGTGATATAAACACCTGTGTACTTGATCGTATTTTTAATTTTAGTATTTTATATGCAAACCTGCTACCTCCATGTAAAAAACAGTGGTAGTTGGGTGCTAATATATTTTGCAGATGCCTGAAACTTAACTAATATTTCATAATACAATTGTTTATTGACAGAACATGGTAACTAGAATTTTGAATTCATGGCAACTTCATAATTATGCCGAATTTCAGGAACTGATCAAAGCATAAGGGTAAAATTCCAAAGTCATTCAGGAATAATAGGAAAATCTATCTGGTAGAGGAGTCTTTGTCCAGTGTATTGTGATATTCAGTTTCGTACATTAGATTATAACCTTATAGAAGGAAATATTGAATTAGATAAAACAGACGAGTATTAGTGTAAGAGGTCAAAATTTCTGAGCTACTCTTTGAATAAAGAGAGAACTATGACCTTCTCATTGTTATCTGTGTTTCTCTTCAGGGATACAACGTTTTGTCACATTAGCTTCTGATTAGTTACACATATGGTGAAAAATTATTATTCTCGAACAACATCATAGTCCCCACCTCCTTGTAGAAGACAATATTATTATTATTACATGTGGTTTCACTTACCAACTCTGATAACGTAGAACCTGATGCTATAAAAACAGAATGCCTGGACAGTCTTGAAAGGTTTGCCTGCAGCATATTATGAATAAAGAGACAGAGATGATTGACTGGAAATAACAAGGCAACAACTTAACTCTACAGTAATATCAATGGCAATCATGAAGGAAGAGAGCAGGGCAATATTTCTAGCCTGTTCCGCCCTGTGGTGTCTCTGGTCAGATCTAATTGCCCTGTCTTACCAGGTCTGTCGTAATATCATTTTAGAAGTCAGAATATTTGGATTTACTCCTAGTTGAAGCTGGTAGAGGAAAAAAGTAAGATTCAGATCTCACAGGGGCTATTTAGGGAAGATCCAACTGACCTACCAGATGCATCAGTTTCACTACTGGTGGGGTGTCCTGGCTGTCCAACTCTGCAGTCCCTAAGTAACAGAGTATCTGGACAATGCAAGTGCCTGAGCTACGGCAAATAAATGAATTTTTCAGAGGTGAATTGGTTATATCCACTGGGTACACCTACTCTGTGTCTGCTGCCCTGCGGGAGACCATTTGTTATTAAACTCCTTCACCTTTCTGATATGGGAAGTAGGTATGGCCATGTTCAGCTGATCCTAAAAAGGATAATCAGAATTACATGGCAACTTGGAAAAAAATCTTGTTTTGAAGTATGAAAATGTTTGAGACTGTTTGGGTTTGCAGTTGGGACTGCAAACACCTAACAATAAATTGTGGCTCTGGAGCATGCAGATCCATGCATTTCCACTCTAGAAGGATCATCAGGAAAGTGTGAGGAGGCATTTAGTAAAACCAAAAGGTGTAAAATTCAAGAATGATAAATTAAAAAAAAAAAGTCTTTCACACAAGATATACATAAAAACTGTGAAACTCCTTATCACAGAGGCTCTTGGAGGACAAGAAAGTAATAGGATTTAAAAGGGATTAGACATTTATATGCATATCTGGAAGAGTCAGAGGTATAATTAAAGATACCAAACATTTCAGAAAGGCTATTAAGCCTTGCATTCAGGCCTTACACCAGCCTCTATTAATGAAGGTATTTCTACATGGACTCTTGCCGGCAAACATGGGCTGGCTCTGCTGGTCCTCTGGTGCCACTGGACACGAAAGAGCTTCACCTGCTGTGGCCCAGTTAGAGCAGCATGAAGCCAAGCAAGGCAGACTGAGCAGAGCTGTCAGCTGGCAAAAAATGGTAAAACCTAGAGATTTGGCAGCTCTGACCAGCTGAGAGCGGTACCAAGACCCTGGGTCTGATCCATTGTAGTAAGAGCGATGTTCCTGAGTGCTACCATTCCCCTTCCCACCTGCATCTTGTCACAAGACAGCATTCCCCTGACAGTTGGTTTCGGCACCTGTGCAAGGTGAGCACAAAAGCAGAGCTACCCCACATTTTACAAAAACATACAGAATGCAAGGCCTGGAACTCCTGCCATATTATATTTATTTTTCTCTCTGGGCTTTAGCAAGTTTGTTAATGCCCCTTTTTTATGTTGCTGCAATAGTGAAACAGCTGCCACAGTAAACACCACATCTTCAAAAGTTGGCTTAAATTTCTCAAAATCAAATTAATATTTAGTTGCTTCTATAATTTAGTCTCAGAGGGCTTTTCCAGGGCTATCGTATATTCAAGAAGAGCTTTTTCTCGCTCCAAAATGCTACAGCGACTTGCTTGACAGGAAAGAGGAAATATATTCACACAGACCTGAAAATAAGTAATCTATAGCTTCTTTTCTAGGTTTGATAATATGACTTTCGATACCCTTTCCAGCTGACTATTGTAACAGCACAGAGAGGATGAACACTGTTTAGTTTCTTTGTAGGTGGCGGGGAGTGACTCTTTCCTTGCACCATCTGTGTCCATCACTGGGACCCAACACAGGCAATGGCTGAGTGGGACAAGGAGGAACCACGCTTTCTCCTGCAATGCGGTTGTGTGTGTGATGACTCATGGTAGAAGGAAGGAACTTACTCTAATATCTGTGCTGTACTTGTTGGGTGAAGGCATTGGATGAGAGCTACAAAACTGGTAGGCCCTGGAGTCTAAGCAAGTGTAAGACTTTCAGAAGCTAGAAGGAATGTTCCACCATGCTCTTTGCCTAGCCCAGCTCTCTGTGGCACCTAGAATGTAGTTCTTGATCTTATTTTCAATTGCAAAACTTAGGATCTTTTCTTCCCTGGTCATTCTTGTGGATACACTTTAGTCTCCTGCATTGTCTTGGTCCCTTTGCAAGATGAGCCGACCAACTGTGTGCTGCACACTGTCACTAAAATGTGACCAACTTCCCATTCAAGTTAACGGTGACTTACTCAAGCAAATGGATGTTACTCTGATTGCAGGTCTACTGCACTATGCTAAAAGCACATGGCATTGTGCTGTTACTTGATCACATTGTCACTTTCATAATCATTCTGTATCGCAGAATTATGTAATTTCATTCCATCATTGAGGACATAATGCATACTTGATGAAGAAAGTGCTATTTAAGAATTACACAATAACTATACATTGAGATAGATGAGGGTTTTAATACAGATGCATTAATATACAAAGGATATCATAAAACATAAGGGCTTCTTCAGTGAGAACTATCTTTGGAGATAATAAACCAGAAGCTGCACTAGTGAATTAACGTAATATATTAAATTTTTGCCAGTTTATGCTGCATTCAGATCAAGCTTCCAGCTTTAACCTGGCTAGGCTAGGGTAGCCCAGTGGTTATGATATTCAGGTATTCCTTGGATTGAGTTCCTGGAACTGGTACAACATCTGTGATCTAGGCTGATGGGCCAAGGCCAATTGTATGAGGTTTAATAAGGCCAAGTGCTGGGTCCTGCATTTTGGTCACAACAACCCCAAGCAACGCTACAGGCTTGGGGAAGAGTGGCTAGAAAGCTGCCCGGCAGAAAAGGACCTGGGGGTGCTGGTGGACAACCAGCTT
>VWZL01000820.1:115821-177897 GCA_013396915.1 Stercorarius parasiticus
CAGGGAGGTGGTTGAGTCACCATCCCGAGAGGTATTTAAGAAACGTCTAGATTTGGCACTTCAGGGCATGTTCTAGTGGCAGTGATTGTAGGGTTTTTTCTGTGTGTGTACGGTTGGACTCGATGATCTCAAAGGTCCTTTCCAACCATGAAGATTCTATGATTCTATGGTTCTATGATTAACTTGGGGCAAATGTCTTAGCTCTTCTGTGTTTCATTTCTCCATCTAGAAGGTGGGAGTAGTAATACCCTCTTACCGCACAACAAATATAAAAGACTGTATGAGCATACTTACATAAAGGACCATGTATCATTTGAATACTGCAGTAACTGGGCACAAACCAACTGCTGGAGACATATTCACTCAAATTTGTGGTGGCTGTTTGGCCACAATGGGAAATCAGTCAGCAAGGTCTGAATAACTCAACACAGGAACATCTCAGAAGAAAAGGTCTTTTTTAGCATCATTTTCACAGAGAATGGTGGCAGCAGAAGACAAGGGACTTTCTCCCTGCAACCAGGCCAATATTTAAATGCAATTCAAGAGAAGGCCAGGACTGCATTAGTACAAAGTTGGGGAATGTTGAACTGCTGATGGCTCTCACATGCCTACCTGGATGACCTCAGCCATCAGAGCTACTGAAGATGAGAGCTTCCATGAACAATAACTGTTCTGTTTTCTTCCAAAGCATGGGCAGATTTGTCACAGTTGTTCAGGCGGTACCTCAGGTGTGGATGTGATTTATCAGCTTGCTTGTAGGCAAGGATTACTGCAGGAGCATGTTCGCAATGAAGGTCCTCAGTGCTCTCCCAGGTGCCAGACCAGACATATCCATACACAGAGGAACTAATTAAGACAGATTAGAACCACTTGAAACTTTAATCCATCAGCCTTTGTTGAATGTAGCACAGCCATAGGAAATGGCGGTCTAATTTCAAATTTTGTATGGGCTTCTGCAGCTTGGTAAAGACCAAGAGGAGTCTAGAAGACAATGGGAGAGATTCATACCACATACATAAATATCCCACCTGGAAATACTTAACTTTAACAGCCTTCGCCGTGCAACTACCACAGAACAAAGCTTTTTGACGAAGTCTGTAATTCCCATCCATCTACTTCTTTCATATGAGTATATAACTACCGTGGCTGCGCTGGGGGTCTCCCAGAGCAGCTGGGCAAATTTTGTTCTTTGTCAGCAGCACGCTCTTTTTGCCTGTCGGTATTTTTGCTGGATGACACGCAGTCGAACCACACGCCCATGCAGGTTAGCTGCTTACAGAGCAGTAAATACCACCTGAAACAGCCGTGGCCAAGGGAGGCTCAGCTGACAACAGCCCCTGATCCAGGTAATGAGCCCTTCATGCCAATTACCTCTTGTGGAGGTCTAACCTTCACTTCGTCCATGCATACAGCCTCCGCCAAAATTAACAGGAGCACGTAGTGATAGGCAATCTGCCGGTATATTGGGAGGGGGATCCAGTTTACAGGTGGAAAAGGAAGAGTGACAGAAAAACCAGAAAATCCTCCGCTCACTTAAGAAATCCCTTTTCTCCCTTTCAGAGTACCCATTGCTTTCTCACAGGTCGGTGTTTTTTCTTCCTACTGATGCTGAATGCTGATAAGACCGTTTTCGGTGCAGCCTCTGGAACTCACTCAGCTGCTGAACAAACCTGCAGACTTTCCCTTACACTAGATTATAGTAAATTGCCTGATTTATACACACTTCTGGCCAAATACCACCTCAGTAATGCCAGTATAAATCCCAAATAATACCACTTATGGTGGCAAATATGGCACAGGATTTGCAGGGGAAAAGCAGAGGGGCAAGACTGCAATAAACCGAGTTAGCTACTTTAACACCATATTTAAAAATAAACTTGCTTTCTGTAGATATCTGTGTTTCTGTTGCCCTCTATAGCACCAGTTGTAACTAACAGAAAGGTTCCTATAGCTGCTTTTAATTGACATTCAATAAAGCAGATCTTGCGTGCTATAGCTTCAGCTCTCCGAAATTAAGTCTGTCACTAGGCAAAGCTATTATATGAAATTACTGCATAATAATTATTAATTTTTTTTCCTGAGATTTAATGTTCACTTATTTATTCTCATATTAAATACAAGCAAGGAGTATTGCGGTTGTGCGGTCCTAAAGCTTTATGCAGGTCAGTAGCAGGGAAGGCTAAAAAAGGCTGGTGTTTTAGTGGGACCGCCAGATGTGCGTTCCTCCAACTGCACGGGGTAGAGGCAATGCTCGCCCAAGGTCCCACAAAACTCTACATCAGCCGTGAATGAATCATACACTCGGTTTAAGCAGCAACGTTACTTTTCAAAACGTGAAAGGATTCAATATGTCCTGATTTTGTACTGATCAAAACTTCGCTGGCTTCTGTCAGAGTAAGGCAGGGGATCTGAACAAAAGAAACCCACATAAAAGTAAATCTAGCAGAGAGAATACATAAAATAAATGGTGTGTTAGCTGAGTACAGTCCTCCAAAATGGATTAAGGGATCAGGTCACCCAGTGCCTCGAGACAACTTCTCAAATCTGAAATACCCCGGTGTTCACTGTCAGTAAACGTCCTGATGGAGGCTTCTTAAAAAACGGGAACCCTAACTGATCATCCCCTCTGGAAATGTACATAAAAGTCACAGAAACAGTTTAAAAAATAATAATAGAAGAATAGGTTATTTACAAGTCAGTCTCTGACCAAAGGCCAAATCTCCATCTACTGATGTGGAGTGGCAGTTCTTTAAACCTTAGGCTAACATGTTGCTGTATTCCCAAGCTTTAAATAATTTTCCTTTGAAACAGGGAGTTTAAAACCCTCAGTAAAGTATGTACGCGCAGCCTTCACACTGAAATCCAAATCTGAACTGCTTGCTCCGCAAAGCATTTTGTATTACACACCTGGGGCATAACATACATGAAAGGCTCTATATGATTCACCTCACCTCCCCACATAACCTTGTATTTTTTTAATCTTTTCATTTAGTGAGAACAGAAAGATCACTTGTAAAGATTACGGGGAGAAAAAAAAAAAACCAGAATCTAGAAAATGGCATTTTTTTTTGCTTGAGGAGTAAACAGGGGGTGGTTAAATCTCACTGTTTATCTCAAACTTTATACCAGCTTTGCCGTGGGCTTGTTCACAGATCTTCTGCCATCAGGATGAGCCAAAGAGCCTCCATTTGCATGAGCATATGGAGGGGGTCCGAGGGGTTCCCCATGCAAATAGTGTCCATCCCCTGTAAATGGGACTAAATGGCAAGTATGACTGATGCGAACTGTGACAGGTAAGGTATTAAACAGAGAAATGGAGACCAGGATGAGCAGTTTTCCATACAGAGAGCTGATTTCCTTTTCCAACTTAAAGCTAAAGCTCATTCATCCTAAGAACACCCTGTTGACGTGCAATTCATTCTGAACAGACATGTACAATTTAATGTGGTTTGTTCCTTGCATTCAGTAGCAAATATTTTTGGCAACTAGTAGCTTGCTAATGTACAGGTCTCTCCCAGCCCGGTGACTATTAAGGAATAATAGTCACAAGTAACTTTATTTTCAACTGATGAAAAATATCCAAATAAATCACCTTTTATCATTAGGAGAATAAGTTGTCATCTCTTTAAATGGTAAGACACTCTAGGTCATTCTTCATCTGCACTTCAAGCGTAAACAGTCGTTTTACTCAGCCTACAGCTCTGCTACGGTCAGGCCACAAAGCTGACAACAGAAGGGATGGTTATTGTCCTGCTGCCACCGCACGCAATGCTGTTGAGCCGCCCTGTATTAAAGGAACTTCAAGGCTGATTGTACAGTTGCCTTGTACAATAATGGCAAATAAATAAATGAAGTCAAGACCCGCTATCGCCATCCTGCCTTTAACTCTGTTTCTAGTTATAGAAGCCGCCGCATGGTCTCAGCCTTGTACAATGCAGCATTGTATAAGCGGGTAAAATGAGCTTTCAGGGCACGATGCATGATGCGGGCGGGTGGCTGTCACAAATTCAGAACACCGTTGGTTTCAGCCCAGGTTGTTTTGCCCGTTGCATCCTTTGCTAGCGCCGTAGAAGCCATCCCACTCCTGGCAGCACCAGCACTTGGGAATATTGCCTGTGCCCAGTAACATTGCATGAAAGATTAAGCATTGAGGAGAAAAAAAGTCAGGAACGGGGCTTTATATCCATTGGCTTTCCCTGCCAAGGGGCTGCAAATTAGTTTGAAAAGCGGAGCCACAAGGAAAAAGATCAAAACCAGCGACAGGCTGCAACTGCCTGGAATTCGGCGAGGCTGAGGGATGGGAACGAGATAGCTGTAAACCACCTTTGCTCCTCTCTGAATTTAGGGCTGATCTTGTTCCCGTTTAAATTGCGAGAATCCTGACGGCTGCTCTGAGTTATAGGAGTTGCCAGCATTCTCAGGAGGTTTTCTTCTTTCTGCTGTTTGCGAAGTGAAAGTCACGCAAGGAAAGTATCTCGTGTCAATCATGGGCTGGGATTCCTTTGATGCTGGCATTTACTTAAACTTTTATACTATTTTAATATTTCACAGCTAACTTGTGACAAGGGCAATAACAATTAAATTAAAGCAAATAAACTGGTTGGCTTTAGATGTACCTTATCAATCCCATTCCTTCCACACATCTCTTAACGATTTTGCCACTGAACTGTCAAAGACATGATTAAAAAAAGGTGGCTGCTAGAAGTCTTAATGCTGATGAATTTGATCCTGAGCGCTCTGTTCCTACTCAGCGCAAATGCTAAGCAATTAATTCTTAGCCATGACTGATGCCACTGTCAATTGAAACAGGGTCTGGCACATGAATTTTTGAAAGTAAAAAATACGTTGTCTTGTGATGTGTCATCACGCTGCGTTGTTTTTTGGTCCAATAAAAATAGAAAATATATAAGTGAATGGATGAAGAAGGGAAAGAAGAATAGACACGAAGTTTAAGGAGACAGTTGGTCCAGCACACTTTTCTGGTGACTTCTGTGTAATTTTTTTTTTTTTTTCAGGTAACATACAGCCTGCCCACTCAATGCCCTGCACCGTGTAGTGTTAATTTGATCATCATCGGTGTGTGAAGATGAAATACAGCTTTCCCTTTGGTGGTGCAATCCGATGCCTCCTCTCAGCAATGAAATCAGTTCGTTATCCTGTTCCACGATCATGCTCTAATTCAAAAAAACATTTAAGCATAGACCTAAATCCGACCTTTTTCAGACAGGTCTTAGCACCTCTGTGGTTTTAAGTGTGTTCAAAAGCCAATGATTTCAGTGTGATTTACAGATATGGTCCAGGAGGTTTCAAGATGAGGGATGTCAGGAGTATTCCAGGTCCTGAATGGCACTGAAGTGATGCTGGCCACCGGTGCATCCTCTAGCCAGATACCAGTCCTGACTTCTAGACTTCCAACAGCAAGCAGTTTCTCCTGTTGTCTGAGTCGTAGCATGAAAATCGAATTATAGAATTTACTTTTACTGGTAATTCCCTATTTTTGCTAGATCTGGATTTGGTCAAATCACAGGAAATATTATTTTTTAATTATTTCACAATTAGGAGTGTTTGTGGAGGCAGGGTGATGTGGGAGTCCCTTCCTTATTTTTGTCGTTGTTTTCCTTTAGAGATGAAAAAAACCCACTTAATTCATCCTCACCAAACCCTTGTGAAAGGCTCTAACAGAGTCAGTCTTCTGGAACTTCTGTTCATGTCTCTTAAAGAAATAATCATACTTTACACTTATATAGCACCCTGCATGTGAGGAAGTCAAAAAAGGCAAAGAAGAGCAGATTCCCAAGATTCTGACAGAAGAAACCAGAGAAATTCTCATGGGACTCGGAGACTTGCCGAGCAGGGATAGAAAATAAAAAGAGTGAGAAGATATTTTTTCAGGTTCTGCATCTTAGCGAAAATAGAAGTTCTCTGGGGGACTTCTCTGAAACTTGTCACAAAACTGCAATCTAGCCATCCTAGGCTAATGACAGTCATCAATGAAACTTGATTTTCTTTCAACTGTCAGGTTGAAGAAATAGCTAAAAGCAAGTGTGGAAAAATATATTCTTTTTTATTTTCAGATTTTTGGGTTTCTATTACCCGACGACAATCATTTTGCAGAAGATATTCAATTGATGCTATAAGAGAATTTGCAAGGGCAACCAATCTGTCATGATTATGGTAGTTTCAGGCAAACCTATGAGGTTGCACAAAGAAATAATAGTAATTTTTAGGATTCCTGCCTAGATGGCAAGGAAAGTTCTTTAATTATGGGAAACTCATGGCTTCTTGGAAGTTCTAGCTCTGTTTTGACCCCGTTACAAATGCAACTTCTACATTGACATAAAATAGCATAAGAAAATATTTTCCCTTTCCTAACATTTCCGAGTATAATTTCAGAACCCAGTTCATACCTGGGCTTTTACAGTAGAAAGCAATTCAAACAATAGGCATTGGGAAATTCCTACCGCATTATTTCAAAACTTTTCAGAGTTTACATATGCTAGGAAGGGTTTCAGATTTTTTAAGGTTAGTGATTATTATCGCAAGTATAATAAATTTCACTTCCTTAATTAACCATCACTTTAAAAACTTTACCATTCCCAAAGCTATTTTATTTTACCATCACTCATTTTTAACAGATGTCACAATTCAGAAAAGTTCTATAAATAAGTACACTGAGCAATTTAAAACTGAACATTATTCTGAACCACCTGGTTGCAAAATAATATTTACGTACAAATGTGCATTTAATTTAAAAATATTATCCTACAGTCACTTTTTGTGTCAAATAAAAGTTAAATTAGCACCCTAAGTTTTGTTTATGAGACATTTTTTTAATTTTAAAGTTAAAAGAAAATGATAAATTATTTCAGCTATTCTATAACTTGCTGTATATAATACAAAACATATGACTCCTTAAAAAACATCAAACAGGCTGCCCCTGCATAATACAGACTTATTGCCTGATCCTTCCGAGGTTAGCAGTGCTGGGAGTTGGGATTTGACTCTGGATGATGTAGAGCTGAAGGCAAGATGTGAAATCAGGCTCCGGGTTTGGGTTCTGAGCCTTGCAAAATTTGAGGAATTTTGCGTTTAGGACATCTGCATCCACAGCTGGTGTCATTGAGGGGGACTTTGATCTGTCCTGTGTACCCAAGGTGATTTTAAGCTCACGTTTCACACCACTTTTGGGGAACCTGGCTTGTCAGGATAGGCACAGAGCTCTGAAGAAGCAGTCTGTGATAGGCTTTGACACATTAACCCCCTTTTTCTTTTTATTTGTACATAAAAGTGGGTGAGACCTGAGCAGGAACCCTGCAGGACATTGCCATGTCAGGCACGTGAACCTTCATCCCAACAGCATCGGAGCAAAACACCGATGCAGACCTCCAGAGCAATGTCTCCTCAAATGCTTCCAAAAGGACATTATTCCTTTACTGTCTTTTTTTTTGTTCCTGCCATTTAAGCAAACTGTCCCTCCTAATTCCTTTTTTCTTTTCCCGGTACCAAACTCACACATCAGTGACAATAGTTTATCAGTCAGCCAAGGGAGCTGGCTTTCGGCTCTGCTGAAGTGCCTAACCTCCTTCTCACCCATTTTTGCTGGGCTTTTGTGGCCTCCGGAGGTGTGAGGTGTCATGGGACAGAGAGGCTGACATGATGTTAGGTTTTACCCGCGGTCTGCTTGGAGAGCACCAAGCAATTTTTCACACATGCTACACCACGCTGGTTGGTGTAAGAAATAAATGATCTCCTCCCCCTCCACGACTGTTGTGTTTTCCAGCTCCTTGGTCTTTCCCTTGGATGGGCAGAGTTGCTCAGCCTGCTTGCATGCTTGTCTTTGTTTCTTTCCACGTCAAATGTCATCGCAAGGAACATGCAGGCTTGTCCCTGGCATTGTGAAAGAGGATGCCACCAAGCTGAGTGGTGCGGTCGACGTGCCAGAGGGACGGGATGTCATGCAGAGGGACCTGGACGAGCTAGAGAGGTGGGCCCGAGCAAACCTTCTGAGGTTCAACAAGGCCGAGTGCAAGCTCCTACACTTGGGTCGGGACAATCCTCCTTATCAATACAGGCTGGGGGATGATGTGATAGAGAGCCGCCCTGCGGAACAGGCCCTGGGGGTACTGGTGGATGGAAAGCTGGACATGAGCCAGCAGTGTGCGCTTGCAGCCCAGAAGGCCAATGGCATCCTGGGCTGCATCAAAAGAAGCGTGGCCAGCAGATCCAGAGAGGGCATTCTGCCCCTCTACTCTGCCCTCGCGAGACCCCGCCTGGAGTACTGTGTCCAGCTCTGGAGCCCTCAGCCCAAGAAGGACATGGACCCGTTGGAGCGGGTCCGGAGGAGGGCCACGAAGATGACCCAAGGGCTGGAGCCCCTCTGCTGTGAGGAGAGGCTGAGAGAGTTGGGGTTGTTCAGCCTGGAGAAGAGAAGGCTCCGGGGAGACCTTATAGCGGCCTTCCAGTCCCTGAAGGGGGCCTACAGGAAAGCCGGGGAGGGGCTGTTTGCAAGGGCATGTAGCGATAGGACGAGGGGCAATGGTTTTAAACCGGAGCAGGGTGGGTTTAGATTAGGCATTAGGAAGAAGTTCTTTACACTGAGGGTGGTGAGACACTGGCCCAGGTTGCCCAGAGAGGGGGTGGAGGCCCCATCCCTGGAGACATTCAAGGTCAGGCTGGATGAGGCTCTGAGCAACCTGATCTAGTTGAAGATGTCCCTGCTGACTGCAGGGGGGTTGGACTAGGTGGCCTTTAGAGGTCACTTCCCACCCAACACATGCTATGATTCTATGATTCTCTGATCCATGCCAGTGCATGGGTCACTACCGTATGACCAAGAATCACAGCTCTCAGCAAGCACCTCAAGCTGCTCCATCACCATGTTCCTCCCTCTCTCCATCATGCCTGCATCAGAAAGTTCTCCTCAACTCCCGTGACTCGGGGAGCTGATGGTGTCAGGGCTGTAATTTGTACCGAATTCTTCCTGACCAAGTCACAGTCGGGCGAGAGCATGGTGTTGCTGACACTTCAATAGATAAAATAAACTTGTGGCACAGACAGTGCATTAAGGAACAGGAAAAACAGTGCAGAAGTGACAAGTTGTGTTGTTCTGCTGCTGTTAATTAATGGTCCTGTTGCTCCTGATGCTGTTTGGAGACCCAGGTACTGGAGCATTTATGTATTTCATCCAGCTTTCCGTATTGCAGCAACAGGACATCATTTGTATGAAGATGAAGTTCAGAGACCAACTAAACCCATTTTGCTGTGGTGGTTCTTGAAACTTTAGTTCATTTCTGTATAAAATGGGAAATACTGAGGTAATAGTGTGCTGGAGGCCAGTAAGCTCTGACTTACAGACCCACGTGCCCCTTTTCTGTGCAGATGAGGTTAAAACGCCTACAAACATTAACATTGAGCTTCAAAAAGCAATGAGGAGTTTTAAGGGCAGCCGGTGGCTCTTTGCAGAGTGCAGGTACCCTGGCTTTGAGCGCCCTCCCCTCACCTCTGCGACTGCCAGGCAGATGCTTCCTGGGTTTTATTCATTCCCAGAAATTGGGGGAATACTGCGAGGTCTCCTCACGTTTTACTGTCTTTTCTGCGTCTCCCCTTTCATCTCTCCAGACACTGTATTTTGAAACCTGATGTTTCAGAGCTGGAAGTGTTGTGTCACGATTGTTTCACCGGCGCTTAAACGTCATTCCTGGAACCTGTTTCATAAGGCTCAGGGTTTCTGGAAGTAATATGTGCCACGCAGAAGTTATATAAAGGATTCAGACATGCAATCAATAGCAAGAAGCGCAGAAGAACTTCAAATGCATACATTTCAAAGGAACCAGGAAAATTGTTTTCCAATGTCCTCCAGCAAATGTTCGCCCAGTGTCTTTCTGGGGTCTTAAAGCCACACTGAGACCTCCTGACTAGTGGCATTAATGCCAAATGTACCAAAATCACCCCCTTTCATCCCATTCTCCAGAACAGAGGAAGGTCTTTTGGCGTCAATAGTTGGGCTCCCAGAGGTAGGAGAGAGATCTCAAATATTGTGAAACTGACGTTGGTTTTATAAAGCTAAAACCTACCAACAGAGGTGTGCAAACCCTAAATCACACAGAGGTCCTCGGTTGGGGTCAACCTTTTAGGGCATGTTTAAAAAAGCATTGTTTTTCTTCCCACCACAGACATAAGGGGTGACAGGTACATCCTGGAAGAGTCGAACTCCTTCTACTGTGCATTTGCATACGAGAGACCTCTGAAACAAATGCTGCCTACGGGAAAGGACCAACCGAAATAAAACATTTCCCAGGGATCGTACCAAAGAGAAGAAAAATATACTAGATCCCCTTTAAAATCTTGTCTGGAAATGAAACAAAGCTTTTAGGCGAATAAATACCTAGAGAACCCAAAGATGAAATGAAATTTTTTAGGTGACCTGAATAGAAGAAAAAGAGTAGATCAGTTAAAAATTGATTAAAAAAAAAAGGAAAGAAAATAGCCCTAAAATATCTTTCAAAACCCATCTGAGTCCCTGACAAAGAGAACTGAATTAGTTAAAAGGAATAATCTGATAAAAAACACAATTATGGTACCCCAAGGTTATCTGTTTATCAGATTTCTATTGTACGCTTTCCACGTGTTCTTCTCCTTGTACCTCAGCAGATCCTTCCCAATATTTTAAGCAATTTCTCTGAGCTAATAAGTGCCTTTCCTGTATTTTTCCATGGCCCAGAATCCCCTCATATTTCTGTCATAGCTTTTTAATGCAGCAGTCTGCAGCTAGAGCAGAGAGAGCCAGTGAAGATATTTTCCTCTTCGGAACCACACAGGTTCCTCTCGTATTTAGGATTTTTTGATTTTTGACGCGAATTTTTGACTAGGTCAGGTCAGCAATCGTGAGCCTCTGAATGGCAAACTCAACAGCCAGGCCTGTAAAAATGATGCATTTCAGAAGAAAATTTGTATGTTTTTATTTAATGTGTACACGTCCTTAAAAATATATGTTATTATTAATAGTAACAATAATAATAATATGGGTTACTAAGAATTGCAATGGGTATGTAGCTGCACGGCTGCTAATTCTTAGATGCTCTCCCACCGTTGGCACGCTGTTTTCACCCACGTTGGGAAACCAGTCAGGAGTTATAAGCAGGTTGATGGTTCCAGGCCTTTCTGCCTGGTGGTTTGTACAGATGATGATGTGAACATACCCCTCCAGAGAATCAAATGTTTTGTTTTTCTTCTCCTTGGGGTGACCATTGTCTCCAGCTGGTTCTATACAGAATGAGTCATTAATTAAACCCGGATTCTTTGCAAGTGGCCTGTTGCATGGCTGTGGTTTATTCTTGCTTGCTCTGCTCCCGCGAACAATATTTTGGGGGATTTCAGGCTGACGTTATTTTTATGATTTCACATTTTCTTCGCTCTTCCTTCTGCCGCAAGTATTCCTCTAAGACATGGAAAGTGAAAGGCTCAGTTAAGAAAAACACAGCCACCTCCAAAGTGCTAAAACTGCAATAAACCCATCATCTCTAACAACAGCGGAGCATGAAAAGATAAAAAACAGCCTGCCAAGAATGTAGTAACCACCCATTCACTTTTAAATGCTCTCCACACTTCAATGCACAGACCTAATTACTTTTCTGCATTCCCAAATCCACTTTGCAGCGCTGCAATCAGAAACCTGGCGTTAAAATATTTTAGACTCTAAGGATCAAGACTAATTATGGGCCTAAGCTGCACCTTTTGGTTTCCTTGCGAGCCAGCCTGACCCCCCTCCCCCAGCCTCTCCACCCCCTTCCCTTCTTCTGGGGTGCTTTAAAGCACGCTCCACTAGAAGAAAGGCTGTCCAGTCTCAGTCGGGGGTGAAGTAAAGAGAGAATAAAACAAAAAGCAACTCAGTCCAATTCAGTAAGCTTCAATGAAGCTGGTATATTTAATGTGAGCCCAGGGTTAGCCTACAGAATTGTGGCAGAATGCAATATTCTCAACAAAAAAAGATGTGTTTAAAGTCGGGCAAGGCCCCATAAGGCTGTTGTTGGTGTTTAAGCAGTACACCGAGGTATTTAGCTCTGAGGGTTTCTAAACATTCCAGCTGAGAATAAAACCACAGCTTTACAGTAGCTTCTTAAAGGTTTGGGGGGCTGGGAATGTTCCCTCCCCCTTGCATTGAAAAGTCAATAAACAGTAGGGAAGATCATGTCATAACAAAGATGAAGCCACCTATTACAGGGTATAGTGATGGCTAATGGTGCTATCAGAAGGACTAATCCCATATATTAAATGCTGTAATTGTTATAATAATATCACGGTTATTAGAACACCCAGGCGTGGGGCATTTTTCATTTTGTGCAGCACGAAACCGATGCTGACCATCCACCCTCCCTACGGTGGGCGCTTGCTAAAGTATGGAAATATTAGATAATGACGTCAACGACGCGGGTGGCAGCCTGCGCCCCAAGTGCATTTTCTGATAACGCGTGTCCTACTTTCCAAGCTCTTTGGGTCATTTTGTCTGGAGCTACAGTCCTAAAAAATCTTCCATTCACGCTAAACAATCATCTGCAAAAGCTGGCACCGGCGTTTTACCTCTGCGGACCCGTTAACTAAGTTCCACTTAGTTAAAAACAGTAATAACAAGAAGAATGATAAAAAAAGTAACGTACTTGTTGCTTGTCGCCATACAGGAGGTGAGCCTGTTCCAAGGACCTTAATGAGAAAAAAACCCAAAGAAAATGTTTAGTTCTCTGAAGTTGTCCCTCCCTTCCCTTTACGTACTTCATGACAGGCTTAGATTATTATGAATCCCTTAGTTATGGGCACATGAACGTTTTAAACCCAGGTCCAGTTTCGGATAATCGAAATTAAATAGTCATCCACAGCTGCTGTTACGAGGGGAAGGGTTAAAACAACAAGGCGGTCTGCGGGGCGATAGTTCACGTGAAGGTTTAAGAAAAATAATAAGGGAGTTAGCAGAGAGCATGCACATTGGCTTGCAACTACCAATTAACCCTCCTTGTTAGATAGGTAATTTATTCCACTCAGCAGCATCAAATATCAGACAAAAAGGTGGCCAAAACAGTAATTATCTTCATGGAATTCAAAGGCTTGAAAGCCATAATTCCTAAGAAATAAAAACAGAGTTCTTTTCATAGTGTATGCTTCATCTAAAGACTGTAATAAGAGCCAGGCCCTAGCTGTGACCCTTTACACTTCAAGGTGAAAAAGTAGGTTAAAGAAAGTAATGGCAATAATCACGGGGCTTTTCTACATAAAACAGTCTCTGAGTGGAGGTCAAAGATCAAACACTCGGGGCACTACCTGCGTCACACAAAGATCTCTTCCACAATAGAAATGAAGAGCAAGACTGGCAGGAAAGAGCAATAAGACTAATCAATTCTAAAATTATTAGGGAAAGAAAGAGACCAAAAAAAAAAAAAAAAAAAGGCGGATTTTGAAAAGTCTGGATGAGATTAGAAAGAAATGCGCCCATTCTCCCCTTAATTTTTTGAAAAAATAAGTCCGAGGATTTCCTGCACTTCACAGAGAGCTTCTATCAGGAATGAATGTTAAATATTTCCATTTCATCTTCATCCCCACCTACCAGCTACATTCTTTGGCACCATCTGAAATGGGCTTTACATTCTTTTTTGTACCAGTTCGGACACTTTTACAGAGAACTGAAGATGTCTATCTCTCGGGATTATATTATAATTTTTTTTTTTTTTTTTGTTAAGCCTTTGGATGATTTTTGCACCATAGCGAGTTAGATCCCCACTCTGAGCTTGTGTGAGTTACAGGAATGCATTTCACATTAGATACCATCAAGCGTAACACACTTCTGCTGCCCCCCATCACTCCGACTGTTTGAGAGTTCAAAGGTAGATCCCCACAATGGCATGTAAGAGCTCTCCGGACTCGCTGTATACCCTGGGGGGCACTGTGTCAAGGATTTAATAATAAAGATACTCCTTATTTTTCACTTGAGAAACTTAAGGCATGCATCCTGTTGCCCGATTTAAATTATTCTTTATTTTACAACCAACTTTAAGTCTTACAGGCCACCTTTTAACATGTAAATACCACCCCATTGACCTTACCAGGCTTTCTTCCTTTCTTAAGGCTGGGCAGACATCAAGATTTTGCTGGAACAGGAGCAAACTGCTCGGCAGCAAGCAGGATCCAGCGCCAGCAGAGCGGAGGGAACTGCAAGGCACATACGCACAAGGAAGTTACTTGCTTGGCTCATTTTATTTTTCTTTGGTCTCCCTTGAGTTTCAGTTGTCTAGGTATCTACACTTTCCCTCTGATAGATCCTTCCTTGCCATGAAACCATCATATGAGAGGTTTACCTGCTCCACAAGCAGGTTGGTGGACCCCGACTCCACGTGAAGTTTTGCTGTGAGATATAGAGGTGGTGAAGTAAAGAAATCCAGATGCGGAGAATTGCCCGTCAGCATGGAGACGTGTGTTCTTGCCAGAAATGTTACTGCAAACATCACCTTTAAGACATACAACGGTATGCAAACAACGTGTAGCATTAGTTGGCCAACGTTTTATCAGCTAACTGACAAAGCTGTCTTCTGATAGGATAGCAGAACAGAAAATTTAAAAAGTAAAAATTAATCATGATGTTTCTGGCATCACAGTGTGGAGCTATTTTATGGGACAATTTAAAAGACGCGTACCGACTACTGCTTCCTATTCTCTAGGAAGAATGCAATGAAACAGTAAGTGTGCACTGTATGACTCCCAGTTTTTTTTGCAGATGGTAGTAATGACAAAAGACTTCTCTCATTCTTTGCGGCTACTATGGAATAGTCAAAATCTCCTTGGATGTCTGAACATTTTATATCATATAATCTAATAATTCAGTATAGCATCAGGTCACAGAAGGCTGATTCATCTATCTGACACATTCAGCTATCTATTAGATATATGCTAACCCTTATGCCCATACAGTACAGAGCACATTCTGTAAAAACTGAAGGAAAATATGACTTGACTTTATTTTTTCTAACGGGTCAGAGAGGTCACAGGGGTGAAAGACAGAAACATAGGTGCATTGTTCATCTAATATTTATTATGTTGAGTGCATACAGATTCTGCCAACATTTTCTGTTTGCTGAACTGTCTCCCCAAGATTTTAAGATAGGCCAAGAGGATCTGAGACATGAAAATGCATTAATTTATTCTGCAATATTGCTTCTTGGAAAGTTGCTGTCTGAATTTTCTCCACATCCAGGTCTTACAGCATCCTCTAATGTATGTCAGCACAGATATATCCCTAATTATTAAATTGCCTTTAATGTGTTTAAGTCAAATATTTGCATTCGTTGTCAGATATCAGAATTCACTTCCTTGTGATGGAGTTTCAATTAGCAATAATTGTCTGATGACTCCTTAGGAAAAAAGAGGCCTTAATAGCCACCGCGCTAGAAGGTATAATGATGGCTACATCAGCCTATTGTTTGAGATCTTGGCCAACTAGCAGAAGGTCACTGAGCCTCATACCATTGATGTGATCTGACTGAGCATGAAGTTAAAATTATAGTCCCACAATGAGCTGTGATGTTTTGGGTTGCAATGTTTGCAATTAGCCACAATGTGACCTTCATGTTTCATCCCTTAAAAGCAGAGTTACATTATTGATTATTATTCCTGGCATTGCTGTAGTTTATTAGTTTTGTCAGATTTATTTTATATTCGGTTATTTGCCACATGAGGATTATGTGGCAAGTCATGGAGTATGTGCCACACTTTTTTTTTTTTATTACAGCAGATGTTCCTAAAATAGATGTAAGCATCTCTGCAAAAAGCAGCCCCTCTGTGCCAAATTCCAGCTTGTGCTAATGTGGGAACCCAGTAGGACGAGAGAAAGAGTATAAAGAACCTTTATCCATTGCTGCTGGAATGACAGTTTCTGCATTTTGAAAACGCGCTGCAGATTGCAGTGGGTTGCAAAGAGAACGGGGATGGCTGAGGCCAAATCCTGGGTTTGCCCCTCTCCCTGCCCTGCAGCATAGCCTGGCAGAGAGAGGGGCACGTGTGAATGCAATGCACTCTCCCCCTGACTGCAATGCAGGAATGTTTTGTCAAAATCCAACCCATATACCCTATAAAGAATTTTTGTCTAGCATACATAGACTTCAACAAAGTGGCTGTATTTTTTCCAAGGACAGACTCATTTGGGGTGTGGTGAAAATGCCTAACTCCGTGACCTGACATCTTCTCCTACCATATTTTGTCCCATTATTCTTACTGCAGCTTGCAGTAAGAATGCAAATCTTTCAAAATTTTTATTCTCCTTCTGTATTGAAAAAGCCACCGAAGCACCTATTATCACCACATACTATTTTTTTTTTCCTCAAAACCTTAATGTGAGTTTTAATTAAGTTTGTTCCTAGGAAAGAATCTTGAGAAACTTCAGTAACAACTTCCCTCCAAAACAATAATTCAGTTTAGACCATTTTATTCTTTGAATTTAACAGAATGCGGTGTTTCTTACACCAGCCCCAGCCCCTCAACCTTCAGCAACGATTTTTACGTGTCACACTATCAGGTACTTTGTTGACGTCTGGTTAGTTGTGATTTATCTCATTTCTTTTGTCTAAGTGAGACAGTTATCTTTTCCAAAAGATCTGTTGCTTTGCCTGGCAGGATCTTCATTTGGTTACTCAAATTGCACTTAAGCATGTTTTTCATGTGATATCTGATGAATGAGATGACTAGCCTCTGAAATCTATTCTGATGTTTATATCATAATAAAAACAGGTTATTTTAGGACTTCTTGATGAAGCAGGACTGTAGGGCTGAGCAGGGATAACCTAGACTGCTGGTAGGACTAGCAGGACTAGTAGAACTGCTAGGACTAGTAGAACTGGTAGGACTAGTGGGCTTTGCTATGCCCATTTCTGACTGTGGAGGTAGGAAAACTAGTTTGAACTTCCAGGGAAGTTTTAGTGATGAAGTCAAAATCATGATCCTGGATCTATAGACAGAGACATAATCTGTTTCTCCCCCATGTCCTGTAAGTGTGAGCCAAAACACAGATTTTCTAATACTGCATTCAGCTATGCTCCTCTCTTTTTCAAAATCTTACTCTAGTGCGTACTGTATCCCTGGCAAGTTTTCAACATCTTCTGGGAAACAGTGCCGTTTCCCTCAACGATGTGAAAGTACTGTCCAATAGGACATGTTGCTATTTTTAGGAGAAGCAGCCACAGAACAGTTAGGAAATTCAGACCAGCCTTGTAATTTCCAGGCCTTGGCTACTGAAGCCGAGCATCCCAAAGCAAGCCACTTGCTGTCGCTAACTCAAGGTGAGGTACAGAAAAGTTGGAGGACTGTGCATGGTAGACCAAGAGCAGGCTAAAACTCACACCCAGCATCCACGCTTAAACTTGAATAAGAGCTCATGGTAGAGCAGTTTTGACTTTGTGGAGGTCCAGTCAGGCACAGCAGGCTGCAAAGGGAATGCAATTTCATTTTGAAATAGGAAGGAGGGGGAAAGAGAGCAAGGTTCTGTACTCCATAAGGAGGTAAGTGTGGGACAAGTTGTTTTACTGAGAGCTGGGGAGTGGTCACAAGCAGTTTTAGGTTACCAATGGCTTCAGTAGAGCATTTGTGGCCTTCAGCAATTTTTAAATAGGCAAATTAGAGCCAGAGAAGCAACGACAGCCTGTGTATACGTGTATACGCGCAGTAGACTCTCCCTGACAGCCGACAATAAACATTCTTCGAAAAAAGAGTATTCCCACCAGAGATCTCCCAGGTTTCACTTGCAACATTACTAATCTCAGCAACCGAAGAAGGCATCTTCAGGGTAGAAGTTCTGCCAACAAGGCTTGCGAGGTACTGAGGTAATAGGCCATGTGTTGTGTGACAAATCAGCTCAGGTTGGAAGGCAGCGGTCATTCGACCCTATTTGGCAGCACAGCAAGGCAGAGAGATTTAGATTCCACCTGCTGTCAGTTAAGCTTTTGCATCACTTTCCTTGTGTTTGCCAGGATATCCATGAGCCCATGCCAATAAAAAGATGAATATGTGTTTTCTAAACGGGATTGTAGCATTTTATAACAAGTTTATTAAGGATTTTGTCCAAATTCTTCAGTTATTGCTAAAGATTAAAGTGCATTTTGTTATCGACTGCTAAATTGTGTTGAAGCGTGCTTCCCGAATCTTTCTCTGGCTCACAATGTTTGTCTTCTGGCTTTGCAGTGAGGAGTTCCAGGAGGATGCTCCAGGTACACGTTCATATTGCTCTGCCTTTCTGTTTCTCATTCCCGGCTCCCGCTTCACACCTGTGTTTAGTCTGTGGGCACGTGAGTAAGTAGCCTTCCAAGTGGGGATGAGCTTCTGCAGCTATTTTCTAGTGGCGTTTGGCCTTCTCACGTTGACGACAGCCTCTTCGGTGCCAGTGCTGTGGATGTACAGCTTTGGTGTTGCTACCCGCAGACAGCCCCCCTTGCAAACATCTTTCCAGTGCAACTGCTGCTAAAGGAAACTTTCGAACGGCATTCAGACAAATAATGAAATTCACCTTCTTTATATCACTTGGACACTTTTGTATATTGGATTCAATACCAGTTGCAGTTGCTCAGCAGTTCTGAAAAAGCAGGTAAATTGTGGAGCATTGACTGATTTGAATTATAAAAGCTCCAAAGAGATGCTTATAGATAGTTTGTGGATCCAGCTGTAAAATAATGGTTATAATGAAATCTTAAATACAATGGGCTATTGTGTTCAACACAACAAAGGCAGAAGATTAAAAAAAGCCTCCTCTGGTATGCAATGCTCCATGGAAGTTACTACATCTGGACCCTGGTGGTTATTGACTTTGAGAGCTGAGGACTACTTTCTGCAAAGTGCCATTACTTGTAATTCTGTGCCACTTAAATTGTTTTCAGAATCTGCGTTGTCAAATTGTTCCAGAGATTTGCTGGAAGGAAAAATAAAACTCTTCCCACGCTCATGCCACCACTCTCACTCCCCTTGGAGTACCACGGAGCCAGGTCTTTCCAGAGAGGGTTAGGAAACAGCAATATTTCCTGAAGCAGGTCTGCCTGTCTAGACATAAAAAATAATCCACCACCACATCCCACACTGTTTTCTAATTTCAAAACACATGGAGTCCTCTATTTTGCTGCCTACGCTGACAGCCATGTCAGGCTGCAGCACCAAGCAGCCTCACTGAAATACAGGAACTCCATGCTGTCCCCAGGATGCTCAAAGTCAGCCAAGACAGAAAGACAAGGAACTGCTGGAGAGGGTCCAGCAGAGGCTAGGAGGATCGTCAGGGGACTGGAGCATCTCTGTGCTGAGGAAAGGCTGAGAGCCCTGGGGCTGTTCAGCCTGGAGAAGAGCAGACTGAGAGGGGGTCTCATCAGTGCTCAGCAACAGCTAAAGGGCGGGGGGCAAGAGGATGGGGCCAGGCTCTTCTCAGTGGTGCCCAGTGACAGGACAAGGGGCAACGGGCACAAACTGGAACACGGGAAATTCCATCTCAACATGAGGAACAACTTCTTTCCTTTGAGGGTGCCAGAGCACTGGAAGAGGCTTCCCAGAGACGTGGTGGAGTCTCCTGCTCTGGAGACATTCCAAACCTGCCTGGATGCGTTCCTGTGCAACCTGCTCTAGGTGGACCTGTTCTGGCATGGAGGTTGGACTGTATGATCTCTGAAGGTCCCTTCCAACCCCTGTCATTCTGTGATTCTGTGAATGCCCTGTGAGGAAATGGTCTCATATGGTTTCTGAAGGCTGAAGTCCTCAAAGAGCCCCACCGAAACCTAACCACTCCTTTGCTGACACTGGGGTGCTCAAGGGTCAGCGGCTGCAGAGAATACGTCTGGGTCATCTTTGCTGATTTGATGCACTCCACAGGGTTTCCTACGACAGCTGGGTGGGCTGAGGATACCCCTTGTCTCCATGGACATGGGGTGGGAGCAGCAGCAGCAGCAAACCCATACCCTCAGAGTGACCCTTTTCCCAGCCACAGTCACTCATGGGAGAAGCGCTGAGCTTCTAGGAAGCTGCTGAAAGACCCAGGCATTTGCTTAGACTTGTTTGGAAAGAGTGGAGGAGTTCTGCACTGTTTTTATGGGATGTGGTTTTTTTTAGTTGTTTTCCCAATTAATTTTTAATTTCTGATAGCGGATGGGACAAAGTAGCGGTGGGTCCGAGCACTGGCCTCTGATTGTGTTCAGTTTTTGTCTGATGGTTCATAAAGGAAACGATGGCACAAGAGGGAGGCCCTCGCCTTGGGCTGGTGCGTCCCGGTGTAGGAGGGCAGCCACGGGGACGGAGACGTCGGCAGCATTTTCCTTTGCAGGCTGCTGTGTAAGAAGGGGAAAATTCACACCCGTTGATTCATATTCTCGTGTTTGGGTTTTTAAAATAAACCCGCTTACCTGTACATCGGGGCTGTGTGCAGCACGAGCACCTGCCTCATATATTTCATGTGCAACCTTGAGGGCTTCCAGTAAGGTAATTCTCATGCTGGGATGAGCTAATCTAGCACAAAATGCTACACCTGCTTCGTTCTGCTAACAAATAGGCCTCTGCCTGCCGAAGACTGCCTGACCTGACTTATTATACCTTCCCCATCAGCAGAAAGACTCATATCATCACTGGGCCAAAGGTGAATTGCCTGGAGACAAAGTTGGAATGAATTTTTTGCAGTCCCATTTCGCCAGGCATTCAAACCACTTCATCCTGAGGAGCGAAGACCTTTAACTCTGCCACATTTATATATGCTTATAAGGATGGAGCTGGTTCTCCCCACAAATCTGCGCCGGGTGAATGTATCACAACAGGTAAGCCGGAGGAAAGTGTTTTTGGCTCTCCTGCCGTTTGTTCAACACCCCTATCACCCAGAGGAAGAAGAGGTATGGAAGCCCACTGCCGTGCTGGTGCTCCCCGTGTCTATTGCCATCTCTGGAGTTAAACACATATAGCGTGCCGCAACACATGCTAAAGCAATGCAGATGATACCCAAATTCACATACAGCAATGGGTTATGCGGGGAGAGCGAGGAGGGGAAGTAAGGAATTATACGCTCACATTTGGCTTCTGGTCCAGAAAAATGTCGAGATGTTTCCAGCAGATACCAGTTTTCCATTTGAAATGTTGCTTTGTATTTATAGTTTTCTTAATCCCTAAAGCAAAAGAGGCTAATATTCATTTAAAACCCAATAACAATTAAAATCCCCAATAACAATTAAAACCTACAATGAACAACTGCTCTAGCTTTGTTTATTGCACGCATAAATAATCATACTTCAATGAACATGTTAGTATCTGTGATCTCTTCCCAGATTAAGGTTGCCTTGAGACTGCTTGCTTTGGCTACTGTAAATGTGACATGAATTACACTCAGGAAAATGTGTCTTACATGCTGGGTTTGAAGTAAATTATTTTCTTCTAATATACCTACACAACTGTCACAAGGAATTACACCGCAGATTTAGTGATGTTAAGTGTCAATTGTAATTTGGTGACAGCCATTTTATTGGCTATGCATATTGCTCTGCAAGGACCTGCTTCTCAGTATGGAGGCCACCGTATCATTAAAAACCAGTGATCCTTCACTGATGACATAATTTGACTGGCAGAGAGAGGAGCAGTGAGGGGCTTGCTTCCACCTGCATGGAATCTGCTGCGTGTCAGAGATGAATTTGCCTTCAAATTAGAAACAGCACAGCAGACTGGTGGCTGTGATTTTGCTTGATTTCTTTTAAGGAGTTTCACTGGAATGGTTACTGAGCAGCTGATAGGAGTCTGCTTTAATATGTCAAATGTATATATTATGCAGCCTGTAAACATTTCAAATATTTTTAGCCACAGTGTACAGTGAGTTATCAGCGAAATACTTTCAGCTGAATTGAGCCACATGCTCCCCCCCCTCTTCTGCACACTCATCCATCCATCCATCCATCCATCCTTTTGTCCGCAAGTCTGCCTCTGCGATAGGCTCAGGGTATTAAATTTATGCGTTAAAAAAGGAAAAAAAGAAAAAGTGCTAACATAAAACCAGTGTTTCAACAGATAAAATAAATCATACAAGCTGTGTAAAAATTTAGAGTAAGAGCAGAACCATAATCATACATTCTGAAAATTTTATAAACTGACAATTCAAGTTATGTGTTTTATGCTAATACACATAGCGGTAGGTTCTAACAAACTGTGATTCACACATAAAGAGTAGAAAACTCGAAGGTATTATATATGTAATATCTATTTTTCACATGTACATCTTTATATATACATTATGTACTTATTCTGAGAAAGAGGAAATAGATTCCGAGACTTTCTTAGCAAATTTAAATCAATATAGCTGCCTTTCCATTTTCAGTATTTAAATTAAATTTTTTGCTGCAAGGCACTGCAAGGAACAAAGCAAAGTACCTTAAAAGAAAGTGTTTCCCTAGTAATTTCACCTCATTTCACACCTATTTGGCAGCTTTTCTTAGCCAATTGGTTTCATTGAAAATGCTGACAATGTTCACCTATTAGAATTGTCCGTATGGTAAGGTGTGCTTTCCCCATAGATTCACTTTATTAACTTTAAATGCAGAAAATAACTTTTTTTTTTCCTTAAGACTACAAACATTCCTCAATATATACTTTTGTCTGTTTCCCATTTTTTCACACTGCTTGTTCTACTTTTTGTGAAAATTCTTTACTGAACAATAAACAGCATAAATTATTCAGCCAATTTCAGTCCAGTAGCATAAATCATACTCTAGCAGACATGCTACTTATGACAAATGCTTTGTCTAAGAGAAACATACCACTGAAGGTTTAATCAGAAGCTCTAAACATTTCAGACTTGCTCAATTTTATCCTTGGCAAGAAGCACTGTTTTTTGCTGTATCTTCCAAAGCTTTGGGGGAATGTTCATTTTTCCCATGAGAATACTGAGGCCATTTTTACCCACTCCAGGAAAGGGGAGGGTGTTAATAAAAGCGCACTTTCCTCAAGAAAAATTCAAATGGGATTGGCAAAACTTCTTGCTCTTGAAAGCTCGTTTCAGAGGCAGCCTTGCATGTTTTAAGTGCTTCCTGTATGATGAAGTATCAGGACTTGCATACTGTCCCTTTTGAAAGCATAAACAGCATGTATGAAAACATAACCTTTTATGGGATAAAAGGTTTCTTAAGATTTTATTAGCATAATTTGGAAAAAAAAAAAAAAGGAAAAGAAAACCCTGAACTGACACCCTCCTGTTTTGCTGTGCTGTTTAAATGAGTCCATTAGATGCTTTGGCACAATTACCCTTCATCTGATTTGGAATCACGGTTTTGTACTGCTGGGAGTGTTGAATAACTGCTTCGTCGAGAACCAAGCCCTGGCTTTAAATATTAAATGGAAATTTCCATTGGTTCTGAGGAATTTTTAGCTTTGTTGCTAGCTATTCTGAAAAGTTATTTTTGAAGAGTATCTGCTTTGCTGTTAGGATTTTTTTTTTTTATGTCACTGCTGTAGAAGCCTGGAGCCTTATGGAGTAGCCAGTCCATACCCGCTAAATTCCCCAAATTAGTACGTCTATTCTAGTAAGAAGTCTTGCATTGGGTCCATTCAGGGATTTTATTCTGCAGCTCCAGTCAATGCGGTTCTGTTTTATTGACTGGCAGTGCTTTTGTTTCAGCGTCATCTAAAATGTCAGCTGAGGTCCTGGAATGAGGCTCGGCTTCCTGGATGGCTACCACGTGCACAGCCAAGAAAAACACTGTTGAGTCAAATTTATATAAAACAGCAACCTGAAAAAATGCTGGGATAACAGAATGGTGGGAAGAGAATTGCAGATAAACTACTGTCATCAGCACAGTGCAGAGCTTACGCATAGTTGTGTGAACGCAACACAAATTATGGATAGTTTTCAACTAAAGAGCAGAACATCGGAAATATATAGGCTCAGGATCTAGCTGACCTTATCCACCAGATTAAAACAATCCGAAAATTAGCCGTATATAGAGGCAAAACAGCTAACATGTCCTTTTAAAGAAAAGTTGTTTTTGTTATTTTTAAGTTCTGGCTGAAATGAAGACAGCTGAATAGAGAAGGACCAGATGCAGAATGCCTATGCCAGTTTTTGTTATTTTAGGTCATACTAGTCAGCACCAAATAAAAGAGAACATAAGTATTGACATCCTAAATCAAGGCTGTGGTCCGCTGAGTCTCATAGATGCTTTAGTGTAAGAAAAAGATGCGCCACGAGGCAAGCGGGTGAATCTGTTACCTGTTAGTGTTTCTTCATGCTTCCTGAGAGCGGGCAATTCGCAGAAACCTTTGAGCTCGAGACGGTATATTTGTTCGATAAGATTTTTGGACTATATATTTTTGGATTATTGGAAGTCTTGCTTGTGCGTACCCAGCCCGTCCTCTGTTAGTCTTGTGAGATGCTTGGTCTCAGAGGTATCACACGTTGAAGCTCCACAGCACCATCGCAGGCCGAGCAAGTGTTTCTCTTTATTAGTTCACCTTACCGATATTACAAAAAGAAATCCAAAAGTAGCACAAAGCTCCCATTACAAACCTGCTGTCAGACACAAAAGAAAAAACCACGCGCTTCTCTACCTAAATGACTTTTATTTCATTTAAAAAAAAAAAAAAAAAGAAAAAAAAGCAAATATGAAATCTAGGGGAGAGAGAGGGAGATTCTCTGACACCTTTTGTTTCTCCTTGAATGCTGCAGCAGGGTTAGAGCAGATTTCTCTAACATTAAAGGAGTGTAAAGGGCGTAAGGAAAGCAGAGTGACATTCCCTCCCACCTACTTAGTCGTTCACGCCAAATCCATGACTTCACTCTCTGTGACCTGTTTTGACCAGACCCTTATTCTTTCCTAGTCCTGCAAAAATATCTACTAGAGCTAAGCCCTGCATGAAGGTTTAAATGTGGAAGTGTCTGAGCGAAGAGAGAGAAACCCGGATCCTGCGGTCCCTGTTCTGCAAAACGTCCCTTGCACAAAGCGATGCTGGAAGTCCACAAGTGCGAGCAATAACGTGCATCACCAGCCAAGCACTCCTCATTCATTTAAATGCAATCTTTCCTCACATAAAGGGCCAGCACAGGGAGGGAAATATGAAGATTTGTAACCTGAATATTTTTGAAAAATTTTTTCCTTTTTTTTTCCAGATTGGAAGGCAGGGATCCTTCTCCTGGTGCTGTAACTCGGTCTTAGGTGTATAGGATTAAGAGCAGGAATTTTCTTAAATGTTAGCAATGGATATGAGAATAACCTAGCAGATTGTTGTTGATTGGTCCCATGGACCAAACCATAAAAAGAACCAGATCCTAAGTGCAAAATAAGAGTAAAAGATTTTGGATATGGCCTTCAGATCTTTTAGTAATGTTTAATTGCTTTTTAATTAATGATGATCTTGGAGACCATGGTGGTTGGAGTTCAAAAACAACAGGTGTAAAGGAGCCACAAATTATGTGAAAGGGGTAAATTCTGATTTATTTAGTGTATTATGTGTAGACTTTTACTCATAAGTTGGGACCAGTAAATGTAAGGTGTTTGAAGTGAAGAAGGCACCATCTCAATTAGAGTGAAAACTTAATAAAATGACATTTTCTTTACTATATTTGTATGTCTTCCAGTTTGTCCTTTTCATTTTTTTTGGAAATCCGTTCCAAGTAAACTAGTTCACAAAAGTCTAACAACTGTTAGGGAAGGCCAGGACTTAGAAAGGCACAGATGTCAAACCACCTTCAGGAATAAAGCAAGTTCAAGCAGGGTCATACTTCTCTCCTGAAAAGACCAAACCATGCTATCACAAGTGGTCACAAAATCAAGCCGTTCTGTGTAATAAAAACATCATTTCACAATCTGAGATTCTTTGTAGCTTTCTGTTGAAGCCTGAAACTGAACCCACAAAACCAACTGCTGAGGCATGCCAGTTTGAGAAGCGCCAGAAGACCACAAGGATGTATTACTTCCACTTTTCACAAACTGGTTCGAGACGCAGACTTTCTCCTGGTTGTTGAATCATGACTTCAGGTAAGAAAATAGATATTTTTTTATGTTTTTGTTTTGCCAGGGGCATGCCTGTGAAGTGAGAAACCTGGGACCTGCTCAGAGCGGTGCCATCTGCGAAGAATCATATTTGAAAGTTTTTCTGCAATAGCCCATTTTCTGACGTGGCCAAATTAATTTTTTTTTTTTTTCTAGGTAGCCTTCTCTTTTATTTTCTGTGTTATAAGTGATGACAAAGTTCATTGGAGTCACTAGAAGGATGCTTTTGCATATGAATACTGATTTTGTTCTTGCTTCACCTTCTGTTTATGTTAGTAGGCACAATTCATGACATTCTCTTCGCATCCGCAAGTAAATCACTTCCCTTTTCCTTGCAAATCCCACATTTGCCTCATTTTTCAGTGTTTTCTCAATTACAGCACCTCTCATCCCAGTAGATCCTAAAGCACTTGCCAGCTTAACACCCCCTGATGTACAAATGACTGCATTTCTCATAATAGTAGCATGGGGTTTTAACTCACTCTCGTAACAACCTTGACAAGGCAACTTTGTTCTTTAGCTAATGTCTTTAATTGGGCACACACAGGTTGTTAGGCTAGGATTAATTGTGAGCATCTGGGCATTTATTTATTTACTGTTGTTTTTTTTTTTTTTCCCCTAACAGGAAGAGTACTGAAGTGCTATGAGAAAATTCACATAAAGACTTGGCATGTACGTTGAATTTATAAAGGCCTAAGAACCCTTAAAGGGGGATTTACGTTTCAACAGTGTTTCTTTAAATTTGCGCAAGTCGTGTACATCAGAAAACGGTAGGTTCGTATGATAACTGGACAAATAAGAATGTGAACCCTTATTTAATTCCATGCACTTGTGAAAAGAAGGGGGAAAAAAAAATGTATTATTGCAGTTAATGCTAGTTTTATGAAAGAGAAGGACAACCTCCTGAAACTGAAGGTTCACATATTGTTAAAGCTATGCCTGAAATTAGCCTTTTCGTTATTGAGGAGGGTTGTTGCTTAAAGCTTCTATACTCCAAGTGCCATAGGGTAGGCCTGTGGGACACAAGTTCTACACCAGCAAGAGGAGCCCAGCGGAAGTCCCTGGTCTCTGAGCTGTGATCAGCAAATGAGACATACAAGTCCTCCATCCAGTTATATTTTGTATTTGTATTCACTCTAGACTCCTATTCATTCTAGACTGCAGTCATCCAGGAAGAATCAGTGGATTACAAACACAGTGGTATCAGTCATAATGTTGGGTGTGAAGAAGTGACAAAGATAGGAAGGACGAGGGAGTTTTTGGTAAGATTGGTGGTCAGAACAACTCATAATCGTTGGTTGGCAATATAAGGAAAGAGCTGTGAGACAAAGAAGACATCTGTGTTGCCTTTTGAATGTTGACAGTGATAGTTTAACCTTTACAAAGCAGGTAGAGTGGCTGGAGATTCCCAATCTACATGTTAGCAGTCCTTTGCTGGAGGATAGCATTCCCTAGAGTACGGAGAGTTGTGAATGCTCCTCATTTGCTTCAGCATGGAGTCAGTGCTGTCAGCTCAAACTCCTCAAAAAGGTGAGTTAACTTGGTGTCTGCTGTAGTGGGTAAAGAATAGTTCATCTATCCTAAACTTCTGGCTGACACATAGAGGGAACTACTTCTAATTCCCAGCCAATGACCACCACTTAAGTGGAGTCACTTCTAGCTACACAAGCATCCGTGCATGCCTTGACTCATGTAAACCATGAAACACGTCACTCCATGTATCCTGTGGAAATTTTGTAAACTTGTTCATATTATGCACATCATCTGGACCAGAGCAGAAAATCCTGGGCCAGGAATATGGTCTGTAAAAGACAGCAAAAGTCCTGGGGTGGAAAAACCTTCAGAACAAAGCTCTAGCTCTTTCAGTAAACTCCTTGGCTTCCACCCTTCCCAATAGCCTAGAAATTCCTCTAATTATTTCAGACACAAAACTAATTTCTTTCAAGAATTAACTTGCTATGGAACATATGAATGAAGCAAGGCTGGTGTGATTCTCCAGCACAATGCTTTGTTAATTTTAGGTTGTACCCCAGTGCCAAAGAATGGCCTGAGATAAAGGTTGGAAACTCTAAAAGGAATGATTTCTGTCAGCATGCCATAGATGTATGTACCTTGGTTGAGAACAACGGACAAAATTTCCCTTTTTTTGCAATTGCTGTCTCCTGTTACAAAGCAGTGTATCCCACTTGTTCCGTTCCTAAAAGGTCAACATTCAACTGTTACAGAAAACGAACATCTTCCTTTAAAATTCCTTAGCCAAAATAAAGACTATTTCAACAGCTATATGCATGTAAGTACATTTATTAAAGTAATTAAGATTGCTTGGGGTTAGCAGAACAAAACACTTAAGCTTTCCGGAGAACTAGGCTGGCATTTTTCATATTTTCCTAAACAAAGGATTTATTGTCTTTTATAAAATGTGAGGTTATTTCTATAAAGGTGGTTTGGCATATGTTCCCCGTATTTTAATACTCATTCACTTTGCATCGGGAGTGATATGCTCTTTTCTGATGAAACTCGGAAGTTTTCGTTTGAAAAATGATGTGTCTTATAGATAGCACGGACTAAGCAATTTTAGCTATGGCAGAGCAATAAAAAACATTCTTACCATGGATTCATTGAAGGTGCAAGGACAAATATTAACCTTGGTGGGTCTATTATAGCACTTATTTAAAAAAAGAAGAAAGGAAGGAAAGGCATTCATATTTAAATTGTCTCTATGTTTTCATAAGAAGAAGTAAATTTATAAACCTGATCGAATGAAGGTTTAGAAGTAGGATGCTGTTAATATGTTTAAAAATATTTTTTTAAAAAAATATGAAATTAAATAAGAGTTTGCACACATTACAGAGCTGGACTTCTTGCTCATTTTTAATAATATATATATATTTAATTTTTTATATATATATAGTATATGCATATTTAGGTATAGATTTAGTTTATTTAGGTAATTTACTAATGATTCAGAAATTAAAAATTTGTAACGCTGACTGTAAATAAATAATGGATATAAAAGACACGCTTTTGTGTGTACAGTGAGATAATTGAACTGTATCAAGTGTAATACAGAAAACCTTTACCTGTCTACAGAAATGACATGAAGGCAACTCCTGTTCATTCTAAGCAAACAAGAAACCTATTGAAACTGATGGGGCTGTTCCCAGGAGTGATGCAAAAAGGATTTTGTCCATGCGCATTGTTTAGGAATAAGCTGAATCCTGCCTGTGCGGGCAGAAGAGGCAAATAGGTACTCTGAAATATACGGACCTGGTCTATACTCCATGAATTTTGAAATGATTATTTACTATTTAGTTGTTTTTTTTTTTTTTTGGCGGGAGGGGAAATGTAATAATGAATCTTTTTTGCACTGATCTAGGGAACCTGACCATCCCATCTGCCAAGCGAAGCTGTAAAGTTCGCCAGGGCTGGGCCCGTGGGATTGGAATTTCTCAAGTGATAAAAACCTATGGGGCCACGGTTTCAGACGTGTTTTCTGCCGGTCCGGACTCCGAGTTGATCCCACTTTTAGAACTGATGTGCAATATTTAGAGCCTGGCACGGAGCCAGCGGTATCATTAAATCCTCTCTGCTAGCTCTGGCAGAGAGCAGCTCCAGCCTAGGAGCTGTCTTCACGTCAGCACAACTTCTTAAATACCCACAAGATGGAAAAAGGGAAAGTAAATGAATTATTCAGGAGTAAGTTTGGTAATCAAAGAGTGAGAGGTTTTATTAAAATGAGAACAAAGCTCTTGCCATCAATTAAAGCGCTTCCGTCTTTATGTAAATGCTTAACGCCAGAAATGAAGCTGTTTCTAGTCCTTCCTGCGATGATGCATGGGGGATTTCACAGTGAGTATGGTGAGCCTTCATCCCTGAGCATTGCGCCGTGTGGGTGGACACCCCTGCCCAAAGAGGAGCCACCTAAGGAATCACAGCATCTGACTTCAGCAGTAGTTCATCGCTTCAAATTCAAGCTTGGCACCAGAACAACCACCCACCCCCCAAATTTGGTCCCGCTTCTGCCTTCATCTAGGGGCGAAGAACATCATTTCCAAGAGAAAAGCAGAACTATTCATCATTAACACATTAATTCTGATATCTTCTCTTGATCAGCGCTTATTTTCTTAGTGTGAATTAAAACCATTGCATTAAATTGGATGTATTTTACATTTTTAGGGGAAAAAATAGTAAGATATTGTTTATTTGCATGCATTTTGTATGCATATGTGCTTGAGAATATAAGAAATAATGGGCTAGTTTATCACTATACGTATGAACTTCACAGACTGCACTGAATTATTGGTTTCTGAAGGAAATAATATTATCAGGTCACCATAATGCTAAGCAGTATTACATTTTAGTAGATAATTTCTGAAAAGTGCTTACTTTTGAAATAAAAAAAAAAAAAAACCTGAAAGAAGAAAATCTGGCAACAGTGCTGACTGAAAAAAAATATTTATATTTATATTAAACCCCTCAGCTAGATTCTCAGACACATCACTGCTTAAAATGCAGTCACCTGACAAAAACAGTTCTAATTATTACCCCCTTGGGCTAACATTTTTCAGAGTGACTGGCTAAAATGCACTCCAGCTCATAATTTCTATCTCTGACAGTGGAAGACATAACCTAGTTTCCTCTAATGCAAAAGTCTCTAATCTAGAGGGCAAGACCCTGTTCCGTATAACACTGAAGGGAGAAAATGCAATTTGAGCACAAGGAAATTGCACACATAGTTTGATAGTTCTACCATTCTCATTTTTTTTCCCCAGGATTAAATGTCTTGTTTTATTTTATGCTAAATTATGACCTGGCTAGGACTTGTATATATTCTTCGTCATATTCTGGAAATTTTATGCTGTAAAAACAAAGGGATACAGAAATGCAGTCTAACTTTTTTATTCACATTTTAGCCATTAAAAATTCCAGATTTCCATATAGAGGGTAAGGATATTTTTTTCTTAATGGGTAGTTTTTGCTTTGGCAAGTGCCACTTGCAGACAATAAGCTTCGTTCACCTCTGGGTTAATCCAGTTGTGTATCAGCACAACGTGATTGATTTCATATTGGTGTAATGCAGTAGTGAATCAGGCTCCAAGGTTTGAAAACAGAGCACTACATTAACATCTACATTTGTATACTGAAACACTGGGGAACAGATTTTCAGACGGGCTTCATCCCAACATCGTTTCCTTGCAGCACATTTTTCACCACCAAAAATGATAATAATAATAATAATAATAAAAAAAAAAAAGCGTCCATGATTTTGTGCTCATGAACACCACAGGGAACAAAAATTAGAAAGTCTCTTAGATAGCGAGCTCCCTGAATTATACATGCACCTGCCTGAATTATACATGCAATTGAGGAGTTAGATGCTTAACTACTAATATTTGCAAGGGAGGGTACCTGCCAAAACCCGGGCCTCGATGTGCAAACTCAAAGGCCCACAGCTCCGCCGCGGACACCAGCAGATTCCCCGGGGTGCAGGGGCGGGGGCTGCCCCACTCCAATTAGCACCACCCAAATGGCTCAGCCTTCCCTCCCCCTCGGCATCGGGGACGCCGCTGCATCTGCCCCCGGCGCAGCCTGGCCAGAAGGATTCCTGGCATTGCTAGGAGAAATGAATTCACTTCTTTATTTCTTTTAATTTTTTTTTGGTTCAGTTCACGGAGGCAGTGGCTGAATAATGAACTGACCTCAATCTGATAAAGCCAAAAATACTGAAAGAGTTTCGAGGAAGTGAGTCAGGGATCCTGGAAGAGATGCTTTTTTGCGGTGGTGTTGTATTAACAATTTTTATTTCTCCCAGCCTAAGCACCACCCTTCCCTTTGTAGCTTGACAGCTGCCGCTTAACACCTTTTTTTCCAGCTGGGCGAGCACGTTTGTGGTTAGTACCGGTGCGTTGCCTTTGCGAGCCATAGGGGCACCAGCTCCCTCCTGAAAACACACAACACACTCACATCTCATACATCTTCCGTCACTTTGAGGAGTACCTCGAAGTACTGGTGGCAAAAGTACAGTCCAAATAAAGGAGAATCAAAGTTTTCTTCCATCAAAACCTCCCATCGCTGCAATGTTTATATTTAAAACTCTCTCTACAGACTCGTGCACCTACTCAAGTAGAAGAAGGAAGCTCATTACTCCACTTTTTTCTTTCAGTTGGACTCTATTTATTTTTGTTTAAATACCAATGCCTGGTAGAGTTTTCAGTGAATTATAGTACTTTGTGCTGGTGAGTCAGTGCTGGATGAATGGTCTCCTTTGCCTTTTTTTAGGGACAGAGAATGAGTGAACGTGAGCAGTGCAAACAGGGGCCTGAGGCCATAATCACCAGAAAGCTTAAATCTATGAAAATCACTTGGGTTCACATTCTGGGCAGAGAGCAATATTTTTTTTTTTTTTTTTTTTTTGGTGTACACATTTTTGTCTCCATTAACGCATCTGTTTGCAGGATCTCGGCCCACACTTGCAGAGCAGATCATGGCATTTTCTAGCATCCACCCTGCAGGCTGAAATTGCAAAGGGAACAACATCCCTGGAGGGTGAGTTCGGTTGGCTGGCTCAGAGCATCACAGGATGTGGTATGCGGTACAGGGACTACTGCACGGGGCCATAAAATGTGAGACACTCGGTGGGTGGATTCTTGCTCAAATGAGTTTACTCTTTGCAATGAGGAGAGACAGCAGAGATGTTGGGTACTGAAGAGTAAGCCTGGGTTTAGCTGAGCTGTGCAATCCCAGTAAAATGCCATCTCCCCAGATATTACACATTATTAGAAGGTTTCCTTGTATTTGTGTAGTTAGTGAGGCAAGCAGGGAGATATAAAGCAAACTATTTATTTGCTACTGTCAAGTATCACACTATTAGCAATTAATCTCTAAATTACCTTGTTTTCTACCTTTTTTTTTTTTGCCTGCCTGCAAGGACTTAAGCTCATAAAACATCAGCAGAATCCTAAGGGATTTCCAAGAAAACTTCTGTTCTGAAACAAGCCTGTCAATATTAAACATATCTTCTACCACTGCAGTCAGGCATATCAGTGATCCTTACTGCTGGCCATGGTGGACCACCTGCAAAGTTCAAAGGGTTGTTGATGTCAACCCTGAACCATCAGTCCTCAGGCGTCCTGCTCAGACCTCTGCTTGTCAGCTTGCCCAGGGGCAGGAGAAGCCCAGATCCTCTCAGATGCTGTAGGAGACACACGATTAATTGCTTTTAGTCCATCCAGGTGAGTGAGATTATAGTCAATGAGAAAGGCTTAACACCCATTCACCGAGACAGCCGTCCTCCAGCAGCTGGGTTTCATAAAGGTCCATCCTTCGATATAGATTAACCGATAGCTTGCCCTTCAACGTGGCACAGTGTAAATACTGAAAGATCCTTTATACTATCGGTACTTAAATTTGGACTGACAAATGAGCTGTAACTACAACCTGAGGGAATAATCCTACAACAGCTCTTATGCAGCCAATGAGTTGGCGAGGCAAGAGGTTCCTACAGGCACGTCACACAAATAACCTCTGCTGAAACCCAAGCTCTACCCGGCAAAGAGCTAAAACATGCCCAAAGTCCTGGGTAGAGCCACCAGCCCCGCTGGGCTCATCAGATCGACCACCAGCATTGGTGGGGCTGAAGAAGAGCTGGAAGAAACCCCAGAGTCAAGGAGAAGGGATGGGTGGACAGGGAGCAGGTATCAACACAGAAAACATTCCTGAGAGATGCACTGCAGTGAAAAGGCTGGAAACCATGGCCCCCAGTCCCTGGCTGATGAGGTTGTTACTTTCCATCTTTCACAAGTTAGTAATCATGTTAGCTCTGCGATAAGGCCAACAGTTTGGTCACTGTCTCAGCCTGAACCAGCTTGTTCACTTTCCAACTGGTCTTCCATTATCTTATGCCACTTTGGTATCGGGCAACATTGTCATTACCTTATCATCACTACCAGTTGATTCGTATTTTGAATACGAAGTCAAGGTTTTTGGGTCTATCTTTCTTGTACTGAAACGATGACAGCTTTCCCAATTTAAACTGGTTCTAAGAAATTTTAGTGAGCACATCATTTGTTTGTACGATGCTAGGAAAATTGAAACCCAATGCCAAATTGAAGGAAAATGCTTTTCTACCTAATCTTAAAACTGGAATTAGGATATTCTAGCATGCAGAACAGAAGATACTAATCATTTATACTGGGAGAAACAACAAACTAATTGTAACTTCACCAGGAGGGGATATCGTAAGAGTCTGCAGACTATATCCCAAGCCTCTTGTACAGACAGCAAGAGTAGAACCTAGACCTAATCCTTTCGCAAAAATTGCCAGGGAAATTCACAAGGCTGGAAAAGGATTTGATTCTCTGGGCATCAGTAATTCTGTAATGTGAAACACAGTATGGGACACATCAAGAAAGCCATGTAAAGAGCAAGAGATCTGTAATCAGCAAACTTGATGCTTGCGGGGAATTCTGGTGTTGCTCGGAAAGGACCGTGAATGGCATTCGGATTTTCTTGAGATGAACTTCTTGACATGCAAAGAGTCTTCTGACTCCCCACAGTTTGGTCACTATCATGCGCTTCTGTGGTGCCACAGACTCTCATCACTTCCTAATCCCACAAAAGAGGTGTTGCTGGTCTTCATGAAGACCTGGTATTTGAAGCCTGACACTCCTCTGACATGAGGTTTTCTGCCCTGTGAAGGAGGACAGTTGAACAGTCCAGACCTAAGCTCCATGTAAATAATTTGCTAGAATGGAAAGATCTTGGCAAATACCCAGTACTTTTATAAGAAAGAAGCGCATTTCTCAGGGACAATGAAAAAACCCCAGTCCTCTTTTCTTTTCGCTTTTATGAGATCCATGTAGACCAGAAAGAAAGAAACCTTTATAATCATTGGAGCTACAAGTGGTTTGACAGAGTAGTGGGGGTGAGGAGGTGTTTTCGAGCCAAGTCTTAATGATAAGCTGTTAAATGATTGCAGAGGGGAGAAGCGGGGAAGGGAGAATCTGCTGAAGTCAGTGGGAGATCTGCAGCTCGCTTCACTGGTGCCAGAATTTCATCCCAAGTCTGCTGCTGACAACAATGTTCATGAACATCTAAAAAACATTATAGTCTTTCGTCATTGTTTAGTTGGGAACTGAATCTGTCTGTGCCTCAGAGGTAATTCACTACATCACCTAAACAACTTAATCATTGAGGCTTTTCATGCGTACTGGCAAGAAGCAGACCCAGACATTTGAAAAGGAAAAACAATCTAAATACATTTGAACACCTACCGGAGGATACAAAATCCCTGTTTTTTTCCTAGGGAATTCTTCACTTCAGCTGCACTGTTTTTGAACCGTAACCCTGGCTTGGTAATTTTCAGCCTGCTACATAATGAAGTTCACCGTTACAAATTTTCATATTCAAGAGTAGAGAACTGTAAGGAACTGAAAAATGAAAGCAGTAACAGTTTATAGGCACAGTACTGCAAAATTATCATATTTCTGCAGTAGAGTTACTGATTTGATTGCCCTTCTTTTAACCACTTATCTGCTTTCCTTAAATATAAATTACATGCATGTAGAAAAAAACCCCCCACATATGTTTCATTTAGATATTCTCCGTCCACATTGTCATGAAGGAACTGCAAAGGTCCAGGCGGACACATGCCCACCTCCTTCCAAATGCAAGCAGAAACAAAACAAAGAGAAGGCCCCTGCCTAGTTAAGAAGAGTACGCTATAAACTTTTACTCACCTATGTAATCCTTATATAGGAGTGCAGTGTAAATGGTTTTATAGCACGACACTTAGCTGGGTATTTATGCTTTATGCTCACTTCCGCACAGACCCCGGTTTCGCGGAGCAATCTCGCGGGCTGCAATTTTTTTTGAGCAGTCCAAACATCCCCATTAAACAAACCCAAACAGGATTCAGAAAGTGCAGGATTCCAACACTTTCCCCCCAAGATCAGAGGACCGCTGTGCATTCTCACTCAATTTAGACAAAGTAAACGGCAGTTAGTATACCCTCCCCTAATGGGCACCCCCACTGGGGACATTGTTCGAGCACCACCACGGACACGGCCCCAGTGCAGCTGGATATGTAAACAAGGACATAATCCGCCTGAAAGAGCGCTCACAGTTTGGCAGAGCTCGCCGTGTTGTTAACATATTGTGCCAAAGCAATAACAAAGCCATCATTTTAAAAGTTTATTCGCAGGCTCTTATTAATCAAGAAATTTTCCAGAAATTACTTCTAAACGAAGGACCTTCCAGAAAGTCACCATTTGGGGAGGAAGGTTTCCAGATGACTTTTTCACTTATCTGTAGCCTGTTCCTCGGAATAAATCACAATTTAGTCCAAGTTCAATTGAGACAGAAAACACATTGCTGTTGTACAATGTAAGGGAGCCTTCTGGGTTTTTTATTTTGAATTCTCTCCATTCCTTCCAAGGCCAATCAGGCTTGGGGTCGCAGTTCTTCACTAGGCTGGAGATAGTCAACGCGCTGTACCTTGGCTTACTAGCAACAAATGCAAAACATTAACAGTTATAAATTCAATAGAATCATCCTGAGCGTGCACAAGCCAGTATTTCCAAGTTAGGTACTCTGAGGAAAGAAAGCGCGCTTGGCCATTTTTTGTAGTTCAGTTTCGTTAGTTGGTATTCCCGATTTCTAAAGTTTTCCTAGCGTTGTAGGGACAGTCATAAAAATGGCAGAATAACGTGGCAGGAAAAGATGTAATTTTGAAAATAAGTTCTCCTTGAGCCTTCAGCCTGAGAGAATCGATGATTTGGAGTACAACTGTACCCAGAGGTACACACCAAGATTTGTTATGGAGATGACTAATCCATAATAAATTCTAAACCTGTTTTAAAAAAACCTGGTCTTAGAAATAAGGACAAAGCTGTTCTGGATGTATTTTATGAGAAAGCCAGAATAGAACAGGGAACAGGATGGCTAGTTAACTTTACCATTGAAACTCTTCGTTATAAATTAATATTCACAATACTTAATCTGAAAAGGCCACTTTTTTTTATAGTCAGCTAGTTTTGGAAGAATTTTTTGGTTTTTTGTGTGGGTGTTGTTTTTGTTTTTTTTTAAATTTTAAAAGTTACACCATGTGTTCAGCATATTTTAGTGGTCCCAAAAGGAATTGACTTACCTATATAGCCCATATTTAAGTATGTGTGTTATCTGTGGGCAACTCCACCTAAAAATTATTAGTAGCCCTGTTTTCGTGGATAAACCCTTGACCATTTCCAATGTTTCTGCACTGGAGAGTGGTACAGCCGTTTAACTAGGATAACCTGGATATCCTGGATAAAATATTGCTGTCCAGGCACAGAATAGCTGTATATCCACAGTAAGAACTTGGTATGTCTCTTGCTGATCATGGGCCATGGGTTTGTCCTGTCCCATGCTGAACTTGCTGTACAAGCTTGGTTTAGCTGGTCCCACGCCTCCACGTCCCTGCACATGTGCAGGTCAGCTGCAGCACTTCCATTTATCACTTCGATACCTGTGGAACTTAACAGGTCTGGGTTTAAGCTGGTTTTTAACAGAACTGCAACGGAAACCCCAGATCTGCCCTCTCAGCCCTATAAGAACTACGAATTTATTTTAAAAAAGTGCATTTTTGGTCTAGCTCACCCCTGGTTTCTTTGATGGAGCAACTGAAGTCCTATTAACACTGCTGCATATTTAGCATACCACCCTTTTTTGTATAGCCCTGTGCTAGGGAAAAGATCCTGCGCAAGGTGTCACTTGCCTTAACAGCCTCTTAGGCTTCAAAAGTTGCGGTTGTTGATGCATTTCCTCTGATTTTTTCAGAGGAAAGTTCAAAAGCTGTGACAGCCCACGCTTTCAGACCTGTCTAGGAAGGGCTCTCAACCTTACTGCCTGTGGTCAGGTGATGCAAAACCATTGCAGAGCCTTTAATTACTCAGTTGTGGTACCTCTCTTGGTGTGCTGAGGTTTATACCATCGCTGGGGCTGATGAGCCTCGAGCTAAGTATATAGATGGGATTGTTTTTTATAACTGTCGGACCTGCGATTTGACCAGCTGCCAGCTGACCTTCTTTGTTTTGGTTCAAACTCAAAAAAGCCAGGTACAAGAATTCTCTTTTGCCTGGGATTCTGGGATGCTTTCTTCGTTTTTGAGATCTATGGATTAAGAATATTGTTATCACTGACCCCAAAACATAGATGTCCTTATGTCATAGCTGTTTTCATTCTGTGATGACCGTGAGAGATTTATTATAGAATATGTGCTATGACAGATGTCCTTTGTGTGATATTCAGCTCAAGGAGATGGCACTGGCTTCATACCAATTACAAACACCTCTGTCGTTTCAGATGTTACCAGTTTTGACCCTCCAGTTCAACAATAATAAGTTGTAATATTTATTATATTCAAATTTACTAATATGATTATTTTAAACGCATAATAATAATATAATAATAAATTAGTATTTATTATATTGAAATTTATGATGATTATTATTATTTTAAACCAAACAGCTAATTATTTTTAGTATCACTGACAGTTTTTGCCCTTTTCCTTGTCTGGTGACAGTCCCTCAAAATGTAAGGTTCCCCCCCCGCCCCCTCAAAATAATTGATGACCCCTGAATCTATACTTTTTATCACTAGGTTGTGCAGAAGCCAAACGAAAATAGAACCCCAATTTCTACAGCTATGCTTCTCACCACTGTCAGTTCTCGATGGATCAGATGACGATTGCGGTCTGCCTGTTTTGGATCTCTGAAGGAGAATACTTGCAGATGCTACACATAAGACTGCATATTAAGTGAAAGTGTGTATGTGCATTTTTGCAAAAAGTGCGTGCCAGGAACAAGGATTTAAAACTTGTCTTCCTGTTTTCTGTAAAAGCAGTGGATGGGTCACACGTAAGCCTTAGAAGGATACCAAATTTCTGAAACAGCAGATGCCTTTTATTGAGATTTGCTTTATGTTGGTACCACAGAAGTGAAACAGTTAAATAATTTTGCCTTCTGTTGAAACAATATATAACCTCTTCGTTATTATGCATAGCTTTCATGCATACTATTTGAAGATATAGTGATTTATCCAGCTGGTTTCTTATATAATCTTGAGGTATAAATTTATATAGTGGGAGTTTTAGTGTATTTATGATGCACAGTAAATTGTATTTAAAAAGTAACTTGTGCAATATATTATACAGTCTCGCTTTAGACTGTTCACTCAACACATACACAGAAGCTTAAGAACTTATCCAGATTTTCTGTTCTGAACTTCAAAAATGAGTGGAAACATAAGACATTGCAAAAATCCCTAATTTCCTCTACTGAGGACTTATGTTGTGAAACATTTTAGTTCTATATGAATAAAAGACTTTTTGAGGCCACACTACCTGAAATTTGCACTAAAGTCTGAGAACATCTACGCAAAGATTGTGTGAGAAAGAGAGAAGAACTTGGTTTCTGTGTATGAAAACCAAAGGACTGCTGATCTAGGTGCATGATTATTGCCTGAGTTGACCACTTCAACAGCTCAACTCTTTATCTCAAATTCCCTGAAAAAGCCCTGCACGTGGCTTGGTATCTTCTGCCGTAATGATGGCCAGTTGCCAGATGACATACATTTCCATAAGCATTACTTTAGAATAGTATATGGTTTTGCAGCAGCTGAATTAATTTAAACCCCTTTTGATACTGCAGCTTGCACGTACCATTCCTTTGTATGGTCCAAATCTGAAAAAGCTGCTACAGTACCATTTTACACACCAGTGACATCCCCCAAATCACTAAAGGCTTCCAAGTGTACAAACACCTATGTTTGGGCCACACGTGAAGCTCACAGATACCTTTCTCCACAGACTCTTAAAGCTTTGGTTCAAGCCGAAGCCCCAGGTGGGAGTCCTAACTGAGGCGTTCCCTCGTCTGCCTTGTGAACAGAACAAAAAAAAAAAGAAAAGATAATGTTGATTACCCAAGTGATAAACTATCTACCTGCAGTTTTGAGAATGAACAATCGAATCCCACCCAGTGAGATAATGATTTTTTTATGTATTAATAACAGATCACTCACGTAATGCAGAAGTATTGAAACCTGTCATCTGTAGGCTCTTGGTTATACACGTGGAATTTACCTAAAGCACAAAGACCGGAGGTAAGGATTTGCCATACGGCCTGGAAGCAGCAGAGCCGATGCCCTGCTCATGCAACAGCACAGCTCTTTGAAACTAGCAGGGCTTCATGGTATAATCTAGACCAGAACATGGTCCACAAAACAAAACAAAATTCAGTCTTCACTTACATTTTCCAGCCGAGGGCTTATCTAACAAATTTCAGTAATGGATGTGAGAAAAAGAGAGAAATGAGCCAGGCATTCACATTTCAATTTGAGATGTAACGACACTGAGTCAGCGAAAGTGCTGTTATTAAATTGCTGGAGTGTCATACTTGCTGATGAAGAAAATCTGCTGGTATGTTGAGAAATCTTACTTATATTCGACTAAGGTTTCTATCACCCTTCGCTGAAGCCCTGGTTGGAGGTCTGTGTCTCCCATCTCTGAGCACTCTGAGTGGAGTGGTACTTTTTGCTCTATGCCGAAGACAAAGTGAAAGAGCAGAAGTGGCAGATCCTAAAACGGTCTATTCAATGCCCTGAAAACCCCATTTGCAGGAGTCACTGTGCAGCTCAAAAGCAGCCGCAGTGAAGGCGATGGTTGGAGCAGTGCTTGGAAAAAGCTGTGACAAATCATCTATGACCCTGTGAACTAACTTGTGCAAATTGCCTTGGTTTTGTTTTGGAAACTGTTAAAGTAGGCAGCAATTAGCACAGTCAGGCTGGGACTTTGGTTTGCCTTAATTTTGGGTGGGATGAACATTTGAAGAGAACAGGGCACACGGTTTGAAGTCTTTCCTCGAGCCTTTACCACATAAGGAATGAGTCAGCCGTGCGCAGCTGTAAGGTATCTCTATACTGTGATCGCACATCCATAAAGGTGGAGATAGCATAAAGTCAGGTCTTTTTGGTGTTTCAATAGCGGTCCAGAACAGGTTGCCTACTGCGAAGTGGTTGAAGAAGCTGCCTCAAGATCCTCCAGTAGGGAAATTAAAGGTTTTTCAGCAAGTTTTTGTAGCTTGTGCAGAACAAAATTGACAGCAGATTCCAAGGTGGTCAAGGAATTGTGAGTTTAAGTCTGATTTAAGCCTTGAACCCTTTCATTAGGATCACAAGAGGTAGTATTTTTTTTTTCTTTGATGTGACGTCATTGTGTGTGGCACTGCAGCATGAGTGATTAGCAAGAGCTGCGAATAGCAAAGTAGATTGTTTTACACGATGTTTTAGCTCTCCTGGAGCCGCCAATGCCTTTCTCATGCTATCTCAACCCATCTCACGTTAGAACTCTTTCTGATTAATTTCATAAAAATTCACACTGAGTTCAAATATCGCCCGGCCTTGTCTGGAATACAGTGAATAAAACCACATCCCTCATTTGGTATACAAAGGGTTTTGGAATCATGCATATGCTTCATTCTTTGTCTGTATAGATTATACAGCTGTTTTATTTTAAGACTTGCTTGAGAATAATTGGATATACAGGGTCATTGTCTGTTACAGTTTGGGCAGGCATGGTCCTAATTTGGATAAATATATCTTGATCAAAAGGACCAACGAATGGAAAATGCCCCTAGCTTGGTAAAACGATAGTGATTCTTAGGGTTCAGGAAGCTCATGGCTACAAATTACCCCAATACCTTTTTTTAACTACTCAAAATATTTTTGAAATTAGTGATAAGCATTTTAGCTCCTCAATTAATAACCATGTAAAGTACTGCAACAGAAGGGCTGAATGTAACAAGATAAGCAAACTATGCTGTCAAATCCCCACAAGAATGAATACTGGGAGTCTTTTATTCCTTCTGAATAAATCTTGTTGACCAATTCTCTTGAAATATAAATAAACAAACGAATGCACAGGGAGAACTTCCACCATACCGGCCTCCTGCTGGATTATGGCTCAACTCTATCAGCAATTGTAGCTGGCCACAAAAACTATTTCATTGCACAGGAACATATTTCCCAGTGTTTCAAATAAATAGATGCTCTTACACAGTGGACACTTGTTGGCAAATTCCTATAGCTTTCATTTTCAAGCTTTTCTTCGCGCCCAGTGCAGTAATTTTTTTTTTTTTCCCAGGGCTCATACTGAATACTTATACCAGTCTTTTGCTGTGTTAAAAGAGTCAAATCATTACTGGAACTGTAAGCTACCAATCTCATCTCAAATGCCTGTTCAAATTGTATTTGGATGAAAGGTCATAGCTTAAAATAAATGATAAATGGAGGTTGCATAAATGTTCAGAAATTTTAGGAAACTTGTGCATGGTGTATCTCTGACCCACCTTATTTCTCATTTACCCACACAAAACTTGATACTCTCATTAAGCACATTATTTTTTCCTAGGCTGGAAAGAAGAGGACAGAAAAGCATGAAGGTTTAGTCCATTTCTAATTTCTCATGAGATGTCTTCTATTTTGATTATAGGGTCAGTTTAAATACCTACGAAGCAGAAAGACAAAATGAAGATAAACAGTAGAGTTTAAAAAAGCTTTAAAAAAAGGTATGAATATGTTACTGACACAGAAGACTACCTGTGAGAGAATGATATAACAGCTTGCGATGAAGGCTCATTGATCATTTAATTGAATCCCTTTGCATAAGCTCATGGAGATTCATATTACGGCTGCTTCTTTGCTCCTGCGACTGGAATTGGAAGGGCCAAATTTGGACTGTTAGAAACCTGTTTTCCAGCAGTCAGATGCTCATGACCTGCTTTGCTCCTTTCGCTGTTCCTCTATGCCATGCATTGTGCAAACAGCTTTTCTTCCTCTGTGATAGCTATGCCTCAGATGTCTCTTCACATAGCAGACACTTTACTATCAACTTTTATCAGCCTTTTCCTTGCTAAGTGAACCAAGTAAAACCCTTTTACATCATCTTTGTCTTTCACATGTTCGTAATAGTCCTTCCTTGCACTTCTGCTGGCAGTTGATCTTCCTTGAACATGAGGTGACTAAAATCATAATGGCATTGTAGAAAATGCAGCGTGTTGTATAACTACACTGATTATGATGTGCTAATTAATACTTCCCTCAACACTCTAGAATTTGCTCTGGTCATCGTAAGGAGTGTCTAGTTTTTCTTCATGGCTGTTTCACATCCAGACCCATCCTCTGATCAACTAACTCATCCCTGTTGATGAAGAAGAAGTTACCTTAGTGTTTTTGTCACTCAGCATGTGACTCTACTTTTCTACTATTGTATTTGTCACCACTGTTTTTATCCCAATCCTCATAGCAGAACTATAAGAAGGACAGTGAAAGGGAGTTAATTTAGGAAGAGAGGGAGAGAAGACGGGGACCAAGACACCTGAGCCCTACTGTCTGATGCCCTCTTCTGTCATGTCCTCCACTATCACACAAGGCCACAGCCTTTGAAATGGAGGAAACATGGGGGAGGACTATCCTTACTCCATCTTTCTTTCTTTTTCTCTTTCCTTCCTTCCTTCCTTCCTTCCTTCCTTCCTTCCTTCCTTCCTTCCTTCCTTCTTACATCGTATTTAAAGCATAAATATTTTCTGAAGTTTCTAAGTTTCTACCCCAATTTACTTTCAGCATTTCTTCCATTCATGTGGTCATTTCCATTGCTTTTTCAGTTGGCATCATCCATTTTTCCTCTTCCCTCTAGCTTTAGAGTATTGCAAGGTCAACAGATTCCTGCAACTTCTAGTCGAGCTGGTGTGGGTCTGGCAGTTAACTGCCTGCCAGCTCTCACCAAAGGTGGGAGCCCTCCCACATGCTTTCAGACCATGCAGACCAGGCAAACAGATTCTGCAAATCCCAGTTAAGAGACAGCAAAAATCATGCACTTCCAAAGAATTAGGGATTCATCCTCTCTAAAGTCTCAGAATGCATTCGTTTTGGTTCCTCTAGATCACCAAACACTACTAAGTGATAACAGTGCCTTCTAGAAACATAGGTGTGTTTAGATTAAAATTTTTATACTTGTAACCACCTCAATAAAATCATTCACCGTCTTTCCTCAACAAGAACATATACAAGTTGTGGTAAAATGTTTAGAGAGAGGACCAGACCCCATAAATAATTTAGAAAGAAAGAGGAAATAAGAGGTAATTCAGTATATAATGAATATCTGGAGAAAAAGGAATGAAAAATCCAAAGAAGCTATTTCTTCATAAGATACTGGTACTTATATGGAAAGACAAAGCAAACAGAATTCTAAAATAAGTCTGTTCTGCCCCTCCCTCTCTTTAGGCTACAGTCATGACATGAGATAGATCACAATTTAAAGAAAACCAACAAAGCTGGCAGCTTCTAGGGGTATACCCAGTTGCTGGCTATTTGTGTGTACAATGCCTGGCATGTGAGGACTTGGACACAGTAACGCCCTTCTGCAAATAGCAGAGGGTGACAACGAATACAATTGTCTGTATTATTGGTATGTGCTGTGTGCACACTAGATGTGAAACAACAGAACAGAAACCACAGAAAACCAAGCAGATGGGGATAAGGAAAGCCCATCATTTGTGCTTTTTAGGTTAGAGGTTTCCATGCTGAAGGTATGCGGGCTCAAACAAACTTGACAGTTTAAGTAACTATTTCTCTGACTTTTTAGCGCAAAACAATAGTCTATAGCCTTAACCTTTTATATCTGACATATAAATAAGTTGGGAGTTCTTTCCGTCCAAAATAGGTATTAATTTATATTTCTCCCACTAGCCCATCATTCATTTTTTCCCAACCAAAGGGTGTTAGGGCTGCTATCTTGCTGCTGCTTAAGCATTTATCAGTATTATAAGTGGTTCCCTGTAGAATGGTTCTTTTCTTTTGCTACTTCTGTATTTTGAAAAATGAAATCACTGTTTATATTTTTCTGTGAAAACCGGAGAACATATTACTTGCTCTCATTAATACCACCCCAGATGTTAGAGGTTATGCTGCCCTAGACTTATAATGCTCAACAGTAAAAGATTAGACTTTTTATAATAAATATTGAGTAGATAGCAAAGTCATCATTCACTTTTCTTAAGGGTTATAACATTGACTTCACAAAAGTCAAATTAAATAGAGCCATGAATACACACCCTGGAATAGATTTTCAATACTTGAACAGCATCATCATATAAAGAAATATTTTATGACACCCAGGATATTTCCTAGTAAACAGACAAATCAAGAAAATAGAGGGAAAAAAGGAAGATGATGTATGGAGAGTTAAATAACTTGTGGGGGTTTTATTTTAGGTAAGTAATCTACAGTACTGTGGCTAGGTTCATCCTTTCCTTCAACCCTTTTTTATCTGAAGCCATGCATCTGAATTAAAACAAAATGAGCAACTCGTTTCTACTAAAAGACAATCAGCACCCAGTTAAAACTTCTTCCTTTCTTCTCTGTTAACTCCTCCCCCTCTTCTGTCTCACCTACTGTTGCTATGAAGGTTATTGTAAGGTGTCCACATGAGGTCATAGCTGAGAAGCAAGAAAAACTTGTTGTGAGAAGTGGAAATAAAATCTGCTACCCAGCTGATTCATGCTGCTATAGCTGAAGCAGTGTTAGCCAAGGTAGGAAGTGTTATGGAGCCTCCCCTGTAAGATATATATCTATATTTCTGCTATTTCTATGTCCCATTCAGACTACATTGTTTCTTGTGCTTCCATATATCTTAGTTCTACCTGGGTGCATAAGAGTCAAGAGAACTAAAATACTTGTTACGAGTCCAAAATCTATTCCTTGCTACCGCATTTCATAGTTGCTCAGGTGCCGTTTCGTTGAATTTGTTAATTATGGTAAATGAGGCCATTTTTTAATGCACTAGCTCTATTTTGTCTGATCCTGCTGTATTTGAATGTCATTGCTTGGTTTATCTGCAGCATCCAAGCCAACCATTCAGGCATTAGCATTATTTTCGTGTGGGAGGTGACATTGAGCCACGGGCCTCCTCTTGCTTTCACATGCATTATAGATGAAGAATGTGTCAAAAGTTCTCAGTCTCCATTGTCTCTGATCTGTATTTGAGAGACATCACAACACGCAGGAGCGTACAGAACTCCAAGGACTTTTCCATCCTCCTTCGTAGAGTGCTACATCTTCAGAAAAAAAAAGCCCAACCAAAAAACCCAAACAAAAAGAAGAAAAATCCTCACTTCTTCCTGGCAAACTAAGACTGCTGTGGTGGCTAACGGGTGGTAATTAAACATTGGCGGAGTGTGTCCAGTTCCCATCTTCCTTTAGGATTCACTGAGCACAGCCTTGAAGAGCAATACTCCATCTGGGAACCCACACATCTTGCAAATTATCAGCTGATTGGTACTTCTGCCTATGTCCCAAAACGTTAACTCAAAGAATTTCCAGCCTCTGCATCATCTCAGCAACACCTCGCCCAATGGATTTAAAAGAAATCTTCAAAAGGGTTTTCTATTTAAATTATTTATTCATTTAATTCCCATTAAAAGGTAACCCAGATTTATTCCAGTTGCACTTAACATCCTCTCTACTTATGATAAATTCCATCTGGATAAACACACCTGTGTGAGAGAAACAGCATACAGAGGACTACAGACGTTAAATAAAGTGTAAAAGGAAATGTTTCATGTGGGTTTTATCTTGATGAACTTTACAGCAATATTGCTCTCTCAAGATAGATGCTCCATGCCAGCCCAACATTTCATGGCTGAACATTGTTTCTGCAAAGGAGGCCTTTTTCTAGTCAGCTTTTGTTATATATACATACCCCCACATTATTTATTTGACCTTTCAGCAAACTGTTGACACCATGCAGTCTCAAGACCTTTTTTTCTCAGAGACAAGGCTCTTCCTTTTTCCTGAAGAAGCAAGATGTATCTGATCCTGCTTCGCATCTCAGAGAACGGGGGAGAAGAGGAAAGTCTCAAACTCCCAGTCTTCGTGGCAAATAAGAACCAGAAATGTTGTAAAATACCTGATCAGCATAGAATAATAGTTGGTAAAGACTCTTGTTCACCATAATGTAATTCAATCCTGATTAGACCAAGGTGCGCGGCTCTCGGACGGGCCAGGCACGCAAAGAGATGAGGTGTAGATGCTGTAGTGGGGCAGGTGGCTGTGATGACCAATGGGTGAATCTCACATTCAGGGTATGAGAGTTGGCAGGGGCTTAGTTTAATATAAGAGGTTTTCCGATATTAGAGGATAATTTAAATTTTATATCACAAAACTTTGCATTGTAACTCCATACTGGGCTTGCGTTGTTACCTATTTTTTTTTTTCCAGGAGCATCTTTGGATAGCCTCTGTTCAAGATTTTAGCCAAAAATTTGCAAGATAGCAGAGGTTTTTATTTCTAAGAAGTGCACGCTGCATCTTTCTATTAATGAACAGCGTGATAAACACAGTTGGCTTAAAAATTTCACAGGTGTGGAAACACACTTCTCCCATGGCCATTGTAAGTCCTTGAGGACCTTTATTTGTATTGAAAATCATGGCAACTTCTCTTGAACCAATATACTGCCACTGATGAAGTAAAAATTGTTTTTAAGAAGCTCTGCTCCTGCCTAAGTGTAAGCAGATGCTCAAAGAAAAGAGTAAACTTTTGAAAAGGACAGAGTAAGAAGTGAACAAAAGTCAGGAAACCAAGGGAGTAAATTTCCTGATCCTAAAGCAATTCTTAGACATAGCTGTCTATTTTGGCATAACATAGCAATGCAAGAAAATAATCCCATGAAAATTTTTAGTGTAAACTCTTTTGTAGCACTAGTTTTTCGTATTTAGCACTTATGAATTACTTGACATCCAAAAGTAAGACCCAGAAATGGATTTATTGTGGAAAATTTGTTTCCATTGAACTCTCATAATTTTAGGGTTTGGTTTTTTTTGGAAATTTTTGTTAACTTATTGGTTTCAGACTTTTAATGCAGGTGAATAATTCTAGGAAAAAAATCCCATTCACTTGTATTCAGCCTTTTTCTGAATAGTTTCATATCCAGAGATCCAAGACTTTCCATTGAATATTGACAAAAGTTAAGATCAAAATTTCAATTTGTCTATTAAACTGTGAAACTAGAAGTGTTGTATTGGAATAGATGTATTCAGCTCATTTTTGCAATTAACTGTGCACATCTTTGCAACAAACTTTCCCGTAACGTGCTAGGCACCGAAAAGAAAAATCAAAAGTAATTCTGAGCAAGAACAGGCTAAGGTACCAATGCACTTCAGACAGCTGATGTTTCCTCAATGAACTAAGAAATGGAAGTTCATTACTCATCTCCAGTTCCCATGCTCACCCTCGATGTGCGACTTTTAGATGAAAAAAGCAGTGTTACAAAGCTTACCTTTACTTATCTCTCTAATGCGACATTCTTATCTATCTCTTTTTGCTGTCTATCTGTCTTACTAACATTGAAGCCTATGGATGGACATACATGTTAAATGGCTGTTAACCATTAACAATCTTACTTTTGATGATGACTCTGAATTCCCGTTGCTACATATGGAATCATCAAACCAGAAGACAAGGGCAGATTTCCCTCCCCACATTTGCACTTGGGGAAAATACAGGAACAAGGCGGGAAGAGAAATTTCCTGAAGGCCACGTATGAGACCATGGCTTGAATGCTTTTGCAATGATGAAAATTGCTGTTCATCTTTAGCACAAACATTTGCTTTTTCAGAGCTGTCGAATGCTCAGGTTTCTTCTCTAACCTCAGTAGGAGCTGAGAGAATCCAGGCCCTTTCAAACTCAATACCATAAGAGTACAATCATACCCTCTAGAGGAATGGAAAGCAACATGCATACCTGCACTATTATTGTGTATTTTATGTCTAGCATCAGCTTTGTTCTAAACGCATGCTTCATTTTTCGTTCCTGGATAAAACCAATAGCTAATAGCAATCTGAATACATTGTGTGACACTAAATACTGCCCCCACCCCCCAGCCCCTCGCTGCCCTTTTCTTCTTGATTTGCTAAAAATGGCAGAGATTTTTGCACTGGAAATACCAGATGGTGATTTTCTAAACTACCCTGGACTCCTTCTTTATTCTCCCAGCATTTAATTCATTCCTATTTGATGGGCTTAGCTCTCTTGTTACCACTCAAAGGCCTTATATGATCAGCTTGGACTTCTCCGATTGGTATCCTGCTCTCCTGTGAAAAAATAACCTACACTTTCAGAATTGTAGCTCTTTTACCTCCAAACTCCATTACCTTTCCCACTGATATTTTTCTTAACCTCAAGAGTGATTTCTCTTGAGATGTGTGAAACTGCACAATCACAGCCCACATAAAGCCAGAGGCACTTTTTTCCTAAGAAAATACTATCTGATTTTTCAATCTTCTCCATCTTTCCATATTGCCGATTCTTGCTGCCATGTAATTCTTGTGCTTTACATGTTCTGCAGAGCACTTAAATACATCGTGTGCAGCTGGGTCTGAATTCTTCTTGTCCAGCAAGAGTAAGAGATAAGATTTCCCCACAGACGTGTGCTCCTGCACAGATGCTAACCGGAATTTCATTGAGGTTATAAGTCCTTGCTGGTTTTCTACATTACCATTAACTTGTGCTTGACACAGGTTGGGTCCATGGCAGCAGCAGAATTACCTGGCTAAGGATTACCTCCTCAAGGATGATTTTAAAGTTACAACACTATAAAACACCTGTGAAAATTCATCTGGAGTTCAAGCCTGGCACTCTGGAGACACAGCTCTTCTGCGCCACTCTTCTCTCGCCCTCCACAGCCTTATTATCTCCTCAGACATGACCTAGCATAGTCTTTGAATTCGCATCTATTGTGTAGCATATGTAAATAAAATATGTTCTGAGGGTCCCCGGTATTAAGTTGATTAAGGAAAAATTTTACTATCTGCACCCTTGCAATATTGACCAATACCCTTTACACTAAATGGATAAAAAGGGTTATCTGAACCCACATTTGATCAGATGAGGACAGACCGTTAAAAAAAAAAAAAAAAANGGATCTGGTGAGGCAGAACACTAACATTAATCACCTTTGTATAGGGTTGGATATATCCCAGGTGGAGAATGTTATGCTGAAGCTATGACAGTAGGTGTCCACCTCTATTTTTTAAAAACAGAGCAAAGAAAGAAAGGAAGGAGTTCCAAGAAAGACCAATGCACAGATTCAGAACTGATGAAAAACTGGTTTACTGTTCATAAGGAAACATAGCGCATTTCTCTACCTTTATCCAATTTCTCAAATTCTTTTCAACTAAATTGCTAAGCGCTAAGGTCAATCAGGAGAGCATTTATTCAATCGGTGTCTATGAGTACCATTGAGACTGTAATATAGGTGTTCGCAACTTATTTATCACAATAACCAGCAGCAAAGGCACAATAAACAGCAGCACAGGAAGCACCGTATGCAAGGTTTAGGAGGTAAAAGGACTGAAGTCAGAGTGACAGGGTACACACAAACCAAAAGCTGCTTGATTGCTTGGGATGCTCTGTCCAATTTATGATTTTGTTGATGCTATATATTTGATTATAGTATGACTCTTGAGCTGTTCTCAAGTTTTCTCGACAGTTCAAAATAATGGAGACACCAGCAATTTCTGTAGAGGTGCAAACCTGTGCCTTCTGTGATGTAGCAGTGCATGAAAATACTGGATTTAATTTTAACTCCTACATCCTGAGTGCCAAACAATGACTGATTCTGTTCATGTAGTTTCTTAACTTCAGTGGAATTGGATGCGTGGTGAGAAAAATATAATTCAGCTGTCTTTTGGCTTAGGCTTAAATTAATAAATAATTTTTACAAACACATCCTGAAATCTCAAGTCAGCAGCAAAAGCCCGTTGAGTTTTGGGCAAGATTTTGTTGATGAAGCCTCCCTAGCTTCAGCAAGAATTGATGGCTGACAGTAGTGAAGTACTGAAGACGTCTTCCCACGCCAGTTGAGGTACAATTAAGTGTTGGTCCCGTTGTCCTTCCAGGGACAACAGCCTGACTTCTCGATCTGTCCTGCCTATTGTTACCCCCACGGTGTAACAGGCGTGTTGGAGAAAGTTCAGCTCGTATTTACTGGTAGTGACAACTACCTACAAACCTACAGGTATTGTTGGCTTCCTGCTTCACCCCAGCGACCCAGCTGGCACATCTCTGGTGGAACAGGAGCACCACTGGCTGCCCACTTGTAGCCTGATGTGTGGGTTTTCTCATCTCTTTTCTAGGAGTGTTTCAGGATTTCAGGATTATGACGGCCTAAATGCGTCTGAGTCAATGCCTTTATGGAAGATAGCTGGTGATCAACCTCAGGCACGTTGGTACAAAGTGGATGCTGCTCTAGACCTTTGTCGCCTCTTCCATCCCAGTGTGACAGAGGGAAGCTTGTCCAGGTGGTGACTTTGGTCTGGATCTCTTATGTGGCAGGTTTGGAGAAAGCAAGCATTTCTGTTGGGGTGACCTTCCTCTTCCAATCCAGCAGGACCATGGTGACCACTGGGAAAGGCATGGGAGAAAAGATTTCTGGATAGTTCGATCTGGCTCAGGGGTGCCTTCAGTAAAGTTAAACTTTGAAACGTAGCCTTGCTATGGTGCCTGCGTTTCATGTGTCTGTGTCTGCATCCATTTTAGTTTGAAATAGAGGTCACGGTTTCCTAACACACATTTGAATAAAATGAAACCAGAAGCTAAATATGGATCCATATTTTATCATATAATACTATCCATATGATGGAGATTTGCAGTTTTCAGCTCAAACCCGTATAGGAGTTAAACTTGTGCCCTAAGTTTCAGCTCAGTGCAAAGAGCAAGTAAATGCTGGAAATCAGGATTTGTAATGGCTAACCCAAGCCATCCTTAACTACCTACACCTCTATAATGTCCTATACTGGCTATGCAACTGTAGAAATACACTTAAAGAAGTAATCTGTCCTTTTAGCTAATAACATCAAAATGAGACCTTTTTCTTCACTTTGCCTGGACCTCTAACCTTTAAAGGTGAGTTAGACAGCTGCAGAAAACCTGATCTCATTTTCTGCCCCTGGCAAGATTTTTTCAAGTTCATCTTCTTTTTTTCCCTTCTCTCAAAATCTGATGAAAAATGAAATGTCATGAAAACAGGCTCTGAGGCTAAAAAACCTCTGTCTGTCTCTGTGACAGATGTCAGTTTGAAAGGTTTCAGGTCACCTGTCAGAAGTATGTCAGTATGATCCATACAAACATCTACTCAACCTCTAACACTAACATTGAGTTCTGCTTTTTAAAATACCCCTTGAAAAAAGAATCAAATGATTTCAAGTCACTGCCTTTTCCCCTTTCTTTTAACTCTGATTAATGAGCCAAACTCTTAGGCAAAAAAAAAAAAAAANGCGCCTTTAAAAAAGGACAGCTTGACCTTTTTGTGCCCCTGGCAGTGAACCAATCAGCATTCTCGTAATCCAAACACAGATGCCTGGAGCTAAACAAATCCTATACTTGTGAACAAGAATTCAGTTTGCTGTCAAAATACAATGACGAGCAGCAAAGTGCTGCTCTTAAGCAAAATATCCTGAATTAAATTAAAATGTTTTTGATTAATAAAAGGGGTAACATGAGTAATGTCATACATCACTAATAGCATCATTTGGAAACAATTATGTTGAGATATTTATGCATATATATTACATATGTACATTTAAAGCACAGTACCTCATCTCTTCACGAGACATAATCCCATAATATTTTATGCCACCAGAAACATTGCTCATCTAACGCTGCAATTCAGTATTTTGTAATGATTAATTAACAGGCTTGAACGTTATTTTGTTCCTGGCTTAGTGTCATAACGTTTGCATTATTTCTCACAACCGAGTCCTGCCCTTTTAAAGACTCAGCCTCTGTTTTGTTAAAAAAATGAATTGCAGTATTAAAGAGAAGATCCCAGCTGCGTGACAGTTTTCATCAGCGTGCTGTTTTAATAGTCTACCAAATAAATATGCTTAGAGCTTTCTGCCAATTTCTGTTTTCAAATGTCCCGCATAGATCCTATCGAGTAGGTTCTTGATGTCAACGGGCATATTTCTGGATGTTTCTTAAAAATCTGTGATGTCCGATGTAGCGGTTTGAAAAAAAAGATCCGGACATCACACTGATCAGCCCCAGATGCACCATATCCAAATTTCAGTGTAATCACACAGTAATTCGGTGCTAATTTTTGTTTCAGGGCTAAATGTGTCACTTAATTCACACACGAAACCGATGAGGAAGCATAGGTGGTGTTTTTATGCTGTGTTTCTGCAGAACGCTCCCCTCAGGTGTAGAGTCCTCCTTTTAACATTTTCCCACTACATTATTTGTATGCTGCTGCTCACTAAGCGTCCGTAATCTCTCCCTTTTCTTGCAAGTGCATATACCAAATGTGGAAGCAAACTGCATCAGATTTCTGGTTGGCTGGTTGTTTTTTTGTTGTCTTTTTTTTGTTTGTTTGTTTGTTTGTTTGTTTGTTTTTTTAAATAATTAATTATGGCACTGTGCCGCTCTCCAGGAGTTAATTTCATTAACATTTAAACTGATTCATATGACAGGAAAACAGTCAGCTTGGTATCAAAGGGTTACAGCTCTTACAAAACAAGTATCAACTTCATTTTGGGCAGTCCTACAGAGACTTGGGAACAGTTGGAGGCAGAATCATCCCCAGAAAACTATCAGTATTGTTTAGATGAAGATAACCACAAACATCCTGAAATACTTAACCGTGTCTAATCTCTTAGTGACTCATGTTTACGTTATTTTTTTACTTTAACGTTGATTTCTTTCTTTCTTTCTTTTTTTTTTTTTTAATCTTCCTGTTGAACATTATTTTTTAATACAATCACAGAGTGGAAGAAATGAAAAAGCCTACATGTCCTATTAGGTTACAGGATGGCCACTATGATTATTTCAAAACTCTGATGGGAACGGGTAGTTTTACGAAAAACCGCCAGCTGTAGAACCTCTCTGGTCACAGTGGATGTGACGCAGACTGGACCGGGACTGAACACTTCCCTGAATACTTGCTGATGTAACTTCAAGTCCACCTTGCAAACAAGGGTAAACCACTTCAACAAGCAATATTCCTTGTGTCTGCAGAATTGTAAATACTAAGCAGTAATTACAGAGATTTCCTTTCTGGTGCTCTCATAACTTCGAGGTTTGCGAATAAATCTGCAAGACATCATTTTTTTCTTGTGCCAAAAAGCTTATTAATCCTATGGGTTAAACGCTAAGAATGTTTAAACAGATGATAAACCATTTAACGTTAACTTTCTTGCCTCCAGTTATTTTCGGCACTTAGGCTGTGACACTCTGCTCCTCTGAATAAAACCGTGAACTAAAAGGTATACACATTCCTTATCACACAGTAAGCCCTTTTAGAGCCTAATAAATTAATTACATCTCCAAAGAAAGTCTTTCGCTTGCTTCCCTCCGTTAGCATTGCCAACTACATCTGGCCAGCCAGCCAGATGCTGAGAGGGCATTATTGCAGATTACAATCAGAAATGTTGAAGCAGTTATTGGTGTCACACTGGAATAGCATATTAACATTGCCACGAACAGTCTTTCCCTTGTAAGAATAGCGCTTTGATGTTCCAACCCCTAGCTAGAATATTAGGAAACAAAAAAAAAAAAAAAAAGAAAAAAAAGAAAAAAAGAAAAAAGGCAAGGGAGGGTGAAAACAGCAACGATTGTGAAGACAGATTTCCCAGCTGAAATTAATAATTCTGAGCAGCGCTAAAATTAATTACTCTGTAGTTGTAAGCAGGCAGCGGATTTATGGTAAATGACAGAGTGTTTGCAAATTTTCCTGACTACTCGATTAGAAAATGCACCAAGTACAGGCGTCAGCCGAGCATGCATTATTTAAGTGGTTGGTGTCTGGCGACAATCTGGAAGCTGCAATTGTTGTGGTTGCCCGTAGGAAAATTCGCACTTTCTGGGAGAAATTCTTTCACCTTTGTGTGCCCACAGCACGGGTCTCTCCTCATGGCAGCTGTAGGATACACTGGAACTTCGTGACCTGGAAAATGTGGGACAACTGACACAAGGTGACCCCCTGAATGCTGGGGTAGGCCCAATTAATTTAAAATTTTGCTTGGCCTTGTCTCTTCCAATTTTCTAAATCCTCTGGAAAAATGATTAATGCGTACACTGCCAATGCGAAAATATTTTTGACCCTATTAAAGTCGACCAAGGGTAAACCAAGTGTAGGCTGGCATTGTATCAAACTAGCTTTATTAAATTTGATTGGAGGTTTGTATGAGGAAGGGACAGACAAGGACGTTATTTTGCACAGCAACTCCCTTTTAAATGAAAATACTGGGAGGAATACAAAGTACTGGTGTGCATTGGTACAGAGCTGTGTTTAACCTAGCAAAATCTTACCAAAAAAAGAGATTATTTCTAAGAAAGTTTAGTATTTCCTCCCTGTGAAAGTTTGTTGTCAGTGAAGTTGATTCATTACACGATGAGCATTGTTTCCCTTGAAGAGGAAAGAGAATGATTCAAACCTTGCCTTACTTGCCTTTTTGTATTTTTATCCCCCAATTTATTCGTGTCCTGCCGCTCCATCAGCTGGAGACACTTTCAGAGGAGGGTCTGAGGAGAGAGACTAGAGCAGGTGTAGTCACAAAAAGTCACAGAAAGTCACAGAAAGTGCTGTTTTCAACACTTTTCCTGATTTCTACAGCAGTCCATTTTATTACTGTTTTTGGTGGTCAGGTTTCCCAGCGTTCATCCTGGTGTGTTCATGATCGTTTAAATATAGGTCCCTGTTCTCAGCTCCCAGGAACCTTTTAAGGCTGAAAAGGGCATATTGTCCATATCTGGTTCCTCCTGGTGATAATTTTAGCTAAAAAAAAAAAAACAAACCAAAAAAAACCCAGAAACAAAAGGTAACGTGACTTTCTACTTTTCTGAATAGAAAAGTGTGATAGCTGCTCTGTTTTTCAACCCCCTAAAACCTAACAGAGGATTTCAGATGCCATCCTGTCCTCCCTGCTTCTTCTTCTCCTGTTTAGGTATCCCATTAGCTAGCTTGGCTAATTTAAGGTAAGTTTACATGAAGAAGGCGACTGGTCATAAGTTTTTCCGCTCCTTGTCCACTTTTGCCTAAAATACCCCAACTCCGGCTTGGAAATGGCAACTCTGTTAATTTAATTTGGCGTGATGTGTTTGCATGGAGGGCATGCAGGGTCTCCCAACTGACTCTTGCCTGCCCAGATGCTGGGCTGTGATGCCTGCAGGAGACACGGAACACCTTGGGATGCTGGCTATGGGGTGTGGATTTTTAAGGCGAAGATACTCATTAAACAATCCATCAGAGGGTTCTTCTGCTTTGTATCAGTTGACCGTGAGTCACAAATAAAACCCTTTAAATGAAGTGGTCCAACTAATGCAGAGGAGAACATTCAAAGCTTTTAGCACTTTTGAGTGGTATAAGGCTCGTAATTACAAAATGTTCTGTATCGACAACATGAAATAATCCTTCAAGCACTCAAGACAGAGCAAAAGCAGAAATTGCTCAGCCTAGACAGCCTTATTTAGAGGCGTAACTGCAGTGACAAAAACCCCAGACTACCGTCTTTGAGGAGACGGACATAATGATGCACAAGAATGACAGCCTTATTTTGGTAAGACGTGAGCTCACTGGAGACCACCAACAAGCTGTCAGCAGATAAGCATTAAACGATTTTGATGAAATGACTGAAATTCTGCTTGAATTAAGCTTGATAAACTTAAATGAAAAGGCCCCTAAACATCCTTATTGAACTTCCCCCACATGCAAATTTGGCATCTTCAGAAAACATTCCATCACATCTAGATGTGATGTGTAAATATAAATATATACACATACACACATATGTGCATAAACTTTATAATTACAGGGATGTGGACAAATTGTTTTTGTCTACACTAGTTTCAATCTAGTTATCTAGGGTCAGAGTGAAGTGTTTTATTCCTCCAAGACTGTGACATGTCAGTTAAAGCCAGCTAAAAATTAGGTGTGATATGCAAAGTTTGGATCTGATGTTGGAATAAGTTTTTTCCCAAAACTCAGAACCCATCTGTAGGCCTCATCCATTTATATCTAAGCAACCATTAATATCAGACCTCTGAATGTCTACTTACTAACATAAATTTGACTTGGCTGAAATGAAGGACAGTGTGAACTTGATGTGAAAGAACTTAGATTTAGGCAGGTGAAAGGGAACATGATGGTAGCTCATCCCAATCTAATAAATGAAATAGTTACAAAGATTGTACAAATGAAAAATACATATATAGGAGTGCACCACTGTTATACTTGGATTATTTCATAGTTTGCGAGTGTGTGGACTTGGTAACTTCTCCAGTAAGTTAGTCTTTCTAGCACACAGCGGACTGCCTACAGCATTTCTGAGAACAGCAGCAGATCCAAGAACAAGAAAAAAATTTATTTGCATGATTCTGAGCTACTTTTAATACCGAAACTTCAAAGATGAGTTCACTAAAGGGTGAGAGGACTCATAAAGTGTGCAAATCTAATTTGCTGAAGAGACGTAGACAGTTTCTAAAATGACTAAATAAATTGCAATTCAGTTTTTTCACTTCTATTTTATCTCTGTGCTTTATGTATTTATAAGGCATCTATCACTTTATACTTAACTACGAAGCATTTTGAGTCAAATTCTCATTAAAATTCTCCCTTAGTAACTAAAAAGAGAAACACAGAGAGGCACCTGTAAGCCGGTTCAACCAAATATTTTACTCATTTGTAATATGAACCTCTGACTCTCTGACTGTAGGGCAACATCTGCGGTCGATGTTTTGCAAATGCTGTCTTGGAGATACATCAAAAGCGTCTTGTATTAGGTCCCGGGTTCAGACTGCTTCTAGGACTCCCACTCCTGTGGCCTTTGCCACCACCTTGCTATTTTACTTCTCTTTTCTGCCTTTCGTGGAGAAGTCGGCCCTTTCAGTGACAATTATCCATACAATGAAGAATTGTGCTCTCCTGCCAGGCTGTTTGGGTGTTGCTGTTGTTGAACTACTTGCTCAATGGTTATCTGCCAACTCTTGGAGAATGGGGGATAAATAAACTGGGATGAAAATGAAGATCCCTAGTATCTTGTAAAGGGATTACAAATAATATCTGTGTGTTGAGCAGGACACCTTTTCATTTCAGAGATACGCAGTGGTGAACATCGGAGAAGAAGGCTTTGGGTTTGACTGACAAAACACTGTAGGAATTGAAAACATGATATGCTAAGACTTTTCTGGCGTAAATGGGAAAAGAAGGATCAGGTCTGAGATTCCTTAGAGTGCTGAAACTGACTGCTTGTCTTCCGAACAGGCTCAATCCCAGCCCTACAGATAATTACAGCCACCACGTCATTATCCTCAGGGAGAAAGTGTGAGACATGCTCTGTCAAAGTCACTTTCGTGTCCAGCTTGTCGTAGGACTGCTCAGGACTTATGTGGATTCAAGGGTCACAAGATAAGCACACGTTGCCCTTAGCTTAGATGGCATCATGCTGAGTTACTTCAACAAAGAGAGGTGGTCAGGCATGGACAAAATGAATGCATCCAAAATACGCAGCACCATGACACCTTCTGTTCTAGATCGGTCCACAAACTCCCTGGAGCTGGTAGTCAAGATGTTTAGATTTCAGGGGGTCTTAAATCTGCAGAATAGGTGTTTATTCTTAGTCTCTTTTCATAGTTCTCCATTTTCGTCACTGGACACCTCTGATTCGTGAGCACAAAACTTTTCTCATTTAATCCAAAATCCAGGAGATTCCTTTTTCCCTCAGGATAAGAGAGCCAGGAACCTCTCGCTCATCAAGGTAAGCGTGATCCTTTGTCCCAGTTTATCAAAATACCCTTATCAGACCAGTTCTGTATCAGTAATGGTTCCGTCTCTTCCTGAATGGACCATGACCTCTGGGAGAATTTGGGCTGGCTCCATTTTGTGGTCTGCTAAGTGCAAGAATGAGGCTGGCAATTTTTTGAAGACTGTGGACAGTACGGGGAGGAGAGCGGTTGAATATCAGTTTGCCGAGAAAACAGGGTAATTTTCTTGGAAAAATGTAGTAACAGCTCATTTGAGCACCTGGCTAAAGGCAGAGGGTCGATTTGCTGGTTGAGATATTAGAGATGGGTCTGTTCATGGACAGCTGAGCAGATCCATTGCCTAAGAGGGAAGGCATTCACTGCTCACGCCGACAGCTGCTGTGGGGCGAGGTGAGACCTACAGAAGAGATGATAAAGAGTAGATTGATAGTGCCTCTACCTCGAAAGGCCTGCCAAAGGCTAGTGCAGTCTTGAGCTCAGTCCAGCTTAGCTCCTTTTCTCTTTTATTAATTTTTCTATGAGGAGCAGACATGGAGTTTTTCCAGGAAAATCGTGTCTATAGGGCAGATGAACAGAATAACCGCAGATAATTTTCTCTTTTATGACTAAAGATACATACACGTTCTATATTAACTACCGCAGCAATGCTGTAGCTAGAATGGTAGATTTAATGTTTTCCCCTGTTAAATGTTGAAAAGTTTTCCAGCTGAGGATTCTGTAGAGGCAAAGCCCTCACAAACTGGTGCCCAATTAGTCTCGTAATTCCCATATTTCCAAAATTAAGTATAAAGGTTGAAGTAATTAGTAGTTATTTCCTGTATTAGGCACAGTAGAAATTAAGTCTTTCATAACACCACAATTCCTAAGTGACTGAGGATTACCTTTTATGTAACATTTCCTCCCAAGTTTTACTGCGTTACCAAAGCTGCATGGTTCAGTCAAGACAGGATTTAGATTCCCTGCATCCCGGAGACCCGATTGCAATTACAGCATCTTTATGAGGCTCTCGTTTAACCGCTGTTGCATGGTAATGTAGCTGAGCGTTTGGTTCTTGCTCAATACCAGCTGCTGAGGGAGACGCTACCTGGGATACGAGGTTATTTAAGACAGGGATCAACTCCACAGCTTAACTCTGATGGAAGCAAACTGGTTGGAGTCCTTTCCCTCTGTATATTTCTCTATCTAAGTGTCATGACTCTTCCAATTTATTATTGTGTATATCGTGTGGACGAGCAGGTATTCCGATCATTTTTAAAGAGTATATTTTCCTTGGTGTTTTCAGTTCACAGCAGAATTGTGCCAGCTTCAGGATCACCAGCTGACTCCTCCTCACGCTCAGCTATTGGTCAAGATCTTTCCCGGTGAACTATTATCTACTCATTTTAATCATCCAAAGATAACTCGGAAGATCAGTAGGATATAACATCCTAAAACTTTGTATTTATTTTTGAGGTACTGCACCATGCCAGCCCACTTCTATCATGTCACATTGTGTTACACAGACTTACAGTGAGAAGAAATTTAACGGGAAGTGACACGGTGTAAGTGATGCACTGACATGTATAATTTAAAGACTATATTCTTGTTGGAAGCAGACACCTGCAATTAATTCAGATATTGGGAATTCAAAATGAAACTGATGATTAAAGCCAGAAGGGACTTAAGATGCATATTAAGCTCATGAATGGGTGAATTTCTCTGTTTATCTAGCAGAACAGCACAGTTACTAAATTTCTTCTGAGAACTCATCTGCGGAGTACCATTGCTGCTGCTTTGACAAGGTATTATCAGTCTATAAAATACATAGAAATTCCTGTTTCTTCAGGTCCTATCCTACCCAGGAAGACAGAGCTTGATTTGAAAGCACTTTAAAAAGGAGATATCTTTGTTTTCTGTTCTCTTCATATTTTTTATTAAATCAATATCCAAATTGGTGACTAATTTCATCTAGGAAATTTCAGTTACTTTCTATGGTGCTATGTTGGCGGGTTTACTGAACATCGAGCAGAGATACTGCTTCATGGACGTGACCAGAAATTATAATTCTCTATGAGCAATTTTGCAAACATATGATGTTTATGTCTTACAAATACCTCTTCACAGACAATTTTAATGCAACAAAACATGCCGGCCTTGAAGTGTGCCCACCCATCCTTTGGATTTTTTTTCTATAGCTGCATATCTGTAACCTGAAATTCAGTATGTCGATCATCTCCGATGGTGGGAAAGTACTGCTTTGTTTAGTTGTGCCCTACTATGAAAGCCCTAAATGAGCTAACAGCTTGAGCCCTGCATACTAATAGTAATGAACACTGTAGTCTTAAGATTGAAGAAACGTTTACTTTCTGTCTATTGAAATAATTTAATACATGAAGACATATCTTTGCATCTATTTACTTAAAAAGACATTTAAGAAAGCTACTGGAACAGATTTGAAATATACATAATATGAAAACCGTAAAAGAACGGCAGCAGCAGAATACATCCTACTATGACACCAGTAGTTGCCACTGTAAGTTTATACTTGCCAACTTTACAGATAGCTTATTGCTGATTAAATGTTAACCTGCATTTATTTACAGCTTGTCTGTTATTTCCTACTGGACTACAGACAGTTGATCAAAAAGAGTCTGTTGACAGACACCTAAATTAGTAAACCACAGATTAGGATCTTTGTTTAAAAATAATCGTCACGTGAATGTTAATGCTTAGGGCTCCGTAAAAAGTTTTGTTGTTTTTTTTTTTTCGCTGAGTGTAAGCCCTTCTTTTCCCGAGACCATGAGAGTTGACAGAAAAAAAGTAGGAAAAGTAAAAGTTGGAGTTTGCCCTGGAAATGAAAGATTACTCTGGCATCATGTTTTCACATGTGTTAAGAAAGCCCAACAATCAAATAATAAGTGTAGCTACATGAAACGCATATCAAACTTGGGAGAATATCGCAGGTGGACCAAACGGGTCAAGAACACAAATTTGTGTAATCGTTGTACTGCAAAGTGGAAGCAGCACTGCCAAGATCCGCCCTTCCGAGCTGAAGCAGCCCTCGCTTGCAAAACTGCTGGAAGATCCATTTCCCTGACGTCGGGAATATATATATTTGTATTTCTAACAAAGCTCTTAAGCGCGGGCAGTCTGTCTCATGCCCCCCTTAAATCGCCAATTATTCATTTTTCCACATCCTGTCATTTCTGGGACGGTTTGATTAGGCAAACATTCCTCTTTTTTTTTTTTT
>VWZL01000820.1:178754-272418 GCA_013396915.1 Stercorarius parasiticus
GAAAGTTAGAAAGAACTAGTTTAAAACCACAGGGCTACAGTTCCCTCCCTCTCTCGCTGCATGTGCAGCATGAAATGAAATTACTTCAAAGGCACAGTAAGGTTTTTCAGTATTTTTTGTGTGGGTTTTTTTTTTTTCGTTCTATAACATCCACATCCATGGAGCACTTACTCTATAGGTCTTGAAGCATCCTCCACTTGCGCGACTACACCGTCGTCCCGACTTTGCGCAAGGGGGGAAGACGCTGAGAGCTGGTGCTTTGTGCTCAGAGACACTGAATGCAGCCTCCAAAAAGGGCATCTCCTTAAGGGCTCACTCCACTAGATTACAGGCTTCTTCCTAAAAATAAATAAATAAGCAAATAATAATAATAATAATAATTACTAACTAATAATAAAATCTCTGCTGAAGCTCTAAATGGATCAACTGAACAGTCAGCAAATTGGAAACCAAATAACCCGGGAAATATTTCAGCTTGTTTTAGCTGTTAGAAACTCTCCAAGAATTCTCTTTATCAGACTTCCCCTGGCTTCTTGCTTGGCCACGTCAGGTACTGGCAAGTCTCTAACTTTAGCCCGTAACCACTATTCAGGCATGATTAAGCTTTTCCAATGTGACTAAAACACAGCATTTAGTCAGTGGAATTTAACACTCTCTTTCAAGATCCGTCTCTCTGTTGCCGTGTCCCGGGCAGCTTGTCCAATCCAATCTGTGCTTTTGGGCATCGGGGCAGAAAATTTCACGTCTTGTTGGGAAGGTGATTGTCAGATTTGCCTTCAGAAAGCTGTAAGTGGACCCCAAATTTTCATTACTTTCTCCTGTATCGTTTTTATGCCTCTGCAGGTGACAGAAACACGTGCAACAGATGATTAAGCTCTGATTTTTGTTTTCGTCTGCTGGAAGTATAGAAAGATCTGAGAGTGCGTTAGAAGATAGGGCTTGCTGATAGACTAGACAAACTTCTGCAAAATCATTTTTGAGCGGGTAGCAGAAATACATTTATGTACATAATTTTTGTCATTAACTTTTTTTTTTTTTTACGATAAAAATCTTCACTTATTTCGCTCAAGCTTTATCACATCAGAAAACACAGCTTTGAACTGTGTTAGTTCACCTGGAAAACCACAGCTTAATGCAGAAAGTTTCTAGAAACAGGCAGACTGTGGGTTTTGCACATTCCCTGCCATGACCCATCCTCTACAAAAAGAACCTACCTGTCGTTAGAGCAACCTGCGTTGTGCCCTGTGAACGCCATCTGACTCTTACCAAAATATTTGAGTCTTACGGTCCAATTTACTCAATCCTCTTCTTTGTGTCCCAAGTTATTCTGATGAAGATTTAAAGAAAAATTTGACTACTATACTTATCCCCTTGCTGAAAGAATGTTGGACTCTGGCTGCCACGAGGCTATACCTTTTTTTAAATCCTGATAATAAGGCAGGTCAAATCCAGACACGTTGACACCATTTTATGTTGGCAGGAGCAAGGGAGACAGAGAGACTTTGGATTAAAGGAACAAATTTATGGTGAGAGACCATCCCACAGCGTCTGTAGAAGTCGATGGGGTGCCCCTTAGTGCAGTGCAGAACCTCAGCCTAACACGTTGTCACTTTTTTCCAGCTTTTCTCGGGAGCTAGAGTCCAAAATGGAGGCACACCAGAGAATTAACTACCTCCTCACCTTGTAAAGAGCGGCTCTCCCTTCGCATGGAGGGATGAAGTGGAGTATTAGCACGCACACGCCGCAGTTCTGCTTTTGTCCTCTTTTGAACACATTTCTCTGTTGTTAGGGAAAAAATATTCTCTTAATTCCGGAGAGCGTAACAACTCTGATTATTTTTTTAACCACTTTACGGATCACACAGCAGACCTATAATGCATGTTCTGAAAAAGACAACTAATTTTCATTTTCAATCAGCTTCTCCGCAAGATTTTTCACATAGCCTCCCTTCACACCACTAATTTCATTTTAGACCTGCCATCATATCACACATCCCTTTGCCTGCTGTGCTAACATGTTTTCACATGCTTATCCTTTATTACCACCAGAGAAGCAAGACTCATAAGGATGCTCACCCCTACAATTAGCAAAAGTTATGGGGCAGGACCTTGGCTCCACCAGAACACAAAAAGCAGAGAAAGGATTTAAGGGTAAATTAGGAGAACAGGAGACAAGAACCTGGCACTGCATTTCTTCAAAATACCCTGTGTAAATCTGTAAGCTTTGAGGCAGGGGAATTTTTTAGTTCACATTCAAGCAATTTCAGATCGGTTCAGGCAAGATTCCCTTGTTTTCACTTGATCCGCTCCATATGAATGCACAGAGGCAGCTTTCCACTTTCCCGATGCAACAGATGGTGCTCACCTCAGTGATGTGGCCATCTTGCCTGGTCAGTGAAAATGCCTGGTGGAGGGGAAGGGTTTTGCAACCAGGCAGCTTCTACCCACAGGCATGTGCTGCAGTCGGCACCGGTGATGAGGAGACAGTCCTTCCATTTTCCAAACTGACGAAGCTGAGACTTTGGCGTTTTATGGGAATTTGGTGTGCTGGTGGTGGTCTCCCCAAGTACAGATGTTAGTAGAGACACCAGAGTTAGCTTTCAAGTGTGCCTCTTGGCTTTCTGCTGGTGAGGATGGAAGCAGTGAAGGGAGGACTTGCAGATCAAAGGTCCAGAGATAAAGGTGTCCAGAGAAAGGAGATGAAACTGGTGAGGGGTCTGGAGCACAAGTCTGGTGAGGAGCGGCTGAGGGAGCTGGGGGTGTTCAGCCTGGAGAAAAGGAGGCTGAGGGGACACCTTCTCGCTCTCTACCCTGAAAGGAGGGTGTAGGAGGTGGGGGTCCATCTCTTCTCCCAAGTAAGAGGTGATAAGACAAGAAGAAATGGCCTCAAGTTGTGCCAGGGGAGGTTTAGGATGGATATTAGGAAAAATTTCTTCACTGAAAGGGTTATCAAATATCGGAACAGGCTGCCCAGGGAAGTGGTTGAGCCACCTTTCCTGGAGGTGTTTAAAAATGGGTAGACCTGCTGCTGAGGGACAGGGTTTAGTGGTGGGCTTGGCGGTGTTGGGTAATTGTTGGACTCAGTGGTCTTCCAACCTAGATGTTTCTATGATTCTGTGATCATGTAGAAGAAGTGTTTTTTCTGCAGAAAAATGGTGGGTCCCCAGTGCCGGTGCTCCTGCTCCCACCCTGAGCACATCCTCACCAGCTCTGCACTCACCAGCTCCCAGCCTGTCACTCTAATAAGATATTATTTTGCAGAGACCATCCACTCTAATTATTTTTGTGCCAGGAGCAGTGACATCTCTGCCGATAGCCAGCAGTCCCATGACATGCCTTGCCAAAATGGCCAGCTTGTTCCTTTGTGTGCAAGTGGCTCAGAGTAATTGAGGACAGAGCGTAATGTTGGGTCGCTGGGGTAAGATAAGGATGCAAAACATATTAGTGTCTCACGTAAGAGGGACAGAAAGGTGAAAAGAATTGATGGGCTGTTTTCGCAGGTTCATTCAGATTAGCGCAAATGAAGGTCCTCTTCTGCTCTTTGCCTTGAACATGAACTGGAAAAAATCTCTTGTGCGTTGACACTTCTCAGCTGAAGCAAAATTAATCCAGAAGAGAAGTGGGAATGAGCAGAATTTTTTTCTCCAAGTTTTGTTGTTAATTAAAAAAACAATTACCAAGGATTTCTAATTACTTTACAAGTACACTATAGCCTGTACCCGCTCCTCAGCAAATTAGAGAGATAATACTTGAAACGTCTTATTAAACAGAATTACTCTTCCTCCACATCCATTTACATTTCTGCTTAATAGTCTTTTCAAGCAATACCTCTGTGAAACATTTATGTCCATTAGGGTATCTTACTGCTATTAACATTGTTCAATATTTTCCATGTTTTTCTGCTGAAAATGCAATACAGTGGCAAGATTGGGCTAAGGGGCAGCGTTGGAAAGACCTACAAATATGTCTGTTACAACAGATGGCCCAAGAAAAGTGGCTGCAATAACATGTTGAACACCACGGTAAGAAGGTGATAATCACTTCAGAAATTCTATAGACAGCCTTGAGAGACAAGCACCAAACACCATGGATACAGAGAGAGGGCGACGGGCAATAACTTGACACAGCCTTTTAGAGTTAAAGTTAGAATAAGTCTGTGACCTGTGTTACAGTGAATAGAAAATCACCCAGGAATTAGCACAGTGAAAAAAGCAGGGAAGGATTGGTGATTTGGGGCAGCAAATACTTAAGCAACACGGTTTTGCCCCCGATGGTGCTGAATTTTCTGCAGAAATACTGCGTTTAATTCCAAGCAATCAGTAACAGAAAAGCAGTGACCTTATTAAAGGAATTCAGCAACAAAATACCGAAACAATAGAGAGATTAATGGTGATGACAGTGATTAACATGCACTTCAGCAACGAAAAATAATTATTTGATAACTGGCCTGAAATATTTGAAAGACGTGAACAGCGAATATGTGCTACAAAGGGAACTGTAACATGACCTTAAGAAACCATATTGCTATTTAGAAATGGTTAAAAAAAAAACCAACAACTTCCTGACAAAGGTGTTTTAGAGTTTGGAGTGGTTTTCGAAGAGAAGCAGTAGAGTCCCATTGATTTAGGTACTGGACTTTAGCTAAAGGGCAAAGCAATAGTGAGTAAAGCTATAGGCCACTCTGCTCAGGACTTCTAATGATCTTATATTCTTTCCCAAATGTCAATGGTGTAATTCTTTGTTTCATAGCCTGAAAATCCTTGGACTTCTCTCAATTATAATGAAAGCAACTGAAGTGAAATAGAAAGTAAGCAAGAAAATTTCACAGTGGTATTTTTTGGGGGGAGATTTACCATTTTCAACTCAGCATAATGTGGATTACAAGGTCCACTTCCTTTTTTTAGTATAATTCATTAGTCACTTCCTGAAATTTATGGATGCTAACAAACATTAATTGGTTGAGCTAATACTTTCACTTCTTTCCCTCTCCCAAGGTGCAAACATGGAACCAAGAATTTGTTCGCATTTGGAACAACGAGTTCAGAGGTCTTTAATTTTGTTTTTAAAGACAACTTCCACATTTGAAATTCAACTTCCTTGTGGTTTTTTTTTTTTTTAATTTTATTTTTAGCAATGGATCAGTTACTGTTTGACATCAAAACCCTGACTCAATGTTACTTTGAATATTCAAATATTATTTAGGTCATTATCTACTGTCAGCATCTAAATTTTATTTTGCAGATAAAGCATGACCACACCAAAACGTAACATCAGTTTTACAGTTTATTAGCAAATACTGCTTCAAAATCAAAATGCCAGAACAAAAAAATATCAATTACCTTGGAATACACTAGAACTAAATTTTTTCTCACCTTAATTCTTAGTTACCATATCATTCAAGACGGTAAAATATGTGCCATGAATGTTACTTCCTGAGTGTTTAAAACTGCTCTTTTTTAATCTTTTTTTCCCTCCCACACTGTGGATTTTTCTTACACTCTGGGAGGAGGAAGAGTCTTTGAAAACTGAAAGGTCAACTTGTAAATCACAGCATATAGTTTGGTTGCTCCAATTTGCTGTTTGCTTATGAATCTCATTTAACCGTTTACGTTGTGTGGTGCTTCATTATTTACATTCAACACATGGTAACAGTAACGCTACTTATGCAAAATACAATAGACAGAACTTTTCCTGAAATAACCAGTTAGTCTTGGAGTTTCCATACAATCTCCCTCTTGAGTAAGTAATAAGAACAAAATCACATATTGAATGATATTCTTAGGAACATATGTTTTAATTGGTTCCTGTGCACCATGTTTTCCAAGATGGCAGTGCCACGAAGCAACATTAATATCTATTCAAAGCAAAGTAGATCACAGCTGGCAGGTAGATTTTATTAGAGACTTACGAGGAAGAAATAAATTAAGCCACAAGGGATAAAACTGAATAGGTTGAGAGCTGACTGAACCCAGAATGTTATCCACCCTCCTATGTCAAATTTGTCTGGCTTGCAACCTTAACTAGGTTGTCCTTGAACACAGTAAGATGAGGCGCTGCATTTGTTGTGGAGGTCCTCTCTTCCAGAAGGCATAAATGGCACCAGCCTTCGTCTGCGCTCTGTTTCTGCGAGGAACCTGCTTCATTGATTCGTTTCTCCATATTGCAAAGAAAGGGGCAAGCTTTCATCCCAGTAACATTGCTGCAAATAGAAATCAACGCCATAAAATCGACAGGTCTACCCTGGCTGTATGTGTGCATCAAAGCTTTTCTTTTTTCCACTCTACCAGCTGGCTTAATTAAAAAAAACCCCACATTTTCCCTAAAAACCTTTCTCCAGTTTGCAGCATATGTAGGGACTGAAGTTGGGGCATTCAAACTTAGTTTAAATCATTGACAACGAGAAGGTACTATCACCTGGTAAATGGTGGTCTGTGGGTCTTGTTAAAAAAGGATGATTCCTAGCCTATGAGATGCAACAAAGTTCTGATGATACTGACAGGCATGGAGAAGGACCGAGTGTCCTTCTGCACCGACACCACAGTGAGATGCCCCTGGTCATGTCCTCTGCTGGTCAGAAATTAGACGTAGGAACTGGGTCAGAGGACAGCTTCATCTCCTGCAGATTCTGACTAATTTGCTCATGCACACACCTCCCTTTCTGAGGCTATGGGCCCCAGCAGCTCTGGATAGAAACCATTGAAAATTTGGTGATGCGACACCTGCTCGTTTGATGAAAATGAAACTTTCTTTTATGTGAAAATGCACGGATTTTATTGAAGTTTTTTAAGGGGAAATGCTTCCTTGCAATAAGATCAAGTATTTTATGTAATCCGAAATGATGTTAGAATTAAAAAAAAAAAAAAAAGTTGATATAACACATGTTCAGCTAATAAATATGAAACACTGTGACCTCTGCAAGTGTTATTTCAATTATTCTTTTTGCTAGGCAGTCCCGAGTATGTGTACCCAAGAGTAGTCTGAGACCTGAAGAGTTTAAAAGCTTGATTTTATTTCAGTTCCTGTAGGTGAGCGACGAAAGCTAGTAGCGGTGAAAGAAAAAGGAAAAAGCTGTGAAAATAAGCATTTTTTGGACACTTTTTTTTTTCTTTTCTGCAAGTTTTTGTAAATCCGACTTGAATACAAATAGAATTATGGGTTGCAAATCTTTTTTCTTGTTTGTTTAAATTTTGTTGTGGCATATTATTGATCAATTTAAAACTCAGAGAAAGGCAGTGAGATACTTGAATCTAAAAAGAAGTGTATGTTAAAGTATTTAATATTTTATTTTTGAAGGAAATTCTGCAGATTATTATAATGAAAAGGCTTATTAAATTGCGTCTATTTACATTTTCACTTTTCTAAAACCTGAAAGCACTTTGTGTGCGTTTCATCACTTCCCTGCAAATAGAAAGCTCATTTGTCAGATTCACCTTCTAGTTGTGCAGGTCTTCCACAAGGCAGAATTGGAGACAGAAACATTTATCAAAAAAAGAAATGTCTATAAAGCAGTGGAAATTGGTGGGCAGCTTAAGGGACAGATCTGATTTCTTTTACAACATTTAAATTATGCTTTGCAATTGACTGTGTTTCCAGTTGCCAGTGTCCCCTTAACTTTCACGTCTTTGTGAGGACAGAAGTGCTTTATGCAGAAGCTGACCTAATTTTATTTCCTTTTTCATGTATATTTCAGCACAGGAAAGTTAGTAGCATCCTAATATATTATATACTGTAATTATGACATGGTTGTATTTGTGTAGTTTCAATGCAGATGCGCTTTTTTTTCGTGTTCTGCATGAACCAGTTGCCTTCAATAAGAACTGAAGTGACCTCTTTCTTTCAAAAACTATTTATTACAGTTGCAAGACCTACATATTCTATTTCCATATGCACTGCTGCTGGTTTGTGCCGGCAGCAGGCTGTTCTCCTTTAACTGTGATAATAGCCAATACAAAAACAGGCACTCCTATAAATTCATTAAGCCGGCAAATGAGCATTAATAAAATGGGACAATAAAGGATTCCATAGACTTTTAAAATTATTGGGGAAACCTTTGAAGGTTTAATAGTGTTCTAGATGTAGTGGTATAAGGAAACAAGAGAGAAACATAAGAAGAAGTGGTATTTTTATTATCCAACTGATAAAAGTTGGAATAAACGTTTCTGAAGGGCTTGAGAGTTCAAAAACATGTCCATTTTTTTTCTAGCCATCTGCCTCACATGTCCGGCTTTCCATGTCTGAAAGTTTCCTAAATGTATGAGTTGTTCTGAGAAGAAATATTTTGTCTCTTTACAAACTTCTCCTTTCCTGAGATCTTAGCTGAGTTAAGAAGAGGAAATGTAAAGTTGTCAATGAACGTGATATCTCAGGTATAAGCCTGCAAAAAAGTCCGTGGTATTGTTAGCTAGCTCAGGTACTCAGCTTTTATCTCCCACACATCTAATACACCTTTTCTTCCCGAACTGCCTCTTGGTTGCAGGTATCTCTCTGGAGAGGTCAGACTTTTCCCAGTCTACACATCTCTAAAACACTGGAACCTAAGAAATCTTTCAACTCTTCTAAATTAAAAATGCCCCCTGTTGAGCTAACGCTTTTCTTGATCCTCTGCTCTTCCTGATAGACCATTGCCATGTGGCAGTAAGCAGACATTAACAGAGGAAAAGTAACCAAGATACAAAAAAATGGCCTGACTTGATTTAAAAAAAAAATTCCATAAGATTTTTTTCCTTGTAATACAGGCTCGTTAATAGCAATTTTCTTTATTATAGCTTTTCTGCTGCAGTCTCGTGACGCATTTGGAAAAGTCTGCGGAGGTTTGTAATTGGTCTGGTCAACCTAAGCTGTGTTTCACTGATGTTAAACTCAAAACGAAACATTAGGTTATGAAATCTGTGTCCTTCAAGAAATCCAGTGCTGCTCTTCTGAGTATTTGAGTATTTTGTGGATTGAATAGTATTCAAGGTGCTTTTACTGTATTTTGTTTGCAACGTCTCACTGTAGAGATTGTCATGTCACTGGGAGAAGAGTGCCCATGGCATGGTGCCGGACTTTACAAAAGCTCTTACGTGTTCCTACAGTGTAACCTTGATTACTACCTACATGATTCTTAATTTTTTCTACCAAAAAATGGACCTCTGAGAACTCAGTGCACCCTTGTATTTCCTTTACAATAATGCTCAGACAATGCCCTACAGTACCACATCCAGCTTTGGGCTCTCCAAGACAAGAAAGGCATCAATAAACTGGAGCAAGTCTACCAAAGCTGGTCAGGTGCTGGTGTACTTTGTAAAACTGGGTTGGAAAAGTATTAAAGCCAAATTCATTTGTAATGTACAGAGGTGCTAAAAATGTAAGAAGAACTAGCTCTTTTTTTTTTTCCCGTGCAATTTTGCCCCACTATTACTGAAACATTACAGCGTCAAGGAAAATTTTGGTTTGAGCTCAGAGAAAAGTTTAAAGGGCCTCTTCATTATGTCCCTCAGAAATTACTCTTGGAAATACTAGATTTGGTGAGAGTATAAAAAGTGCACTTTATAGTCTTTTTGCAGTGTGGTTTATATCTGAACAAAGGTGCAAAAATCCTATTTAAAACTCTTCATCTTCTATATGTACTACATGAAAATAAATCACATTTTTATTTTAACTCCTTTGTGTCTAAAAATTTAATTAGCTTCCATTCACTGAGAGTCAGTTTTAATGCATCTACTTGACAACCTTAATTTTCAGACGGTACGTACCAAGACTGTTGTTTTAGTGAAGTCAGGGGTCTAGTGCTGCTCCTCACAAGGGTGATAGCTCATCACCAGCACAGCATTAGGCGGTATATGCTACTTTTACATATTGTTTAAGAATTAATTAGATTCAGGCACTGAAACAAATGCCCTCTCCTTCTCTCTTCTCGATTTCTACCCCACTCTGTCTAATGGTTCTTCCTACCTCCTTGGGCTGGAGATTGCTTAAAGCTGAGCAAAAGAAGTTATGTGTTCGATTATTACTGGCCAGCGAAACTATGAAGAACGTACAACTCTTTGTAGGTATTTTGTGTTTTCTGAATCTGCAATTTGCAATACTCTCCAAGCTTGTATTGGAGCAGGGGCCACCCATGGCTAATCCTGCAATATCTCTTGGTCTTAACTACCTCCTTGCAGTTCCCTGAGCTTTATATCCCTTCCTGGTCAGCATCTTCTTGGTCTGACTGAGGAAGATGATAGGATGAGCGGTAACGGTTTCAAATTGAAAGAGGGGAGATTGAGATGAGATCTTGGGAAGAAATTGTTTGCTGTGAGGGTGGTGAGCCCCTGGCCCAGGTTGCCCAGAGAAGCTGTGGCTGCCCCATCCCTGGAGGGGTTCAAGGCCGGGTTGGACGGGGCTTGGAGCAACCTGGGCTGGTGGGAGGTGTCCCTGCCCAGGGCAGGGGGCGGCACTGGGTGGGCTTTGAAGGTCCATTCCAACCCAAACCTTTCTATGATTCTAAGATTCTATGAGGGAGAATGGCCTGTGCCAGGAGCAGAACCGGGCCAGGTGTAAATGGAAGGGGAACCATGTGTAGAACCAAACTCTATTTTGCAGAATGACAAACAAACCGACCAGGTGGCAGATTTATGTGATTAGTAAGAATAGCCAACTGGACACTGCAAAGTATTTTCCATGAGGTTAAAGCTATGAGTGCTTTTGCTGCAGTTAGAATAAAGGGGAAAAAATATCCTTATTCTCTACTCACAAATCCTGAGAGTTCCTGCGGTTGTGACCTAACACAGGTAACACTCCTATCTGCACAGTTTCTGAACAATTTGCAAACATCCCATTCTTCTAATCTTTGCAGATGCATTTACCATATGTTGGATGGCCAGCTGTTTATTGCCTGTACCAAGTAATTTTTCTGCAGTAAAATTATTCAGTATATCCTCGGAAACTCAATGAAATGGCAAGCAAAGTATTTCTATAACACTACTCAATAAAACACTGAATTCAACACCCTTTCAGAAATTCCCATAATTTTAAAACTTTTTTAAATGGTAGTTTTGTTCTAAGAATAGAAACTGGAAAATTTTTCAGTACTGCTAATGTTAACAGCTCAGTTAATATATTTTTTTGACTCTGAAACCAAGATTTATAGGAATACCAACTGGACTAAGGTATGGATTTTGTAGCTGGTTATATCCTTTTATTATCTGGAAGTTGGAGTACAATAATTCTGTTCCCAGTAGGACTCTCTCCACAAACTATGACTCTTGCAACCTTCTGAATAAAGTAGCTTTTAAAGTGTTTTTTGACATAAAATATGATAGCTGTCCACAATGATCTGTGCTGTTTGATTTTCACAAAACACAAGGTATGCTTTCGGTCGTGTATATGAACTTAGAAATTTTACATGTCTCATCCAACTCAGCTGCTGCCCCGGTAGCTGCAGTCCTGTGGTGGGAGGGAAAGCTGCCCCCAAAATTTCTCCTCTCCCATCTTAGTTTGTTCAAGTAGGAGACGCGGCAGGGCAGAAGCAATTGTGAAGGACAATGAATATCTGAAGGGTGGCACTTATTTCATGCGCATGTAATATAGTTTGCTGCCATTTGTGAGGATTTTTAGTGCTTCTAATTAAACTAAATTCTATAAAAGTAGAAAAAAAGGTCAATTAGATAAATTGAGGAACTGAAAAATATCACTAACTCCAAAAACCATGAAACCGATGCCCAAAATATACGAGGGTCAGCTGAAGTAAAAACCATTTAATCTCTACACTGTATTATTACTTTTTTTCCTAGCCCTTTCTGGAGCGTGTGTACCTGTAAGAAAAGCAATAGCCACAGATAATAATCATGCTGCCAGTTGAGGTGTCGTACCTAGGATTAGCCGGGGCTTAGGAGGAGGACAAGGTCATTGCCAGGGCTCTCCAATTACTACTAGTATCACTACCTTTTCTAACGTGTCAAACGGCGACAAGCTTTTGAAGGCTAAATCCAGCAGCAGCAGCTTCTGGATGGGTTAGTGGTAAATGAGTGACACTGAGTCTGAGAGTTTGTCATTGTTTGTCAAGATAAGTTCACAATGAAGACGACTTTCATTTCCAATATAAGCTATCATAAAAAGGATTGCACCTATAAACTGTGCTGCTAAATGCCTGACCCTGACAAGAGAGAGTCATTAAGTAAAGTTAATAACAAATTCCCAGGGCTATTTGGGATAATTATTAACTGTTATTAAGTTATATTTTCAGTAGCTTTTGTTTCACTTTTCAGAGTCATAACTAAATTTACGGTGTTCCTTTAATTAACAGGGTTTTTGGGGATGCTAACCTGTCAAAGGGCTGCATTGTTTGTTTCCTAGCGATGTTTTTCAACATTTATGCAATAAGACTCGGTGGGTGGAGAGAAACCCCGTAACCAGAGGGCTCACAAGCTGAATGTTGTTTGTTTACTCTTTAGCATAATTTGATTCCTGCTTCCCTGATAAACAAAAAATGACTTGATAATTCTCTCCCTCTTGGGGGCAGGGAGGGTAGAAGGGGAAGAAAAGGAGAGCTTGCACACAATATGGCAGTTTCACAAGTGAAATTCACAGGATCCCCTAGAATTTGGCTCAAAACGCTTAAGGAAGCTCAAGGGTATTCCACCAGTAAGTCACAGCATAATTAGTTGCTTCTGGAAATTGTAGTTATTCCCCATTGTTCATTAAGCAGATGGGCTACCTGCTCTTACCTACCCTTAACTGTCAGGACCTGGGAAGAAGTTGATGAAATTCAGCCCATTCTTAGGGTCATTTCTTTAACCTGGCTGCAAATCCTATGGCAGGGAGTGAATTTGGGCCCCCCTCAGCCCCGGGCCTGTGCTCCTGGATGCTGCGGCACATGGCTGGGAACCCTCCCAGGGAGCACAGGCTTGCACGGGTGGGATGTCCCAGCGTGGGATGCCGCCAGGCTCCAGTGATCACCGCCAAGTGCAGGCTTGGAAACCAAGGTCACTTTTTGAAAGGCACGCTCTGAAACTTTCGGGGTTTTCCATAGGAAATGCAGGAGCACAACTCTCTGGATAAGGCAGAAAAATCCGGCAAGCCCTGACTTGTAGCATGGAAATGTTTGGAGAAAAATATACTGCAAAAGTTGTATTAGCTGTTCTTTTTAAAGCAAACTGAAGCTTATGCAACTAGTATGAAGAATTTACGTATCCCCAAAATTGCAAAGGAGGGTCATTTACTCACAGTTCTTCAGAAAAACAATGTCAGTGCTCATGGAGTCTCAAAAAAGCTGCCATTAACCAAACGGCAGGCTGCATTTCTTGCAAAGACTTAAATGGAAGGATAAAACAACATTCTCATCCTCAGTTTAGTCCTTTGGTATAAATAACTTTTGATACCCTCAGTTACACTGTTTTTCTTATTTCTCATGTGAATAATTGAATCACAGGATCGTGGAATCAGAGGATCATGCAAATAATTGCCTTATAAAAAGGCCCCGACGTGAATACGAGATTGTAGAAGGTGTATAGAGGATACTAAAATCTGAAATAAGACTGTCTTCAAATGTGCATCTGACTCATTTAATGGGACTTTTTGGTTATGCTTTAGGTTAAAAAAAAATAAAAATAAAGCAAAATCTGATTTGTTTCCATTCTATTTCGGAAGTTGATTTTACAAGTGGGTTTTCTTTGTATCCTACTTATGAAGGGCTTATGAAGTGAAATCTTGACCCTGAAGTTGACAGGAGTCTTACCACTGACGTAAGTTGCACTGGGATTCCACCTTTGGTATTTTTAATGGTGAACAACAGAAAGACCCAAGTTCCAGAAGAAAGGATAATGTGCCAGTTCTACTAATTACGGCTTTTACCTAGACATAGTGATTCAGAAGAACCAGCTGACCGTATTTTTATCTACTAGGGCTACACTCTGCCGTCAGAAAATTAGTTTCTTAGATGGGGGAGTTTTGTATCCTGTCATATAATACTCAAATGGTACAACCATTTATGTGCATTGGAGAAGTCCAATATACAAATTTGAATTGTGATTTGTTATGGTGTCAAACATCTTTCTGTTATCAAAAATCTAACTAAATCCTTTAAGGTTTGATTTTTACAGAGCTCATCACTCGAACACTTTTGCTGAGTGACTCAGCACTCAAGTCTAGACAGAAACATACAGAAGGACTCCAAAAACCCCCCTAAAACATTCAGTCTGAGTTTCTGCTCTCTTGACAGCGATCCTGCGTGACTCAGGTTCCTTCTTTTTTTGGGAACTCACGGTTGCTCTCCTTCCTGGGGAATTTGTATACCTGTGAAGCTGTGCTGAGATTTAGCTGAGAGCAGCAATATTTTCCAAACACAGACACAGGGAGAGAGAGAAAAAAATGTGGGGTTTTTGCTTGCATTTTTTTGCCTCTCTACTTTCAGATAGTTTACTAATTATATGTACTGTGAATTTACTGTGCTGTTAGCAGATTCCTTGTGGGATTGTGTTTTGTTTCTCATCATCTAAGTTATTCATTCCCCACAACACAAAGTTGAGCCTTTCTTCAAGGGAAGAGAATGTGCTTTGCATTTATTCATTATTTTTTTTCTCTCTCTTTTTTTTTTTTTTCCCCATAAGGGCTCCCAGGAGCGCTAAAATTAAGCCTGGCTGAAGTGGTACTGGGACTGTGCTGATCTCAAACCGAACGAGAGGGTGTTTGCAGGAGACCTGTGACCTGGAGGCACTCAGCTTGAAGTTGTCTGCTTTCTGCATTTCTTGGAGATACACTCACCCCAGGTAACTTCTTTTCCAGGAAGTACAGTATTCTGCCATTATTGATATCATCCAAGCTTGGCAAGAAAACAGATGTCTGGTCCAGAAGCTTTTAGATGATGCGTCTGCCCTCAGTTCTCCCTAGCTCTTGCATTTTTTATCTCTTTGAACACATACAGATCATCGAGTGAGCTTCATTTTGTAGTTCATCCGATGTGCGCACATCCCCTACCATCAGCCACTTCTCTCTCAGAAACTTGCAGGTCCCTATATGTTGATGCAGTTTGCGTAACAAACAAGTTATTGCCAAATCAGAGGAGAACATCATAAATCAGAAAGACATAAAGAGGTTGTGGACACTCGTCCTAAATATCAGTAGCCTTTAACCTCACCTAGCCATGGCACTGGTGTTTACTTAACGGTCCTTCAAGAAGCCAAACTAATAATGTGCTAAGTGAAAGTCACCGTAGGTTGACATCTAACTGAAACTCAACAATGCATATAAATGATTAAAATATTTATATTAACTCAGCTGTGCTTAAGTACCTTTTAAAGCGTCTTCATAGGATTTATGAACAGCTGCTCTGTTGGGTAGGTTGAAGAAAGCATCCACTTCCCACTACAGCATGGTCGTTACTTTAACAGCTCGTTCACCACCGCTGTTTCCATAAAACCTGAACTGCTGCTCTGCCTCTTACATTACACAATAAAGACATTTTCCTGCTCAACCTTCATCATGGCAACACAACAACAAGCCGTGATGCTACAAAGCTCTAACGACGTCCTCTTTCTTAACAGTGTTGCAAGAGTTTCGACAAGAAGAGCCGAAGCTCTTGATTGGTTTTGGGTCCAGGCTTAGACTTTAAAGGTCAAACTTAATCCAAAGTCAGTTTAAATACATTTCTTATGAGTTTTTGCATTATTTTTCTTTTTTTTTTTTTAAATGAGTTGGACATCTCACTGCTGCAATTGTTGAATAATGGGAAAAAAATCAAATAGCACCAGAGACAGGGAAATTGGAATCCCCTAATTCAAACCTTGCGCTTAAACTGAAAACAAATTAAAAAATGGTTTGAATTAACAGCATAGAACCTAAAACGCAGAGGGGTACTTTTCCATCCAAAGTGTGTAACTACCACAGTACAAAGAGGCAAGGTGAGGTGTGTACTGGTGCACAGTAATACCGGCGTAATAAGTAAGCTTTTTTTTTTTTTAAGTCTGTTTTTGTGTTGCTATACTTTTCTTTTTAATGATTTTAGAGCAGTTAGATTCTGTCCTTGTGCAAAGGGCACAATTTTCTCATCTTTTCTCATTTGGGTTTATGTAAGCTGACATTTGCCGTGCCATTTCTCTCACTCTTAGCTATTTAAAGGCGCTTGCCCAAAGAATCCTTTTGGGAACTGGCTTTCTAGACTCGGGGCTGATGTTGCTTTCTGGGTGAAACCTTCTAACCTCTTCAAAGAAAAGACAGGTTTGACCCCAAAGCCCTTATTTATAACAACCAGTCACAAGGTGACCATCCTGCATGACCTGTGGAATATACTACACGCTATTTTTAGACGCCACAGAATGCACTCAAGGGCAAATGACACAGTCCATGATTAACAAAGAATTCCTGCAGAAGTATTATTCAATATTAAGCCACATAAATGGACCCGAAGAAAAGAAAATCAAGAAAAGACATATAGAGGCTTGAATAGTGTTTGAGTTCTCCCTGGATGCCTCAAAGTACTGATTTTTTTCCCCTCTAACTAAACAAATGCAATTCTAATTTAAAGGTTGAATTAAACGCCTTAGTTTTATGCTTATACACATGTGTTTATATATACATGTAAACTTCAATATCCTATCTTGTACATAGCATAGTTTCAAGAACATCTAAATATGCTTCTTTTTCGATCTTTAATTTTCCACAGAAAATGGTCATTCATACACATCAACTGACTGCTAACGTGATTTAAGCAAACAAATACACACCAAAAATCAGAGGTCTAAATGTAAATTGAGCACAAGCATATAAATAAATGCACGCTGAGTATAAATAATGACAAAAAAGGTTCTTACTTTGACGCACATGGATTGAAACATTTCTTTGTAAATAGTTCGTAAGAGCACATGTTTAACAGAAAGCAAGACTTAGGGGCCTATGAACAGGGCAGGGAATCAGAAACAATTTCAGCTTTTAAACGTGGCCTTCTCCTGAGTTTAGCAAATCACTTAATCAGTCAAATTCAAATATCTTAAAAATTGGATAACTGTTAGACAAGAGTACCAGAAGAATTTAAATATTTAAAGTGGTTTAGCAAACTTTTTTTTTTCCCTTGAGATTGTTTAAGTTCACAGTGATTTAGCTATTGAAGTATTAAGAAATATTTTTGATGATCAAATGCAACGCTGCATGGTTATTTCATCCAGCAAAGAGAAACTTAGTCACGACTTTAACTTTTTGATAGTGAATTACAACAGTAGGATTTGAAAAATTCACACAATTTTGCTAACAGTGGTCAATACCTTATTATACAGCTCTCCAGTTGAGCGTCGCTACAGTTATTAAACTCACAACGCCTTTTTATGGCCTTGTGAAACTGGACAATTTTCGAACTTGTAAAGTTTTGTTTAGGGCTGGAGAAAATATGAAATGCTGGGCAGGCAGGTAAATAATTTGGTGATGAAGAATAATAATACTTTGAATTCCTTTGAAAGGTTTTATATTTCCATTTTAAACATCAACTTTCAAGAATTTAAACTCAGTAATAGAACGCATTCCTTTTAGTGAAATTTGGCATTAGTGACCCAGACCAAGAAACTTGGTGTGTTTTCTTTTTATATATGCATATATATACTCACACGTTGTACAAATGATATAGAATACAGACGTGATCTCATAGGTAAAAAAGTGTTATTTTTAAATAGAAGAAATGTCCCCCCCTAAGTTAAAAGCACGTGGAGAGGAAGGAAAAAAGATTTGGACTCCAAGATCTACATAAAAGGTTTTAAAGTCATTATTTCCAAATTTATCTCTCTGTGCACATACTTCCAGTTTTGTGACTATCATCAGTTATTCTTGCCTCAGCTGTAAAAGTTTTTTCTGGAAATTTTCAGTTGTGCTGGCCTATGCTTTCAGCAGATCTCACCAGTTAAATAGGGTCAGCTCTGTTCTTTCTATGGCCAAGGGAAAAATAATGGTGCTGATTCACCCTTTCCTCTGAATCAATATTAAGCTCAGTGGTGTGCTAGGAGTGAAGCTATTCTTTTTAAGGAGGTCAAAACAAGATCCTGATTGCTTCTGACTTAAGGAATCCTTGATACATTTTGGATGTGGAAGGCTATGTCTCAAAGCCAGATTAAAACTCAGAGATAGCTTTCTGCTGCTTTGAATTATCCTTATGGTATCAATTAGCCCTGGTGCCCTGTCCTAAAGCTTTGATAATGCAGCCATGTGCTCGTATGCATCTGCTATGGTTCACCCTTAGGAAAGCCTCAAAAGCTGTTTTTTTTGGTACCTGTAGCATGAGTTTTTTTTAAAAAAAGTTGTGATACACTGTGAGAAAGCCAAGCACCATCTTGAAAATGTAAAGGAAATGGTGAAATAGTCACATTTTAAGAGGGCACTTTTTTTTTCGGCAGTTCTTCACTCTTCCAAATTGAATCCCCTTATATGGGTATCTCTCCACAAAACAGGCATCTCTGGAAAGCTGGCAACATTTAGAGGTACTGAAATGCAACAAGGAGTGTTGGGCTGTATTCCACATACTTTTATAGTTTCCAAACGATTCATTAATTCTTGCCACTGCAAGCCACCGTGTGTGTCAGTGATGCTGCATGACCATATGGAGCCTCAAAAACCAAGACAACAATGAGAAAGGGTTCGTGGAGGAGATGAGAAAACATCTGCAAGTCCTCAGAAAATGTTAGTGAGAATAACACAAACAGATTTTAATTCTTTGATTAAAGGGAAGGTAATTTGGGAATATATTTTTTTGCCCGTCTGCAAGACAGAACAGCAGCATTCAGTGAAATCAGCAAGATTTGAAGCAAAGCACACAGTGAGTGAAGTACCTAGGTGAGCATCAAAGTTATCCAATGCGATGATTAAAAAACTGAAGATATTTTTGAAAATCTGGCATTTTTCATGCTTAAGCCAGTGACCAGCCTGAAAGGTGAGTGTTTCTCTGTAGCTGAGTTCTCGCACCTTCTTCACTTAAATCAATGATTGTTCAATGATTGATGTCACTTCGAGGGACAGAAAACAGGGCTACATAAGCCTCTCATGTAATCTGGTATGACAACAGCTAGGTTCTCTTCTTGGAAACTCTCTGTCATGGTAAACAAAGTTTTCCAACATTGTGTTCCACCCTAATGATTTCCCTGAGGTAGCAGGAGTAGGACAAACAAGCTATTTGAAAGCAGAACTTTGCTTTATATGATGAATGCATATAAAATGAATAAAGGTTTGTTCTTCATTACTGTTCCAGTTACTATTCTAGGTTAGCTTTTTTTTTTCCCCAAAATAAAGCTGAAAAAACCCACGTCACTACTTCAAAAAGCACTAGTGAGGCAGAAAATTCCCCTCCAGAGTTATTGGAAATGCACCCCAGAAATAGTTCAACAGTTCTGTTTACATTCAGGAGCAGGAGTAGCAGATATTTCATAGAAGAGATTATTTTCTGCAAGGTATTTAGTTCGCTTTTGTCAGCAGAGGTGAGGGGCAAGCAAGGAAAATTTCTAGATCATTCATCCTAAATGCTCAGAGTTAAAACAAAAATAGCCCTATTTTATGTGAAAGGTGCTCTAAATTTCTTAGAAAACAGTTGACCCATACAAAAATATGTCCCCTGGAAGACAGTCAAGGTTTTGGTGCCATGTGATGTTCAAGTAGCACAAGGCTAAGCTGCAAAAAAAGGAAAGTTTTAACATCTCCTTTCCCCTCTCCAATTTAGGGCCATCAAAGGGGGAAGAAACGTCTGTTATGTGTAGAGGGATGGCTGCAGCAACAAAATTTCTCTCCTGTCATAAGCAGTCCTTGATGAATTCAAGGAGAAATTAGTCCTACCATACAACAAACCGAGTGCCTCTTTGTGCACAGTGCTGGGCTGCTCGCTTTGCAATGATTCCCTTGAGTTAACGCTACTCAACACCTTGCAGGACTCAACTTTTCGCAGGATCAGGCTCCAAGTGCTTAAAACTGATCTTTGCAAGCACTTCTTACAACATATCTTTGGGCGACAATGCAGTAAAAAATTTTAAAAAATCACAGCCAGCAGTTGTATTTTGCATATGATTCCAAGGAACTGCTAATGAGCTACACAATTTATCTTCAGAACAGGGGGGAAAAAAAAAAAAGATGAAAAAGGGCTTATGAAACATTTTTGGCAGCTTCTTCAAACTGTTGTAGAAAATCGCAGGGAAAGGTTAAATGCCTTAAAATGGGTATTTTTGACATTTGCCCTTTTATCTCGCTGAAATTCTACCACCGGTTTTTTCATGCTGTTAACCTCACGTGTCAAACGCGCAGCGGAAGAAAAGCCCTGCGACGAGCTCGAGATGCGGCAAAGCCTTGGGGATCGGAGCACCCGCTGTTTTTGAAAGGGTACGAAGGTTCGGAGCCCTTCAGGTGGAGGTGGCTGTGGTTGTGTGTGTGTGTGGGAGGCAGGAAAAAAGGGTATTTCTCACGTTGTTTTCTGCTACAAGCTGGCCGTGGTGCTCCGTGTTTCCTTTAAGTGCGATTCCAACGAGGTCTGTGTTCTGTCTGCTGTGATGTATCTCAGTGCAAACAGCTCACTGTTAGCCATTATGTACCTATTAGCACTGATTACTTTCTGATAGCTCTTCACCAGTTGGTTTCACTCACTTTGACAGATTTGGTGCTTTGTTTAACCTTTAAACTAGTGGGGCAATAACATTGCTGACAGAATCGGAGAAATAATTAAGGAAAACTTAGCCAAGGCATAAGAAAACAACTGTAACAAGGCAGGTCTTTCTGGTGGGTTTGAGAAGTTGTCGGATGACACTCAGGAAAAGGATGGAGCATCCACTGCAATGGCGATAGCACACTACAGCATAATTACGGCTATTTCCAGTTTAATCTTCAGGAATCCAGTTTAAAGAGATTATTACTGCTTTAATAATTTACTTATTTTTTGCTCTCTGTAAGTACATACTGCTGAGGACAGGAAATAATTTATTTCTGCATTTGTTACAGAATGTATAACAGCAGTGAGAGTCCTAATATTTTAGAGAGCACTTCTGTTTTGATTTATAAGGGAGAAAGAAAACCTCAGTATTTTTTAACATTGCCTGTAAAGCTGTTGCAAGAAATGACAACTTAAAATCAAATGTTTTATCTGCCAATGTTACAAAGCGACTTAAAGATTGTGATGTATGAAAGAGATCAGATAACAATAAAATAATAAAAAAAAAAAAGTCCCTTCCACAAAGATCTCCACCCACCCAATTTATGTTTGACAGTGTTTTGGAGGCAATGCCTTTGAGTTAAATCCACTCCGCTCCCACTGAACCTTTACAGGGAACTAAGGTATGAAGTCCCAAGAAGGGGTGAATTAAAGTTGGATCAATGAGGTTATTAATACATAGATAAGAAGCATCTTCTAAACTGCGTCAGGGAATACGTTGCTGTGTTACCGTAAATAGGCTCCAAACTCACTTTGCACCATTGCACCAGGCTGCAAAGCTGCATCAGCTGCAAAGCTGCATCCTGAGGACCTGCAAGAGTAGGAGCTCTTGAGAGAAAAATGATCTGGATAGAAGCCGATATGCCAGCTTGCTGGTAAATGCCTAGGCACCCACCTTCAATTCATTGCTGCCTGGAGCAACAACACTCTCCCAGTATTGTGAGAGGTTGTCTTTCCATGAGAGAACTGTGTCGCTGGGGCAGAATAATCCTTGGGGTCCTCTGGCTCTTGAGATATCCCCACCTGGAGTACTGTGTCCAGCTTTGGAGTCCACAGCACGGGAAGGACATGGATCTGTTGGAATGGGTCCGGCGGAGGGCCACGAAGATGATCAGAGGGCTGGAGCCCCTCTGCTGGGAGGACAGGCTGAGAGAGTTGGGGGGGGTTCAGTCTGGAGAAGAGAAGGCTCCGCGGAGACCTTCCAGCCCCTGCCAGTCCCTGAAGGGGCTCCAGGAAAGATGGGGATGGACTCACTCTGGATTGGGGAGGGACTCTGNAGGAGAATGGCCTGTGCCAGGAGCAGAACCGGGCCAGGTGTAAATGGAAGGGGATGCTGTGATTCTATGATTCTATATGCCATGTCAAACCCTCAAAGGAGCTTCTCTCCTTAGCTGACCCTCACCTGTCCCTACGTCCGCTCGTTCTCTGCATCCCTGCACAGAGTAGCAGGACTCCTGATGTGTCTTGGAGCTTGGGTGGCACGGACAGTAATCACACTGGCCGTCTCAGATGTCTTTTACTGTTCAAAAACTTGGTGGTTTTCTCTCTTTATTAAAGTTAGGAGCTGTCGACTTTGTTTGAAGGAGGATTCAGCATTGCTGCAGGAGGAAAAAAAAAAATGTTTAAAGAGGAAATTGTGGCTGTTAACCCGCAGAAACACAGAGGGCGTTCACAGCAACTGCTGTACACCTTCAGATACTTCAAAGACGACCATCTACTTTAAATCCAGTCAATTTTCGCAAATGAGTTTTCACGTTGCCACTCTTCTCTTTTACTGAGAGTGATTCAACCTGTTTTGGAAGAAATACAGTGCTCCCATTTATGATCAGCATATGTTCAGGTTTATGATCAGCATAATTTTCACAAAAGCTTAGTGAAGAGGCAGACTTCTGAAAGGCAGCCTGGTACTCTGCAACGATTACAGCTCATGAAATCCAGGTCTTTGTAGCTGGCACAAGATAGGCAACCTGCAGCAGAAGCCTTTCTGTAATTTTTCTTGTGATCATTTCTTTTTTTTTTTTTTTTAATTTTTGTTTCTTGTATTTAGGTAAGTCAGTTAAAGACGGACTCGGTCATAATATTTTTGTCTTTCTATCAGCGAAAACTGGCATGCAAATCACAGAGCCTGGAAAACAAGTTTCATTGCTGCATTCAGATAATTAAAATCTAAATAATATTCCAATACAGTAGCCAAAATAGTCTGCGTGACCATTAATAATTGAAGAGTTTGTGAGACATTAAAATATAATGCATTCATTATTTTCCTCAGGTTGACTAGTACATTACATGGTGTGATGTATTTATGATTCACATCCCTCCTTGCTGTAGTTGTACTTTCTTTGGCTGCGACAATAACTGAAATAGGCTACTTACCCTTTTTCTCAGATGTAAGATACTGACATCAAGCAAGTAGCACAGTTGTCTCTTAATTAAGTGTGGTAACCGGTCTAATTTAGTGTCCTTTCATCAGTCATTTATCATCACTTTTACTGCTCATAATATTATTTCTTATGCTAATTGCCAACCGTAATGCTCCTAAACTACATAACTGCGTAAATATTTCCTAGCAAAAGAGTTCAACATTTCTCACAGCTCATTTTAAAAGTACTCTGCTGAGTCCATGGGTAGCAAATGTCTAAAGTAATGGGAATTCGTCTCAGGCCGGGTAAATACAGTGTATTTTGTGGGTTCTGCACTTTAATAGCTTCAGCAATTGGAAAAGTCAAGAGAAGGCCGATATTAAAGATAAGATAGGTTCCAGTCCCAATAAAGAGGGAAATCCTGAGCTCTCCCCCCATTCTTTTACCACATATGATTTTTTTAAAGAGTATCTGGAAACTGGAAAAGCTTTTGGCGTCACATTTTTCACCCCTGTACGTTAAGGTCTCTTGACAAATACAACATCATGTAGAGGAAACGAGAATGATGTTTCCCCTACTACAGTATGCGAATTTGAAATCATCTTTATCTCATTGTAAAGTGTACAACGCGCTTGACACCTCAAGAGGGTGCGCTTATAATGAGGGTAAGGATAAAGATATCAAGAACTGCGCTAATTAGAGAATTATAGTGCAGTTCTTGTAACGAAAACCAGGAATATGCAGAAACCACACATGAGGCTGTTCTGAAGACAGCCTTGTTATTAAAGATGCAGGAGCCATTGCCTATGGTGAAAAATAAAAGTATTTATTTTGATAGAGCAGATAGCAGCACTGCGGGAATAAGTGGAATTGGGTCATTATAGGTAAACTGAAATCCCCTTCTCTAACTGCAAGGGTAGAGGACTTATACATGAATTCATAAACCCCAGACCAAACGGATTGGTTAGAGATCAGCAGCCACATGAATTTCTCAGTAAACGTCTCTCACCCCATTGCCACTTTTTTCAGTTCTCCATATGCTAGATTGCAAACTACAGATTTAGCCCTTTTGCCCAAAGGCATCTGAACCTGTGAAAAGCCTAGCTGAAGCAGTGTCTATTGTTCATTGACAACTTGTCAATTTACTTCCAGGCAAAATAACTCATAAACATGATAAGTAAGGCAGATAAAACAAGAATTCTTTCACACTTTGCAACTTTACTGCAAAAATGCCTTATTTTTCATAAATGTGTGAAATCTCCCCTCAGAATTGTGACTGTGCATTGAACTTTAAAACTGTGTGGAAACCGCGCATGCATCTCACGATTTCTGTCTATAATAAGATGAATGTTAAATATTAAAGATGCATTAAAAGTGATAAAATGGAAGATATTCAAAGGTTTAACAACACTCTCATATTGCTAGCTGTTTTTCCTGAGTTAATAAAAGTTCATTTTAGGGAAAAAACTCCAAAAGACAAATGTTTGAATACCAGTCTCTAAACTGACATTCATATATTTCTTTAATGGTTATTATATAAATCTTTCCACTTCTGGAAACATATAAAACTCCTTTACTTCATAGAGAGTGGCAAAAAGCATTAAATAGAAATCAATGACTTGCCAATTTAAAATATGTTCACACAAATAGCTTCCTAGTGTTCAATAACGGTGATGACATTTTTCGCAAAAGATACTTAAATGATTAATTTTTTATGCATTGCCATACAGACAATTTCGCAATCACACACTCAGCGTTTAACCGACTGCACATTCGCACACACAAATTAGTTATTCCCAAGGAAAACTTCAGAACAAGTTGTCAAAAAGCACCTACAGAAATGATGTTATTGCACATGCCATTAGGCTGAGACCATGTTTGTAATGCTAAAAATATTACTTTTTCTTTTTTTTTTTCCCCCAAAGACGGCTGGCAGTCTCCTCTTCTCCCTTTGTTCATTTCCTTGCGGTCTCTCGACACGTGCTCAGCTTGTAGCGCCGCGGGAGCGGAGATGCTCCTTCCCACGTGCAAGTGCGCATCCTCTATCCCACGGTACTTCTGACCTCTGACGTGGCGTTTGCCACAACGTATCCAATAAGTGCTGTGAAACAGTACCATTAAAAATTGAAAAGTAAAGGTGGTAATTTTGTAGTAGACTGCCGTTGGGCCGTCAGTCCATCCATCCAGGCGCATCAGGGCTTGTCACCTCACTGGGGTGGTCCAGCGTTCCCCAGAGCCTCCATTGCGCCTTGCTCCAGTAGAAAGGTTGTTCTCCTCCAGTGGGTGGTGGCATGGCCCGTTTACGGAATTTCACGGAACCACGGAATTTTCAGAGTTGGAAGGGACCTCTAGAGATCATCTAGTCCCACTAGATGCTGAAGCAGGATTGCCCGGAGCACATCACTCAGGACTGCATCCAGGCGGGTCTTGAAAGTCTCCAGAGAAGGGGACTCCACAACCTCCCTGGGCGGCCTGTCCCAGTGCTCTGTCACCCTCACTGTAAAGAAGCTTTTTCTCAAATTTGATTGGATCGGTTTAGGTAATCCAAAGCTTATGTTGGCCCCTGTTAATTAGCTAAGCCATTCCCCATGGCCCTGGAGCCACTGGGAAGCCATTACTTTCCCTATTGGATGGCTTTTATACAGACGTAGCCACCTTTGGACAAGAGGAAGACAGTGGGGGACAGATTTTTGCTGAATTACTGCTTTCTGAGTAGCCCATAACTGAAAATGTGGTGGTTTTTTTCTTGTTTTCCAGTTATGCTTTTTCACCTGTGACCGTGAAGTATCTCGAGCATTAAACTTTTATTTCGAGTAAGGAATTAGAGTTACCAAGCATTAAAAATGCAAACAAATATTTGTGAAAGATTTTCTCTTAATCCAGTCATAAAAAAAGATTCCAACTTTAAAAACAGTATTTGCATTATGCATATCTTATTAATATTAGATGATTCTTTGCCACTTATAATTAGAAGAAAAAAGGAAAACAGAATTATGAATACATCATCATCTATTGATTCATTACTGAAATTCACTTTCTGTTTACACATCCTTTCAGGTTTTTATTACACATTCATTTTAACCAATTACAACTATAATTATAATTTACACAGCATAGTTAATCCTTTGTTTTCAGTTTTATCCTAGGGTAGTGTAAATCATTTGTCATTGTTTTTCACAGAACTTCATTTCACTACTCCAGGAATAATGGAAGAGAGATTTTTGGGAGCTATGCTGCTAATAACTCTGATGTATAGTATGTATAAAATCGTGGAGTGATTTAAAGCTTAATGCTCTCTAATGTACAAACACCCACTCATATTACGTTTCTGCATATATGCATTCACAAACACACCTGAATTATATAGTCATAATACTCATCACTTCCACATAATAATACACAGAAGGTCCTCTTTTTTTCTTTTTTTTTTTTTTTTTTTTTTGTGTGTTAAGAAGTCGGTATTACTGCACGTCACGTACCAGGCAGATCCATGGCACTGTGAAAAATTAAAAGCCCTCTAAGGATACGTATCTATCCCTGTTTGTCCGTTACTGGTCCAGATGTAATGACTGACAAAAGCACCGAACTCCTCAGAGTACGCCAGACCACCTTACTTAACATCCTCTTCCTCCCACACCATTTTACCAGACTATTTTCTCCCCATTTCTGCTAATAATTACTTAAAGGATGTGAACAGAGCGGTTGGGGCTGGAGGACAGTTTCGCAAAATGTTGCGTGTGCAAAGATGGCAAAAACATGTGAAAGCAAGCCAGTTTTAATTAGTTTGGGACAGAGTTACGGCAACGTTGAACTTTATACTGGTGATACTTACTGATTGTCAGTCACGCCGCCTAATACTGGCTTATATACAGTAAAAGTCTGTTATTTCACAGATCTCACCAGCGGCGTTCTGCATTTCACCCTGCACCATTCTGTATTGTGCTGAGCGTGCTTTCCTCTAAGACGACCATGCTGCTCTCGTTGACAACAATGTCACCTGCAGAAACATCCTTATTAAACCATCTATTTACATGTGATCACGAGTGAAAATCCTTTCATTAATGGAACTTGTTATGCAAAATTTTTCCTGCCATCCCTCTCTTTTCACCAGTGATTAAAATACTGAACACTGCCGTGGGCAAGTTGTGAATGAAAGAGCACAATATAATTGTGAAAAATGGGAAGCAGAGAAACGTAGTTTCATTTCACAAGCCAGGAAAATCTCAATAACTAACTGCTAAAAGAACCATCGGTTCTCTCAAAAAAAAAAAAACAAAACAAAACCCCACAAGTGAATTTGAAAAACATTTTGGTCATTTGCAAGCCGTTAAAAGGATTTTGATGTTGAGATATTTTTTGGATATTTTAATACCATCCTAAATGACAGCATGTTCTTTAAATAACCGGAAACTGCAAAATAAATGGGGAAGTTAACACTGGTCTTTTGTGTAAGATAAAGAGTAATATGACTTTTAATTAAAAGTGGTTGATTTTGACATTTATACTCCACAGTTCAGAAAACAAATGCATTAACTGTGAATTAAAAGATGTAATATTGATGACGTTATTTCTTTTTCCTTTTTAGTTCTGCTTCTCACTGCCATTCCGTAATGTTACGCTATTTAAAAACAGTTTCACTTTCACCTGAAATATACTTCTTAATGTGATGGAACATGCGTTTCATTTCATTCATAATTTTTGATCAGTTCAGCTATAGGAAATCAGACAATGTACCAATATATTCCAATGATAGTGGTGGTTGTTGGATAAATTCTATTAAAAGGGGAAGAGAAGGGTGGAACCAACGTCCTTTTATTTTCTTTCTGGTCTGAATGCACCAGAAATACGCAGCTGTGAGACCCTTCAATGCATCCATCTCCAGCGTGGAGAAGGAGCAACGGTTCTTTGCAGCAAAGAAGTTCTAAAAGTTGGCCAAAATTCAAAAGAGGCTGCTGCCTTGTAAATGTGAAAGAGGAGTGGCAGCTCTGTAAGGCTGAGAGCTGAACTTCATCACTGCTGCGACTGCTGGAAATCTTTTGAAGAGGGGGTAGGTCTGGGCGTCAGTGCCATTGTAGCTTCCTCCTGGACTCTAGACACAGTTCCCACCACCTCTGACACAGGACTAAAGGCAGATGAAAACATTTGAGTTAATTATCCTCCATTATGCTTTAGTACATTGACTTTGGGGATTTTTTTTTCCTTTAATAAATCAGATTATTAAGCTACCTTATTATGACTCCCAGTGTTAATTATGTGACACTTGACAGATTAAGCTGTACGAATTTGATGTTCTGCAACAGATACCAATCCAATGGGACTTCTGCTTCAGAGGAAATTTGTTTTCATACGGTTCCAGGTAGTTTTAAGAGGTACCCACCAACTTTCATGTTGTTCAGGATGTGGGTAACGTTGGCTGGGACCTGAATGTCAGAGCAAATAATTTCAACAGACTCATTCTTTTTTACTTAAGTATCATGTTGGTTTTTTTTTCTCCCATTTCCTTTGTGTCCAGGTACACAACAAACTATAGTTAACTACCACGAACTGCAGTTAACTGTTTTCACACCCATTTGACTGATAAATAATGGAGAAGCACAAAGATCAGAGATTGCAGTGAATTTCTTACAATAAATTATTTTTAAAAACTGACGTCTAGATGATTCACACCTTGAGTTCTGGAAACAGCAAGTCTAACCTCAATAGTTAAAATGATAATTATTTACAGGATTATGACTGGAAAATTTCCTAAAATTCTTACTAGGTCTTGGTCTGGGCAACATTGAACTCTACTGGGCAACTCTACAGAAATATAGTCCACACTTAACTCAACATTGGCAAGAACAGAAGGCAAGATACGTCCTTCTGATAAAAGTACGAGAGTAAATAGTGAACGGGAAAGGAAGACATAGAGCAAAGGAGAAGAGGTTTGTCCTCTGTGTTTGACTCCACAGATTTTGGGTTAGTTTCTACCCCCATGTAGAAATTGCCCAATAATTCTTAAGAAGGTAGCTTAACTGGAGGGAAGTGAAAGATCTTGTGCTAACTCAAGAAACGTGTAGATTAGCCACTGGTTAAAGTTCAATCCACAGAAGGCATGCTCAGAAATTCAGTTCTATTAAGACAGTCAACACTGCCTGCTAACAAGATACCTGTTTTTTTGAGTCACACGAGTCCTTCCTCATATACTCAGAACACAGGTAAGCATTACATTTGGGCCTTCAATTTCTTTCCTATAATGTGTTGTATGGATGAATGGCCACCACTGCACTAAGGAGAGAAAATTACAGCCCAAGTCTGTTTGGGTTTAGTTTGTCCGCGGCATACAGTTTAGCCACACTCCAAAACCAGTATTGCCATAGGCAAACCCAGGAATGAAACAGATGCCTTTCTCCTCTGTCTTTCCCAAGCACATTTCTATGGAAATTATTCCAATTGAACTAGTGCATTATAAGACACTTAGTCTGTAGAGTTACGCATTAGTGCTTAATATATAATGTAACGTAAGACCGTTTACTCAGCTTAGTTAAAATAATTTCAATAGACTTGTAGCAATACCTTTACTTATTTATTTTGCCGTTTTGCTCTTCCCCACTACCCTAGTAAGCTTCCTTTTGGCCAAGTCCATTTACAGAGGCTCTGGTGCCACATCCTCTGTCTTCAAACTGAGGGCAACCTTCATGGGTGCAAAGAAGTGAACCCCCTGAATGCATACCTGGAGGAGGGTTTATTTGCAGAGGTATGGGCTGCTTTGAAATGGTGGTTAATAAGAAATGGGAGCTGGCACTTCCAATGGCAATAAATCCTCAGTGCAACATGCAGGTTCATAGATGTGATGCTGTAACGCATCGTGCAGGTAGGAAAGGGACCCGTGATCCTCCCGCTGGTCACCCACTGGTGTTATCCACAGCTGGCTTAAGTTGGGCGATTTCTCATCTTGCAGAGAGCCAGTAACAAACAAGGGCTCTCCCAGCTGCCAAAAGCCCCTCTTGTCTTACCTCCAACTGATGTGAATCCTCTGGACCCTTTGAAGCCAGTGCAATTGCGAGAGTTTACTGCAGCTGAGAACACACCTCTCCGTATCTGATGCTTTGGAGGTCCTGCAGTGAAGGAAGTCGAGATAGCAGCAAAATGACTGCAGCTACCATTGCAGGTATTTGGTGTTTGTTTTGGGCTTCTCTCCCATGCATCCCTGCAAGAATTAATGTACGTAACGAAAGAATTCTGATATAATTTCATGAGTTCTACGCATTACAGGTGGATCTCTCCCACCTCACCCCAAAATACCTTGTCTCACAGGTGTGGTAGAACTGAAAAAAACCCTCAGCAGCTGAAGAACTGGAAATTTAGCTTTAGCTTCTCTCCAATGTGGGAAAAAATTAAAAATATTGCCTTCTTCAGGGAATGTGCAGTTTATCGTCACTCCAGATAAAACTTGCAGGAATTAGCATAACACTGCCTCCATGTAATACCTCTGTTTTAGTAAAATTGATACTAACTAGAAAAATGAAATGTAATGTGTAATCGAAGCAACCAAGGGAACCTACTGTTGCTGCTAAAAGTCCTCTATATGGCCCCAACATTAATTATAGAGAAATAGTAACCAGATGTGATTAATTCAAGATTGAATTAAGGAACTTACTACTAGACAATGTAGCTTTGTTAATAAGCAGGATATTTCTGTCAAGAGAATGATGAACTGTGGGCCTGGTCAGCAAACCGAGAAAAGCACCTGGAGCTGCCAAGATTAGAGGAGAAGTAGGTAAAAGGGAATTTCTGCAGGAGGAGATTGCGACCACTGACTCACTGACCACCTACCCAAATGATACCGCCTACTCGAAAGAGAAGAATGGAAGAAGAAGACAGAGTCTGTGCACTAATTTACATAGGAAGTGAAGAAATCTAGACCAACCATTAAAGAGAATAACAATGAATATGTGTTCATTGTTAGAATATGCAACAATCAGTGTATAAAAAGGGAAATTTTTGAAACTAAGGTGTGCTTCCTTGGGATGAGCATGCCATTTGTGCGCATTAATGGAATAAACTTGGAAATACCTCTGCTCTGTGTGTTATTGGCTCTCACACTGGGTAAAGAACGCGGGTTTGGGACAACACCTCAAGGTTGTCTTGCAGCTTGGTATTTGTATCAGGGACCACGTCTAGCTCACAGGATCTTCTATGTCCATATTGTCTACTAAGATTTTGAAAATAAAAATTACATCCTCATGGCTCCGTTTCTTTTTGCATACAGCACATAGCAGGTTAAAAGGGCTTAGCTGTGTTGATTAACTATCCAAATGTTTAATCAATACGGCAATAGCTAGATGCATTCTGGCTGTGAAAGACCTTGGAGAAGTCCCACTTGCCTTATTCCCCACCCCCAAGTGGGACATCAATGAACTATTACATGGTCCTTGCATATCAATGCAGAGGGGCTTAGACAAATACAACACTAATGGATAATTGTGGGTCACCTTGTCAAAATATGTTAAATGCCCCTTAAGTATTTTTTTTTTCTGATTAAAAAAAAAATGACAGTAAACTGACCTTGCTGATATCATACAGCCTTTCAGGAAGCAAATACTACTCGGTCTGCAACCTGCTCATTGATTCATGGGTCAAAAATCCATTCTAACTAAATTATAAAAGACACATTCTCGTGTGTTGATACAACCCATGGTAACTGCCTGACAAAGTGTTAAACAATCGTACTCTTTAGCGTGGGCAGAACAGGTTTACTGACACTTATTCAGAAAATACACGCAGGGGCCCCTGAGTGATTCATAAGCAAGGGCTGCGGATCCCTGGGCGCGCTGGATGTTAATGCATCGCAAAGTCAGGGAAAGTTCATCTTGTGACCACGGCTGCTGGACTCGCTCCAAGAATATGCCATTTGCCGAGATGGCATTAACTGCAAGAGGGCCGTTGTGGGATTTGGATTCCTGCCCCTGTATTTATCTACTCACAATGTCATTAACACCCACATTGATCCCGAACTGCTGCCGGTGCCGAGGCTGCGCGCGGGATTGCTTGTTTGCTGGTGTCACAAATCACAAACCAGAGAAAATCGTTCTGATAAAGATAACAGCTCTGCGGCTTCGCATTGTTATAAATGAGCCATAGGAGCCCTCCATACCTGCTAGTAATGTGCTGTAATGGTTTTGCTTAGCTATTATTTAGAAGCATTACCTTTGCTTTGGCTGGCAAAATTAGTACTAGGAGGACTGCAACATGATTTGCACTGGGAATGTCACAATGCATCTGTCATTATCTTTCTGGTCTTGGTATACCGCCTAAGACGATGCTGTAGGTTAAAACTGGCAACAAGGACGAAACATAATTAGTTAGCTAAGTATTGCTTTCATCGTGAGGCTTGTTTTGAAAGGGTAAGAGAACTACACAGAGTAGCATGATATTTGCTTTAAGTTCTTATGTATGACACAAAGGTTACTTGAATCTCCAATATAGTGGCACTAATTGCATGTAAATACATAGCTACATAAATAAACACAGAGGCAGAAATCTGTACATGTACATAAATGTGCATGTATAAAATATACATGCTGCATGAGTGCTTTTATACCTGTGCATAAGCATGGAAACAACATTCACAAGCATCCTATTATTCTCTAGTCATAATTAGATCAAACACACCAAGAAATCTCGCAAGACTTACTCGTTTTGTGGTTGCACCACCCCAACTTGGAGCATCTAAAGCCACACCTAGCAAAATAGTTGCTGCAGCTGCAACTTTCTGGTCGAGGTTTGTGTGGCATACAGAAGACCAAAGTAAAATGGCTTGAAGGGGACCATGCAGCAGATCGGTAGCAGAGAAACAAAATCACGTTTAGCATCGTCCCGATCCAATGTGCAGTGATGGTTATGGGTGGGTGTTCACCATCGCTCTCCCACATCAGCTTCAAACACTGGGAAACACTTATCTATGAAAGCTTTATGAGTAATAATTAAACAGTCAATTGAGGCTTCAAAGAACCTGAGCCACAGATAATAGTAGGCACTAAAAAGCCTAACTATTCATGCATGGAACATTATCCCTTTAAAACACTTTATTTGTAAGGAATGGAGGGACACCGTAAGAAGATTGTTTACAGCCTCAAAGAAAATTCTTAAAAGCACTTAAAATCCTGCCTAGATGCTAACTTTGGCCACAGTTCCCCTTTGCTGAGAGATCCTTGGAGATAAGAACTGCTGGCCATCACCAGCACGGTGGATCCTAGACAGGAGGCAACAGGGGGGTGAAGTTTTGGATGGGTCTGAAGTACAGCGGTTCCAGAACACCTAACTTCGAAGTGGCAAAGAAATATTCCCACGGATCAGTTCAGTTTCCCTCCAAGTCTGATATTTTCCTACCTCCTTTAGCCTTCTTGAAATACTCTTGCTAGTCCAAAGGATAATTTTGACCCAGATAGTGATTCCAGTTGATTTTTTCCAAATGAGACCATGTTTCGATGCCATTCTATGTTTCAGGCTTATTGGTGAGGCTTACTGTCTATGAACACTTCTGGCTTCTCAAAATGAAAGCAAGGGGTTTTCTACACCATATCTTAGAGCAACATTTCATCTCAAATTGCCAGCTACAAGCACTGATCTCTCTGGAGTCTTCATGAGCTCAGCAAGTGCATTTAGCTTCCTCTAAGGACCTGCTCATGGAAAGATCTTAAGGGCTCAGGCCGTTCAAAGTGATCAGGCGCCGAGTCTGCTGAAGGTTTGCAAAGTACGAATAGGCTACTGACAGAAGACAAAAATCTGCAAACAGAAATGCAAAGTGGACAAGCTTTAATGTTGTCCTCTCGGTGATATCTAGAAGTTGCTGTTTTAAGTATACTGAAATCTACACTGAAATCTTCTGCTTACATAAATGAAGCGCGCTTGACTTTTTGAGGTTAAATGCTTCCTTGCAGATGAAATGGAAGATTCTCCTGTGCTCCAGTTATTGCTGGGTCTATGCCAGCAGTAGTGGTGTTCACAGTGGTAGGTCCTCCCATGTTGGAGACCAAACTAAATAAGGTTTTGCTTGGAAACAAACCAGTTCATGGATATTTGACTGGTGAAGACAATGAAAGAGGACTCGAGTCTCTCCTCCCTAGGTTGTAAGTGCTTCCAAGGAGAAGGAAGAGTCTTCTCCTTTCAAACATCATGGTTGCATCAGGTCTGTCACCCAGCCCGGCATCTCATTGCTCTGCTGGAGCCGTACTCATCCTCCATTTGCAGTTTTGCTGACTTGCTTGCAGACTCTCATGCTGGTCCGTTCTCTCCTGTCTGGCACATAGCAGGGAAGTGTAAAATCCATCACTGATTTGTAAAATGCTCATACAGAGAGTTTTTTTGATTTTGTTGCTCTTATTCGTTTCCCAGTGACCAGGGTCCCCCAGGGTACAGAACCTTAGGAAAGTATCACACAAAGAGGTTCAAAAATACTATTTAAAATATTGTGTGAACTGTAACCATATCCTGCATTGCACTGTTGCTCATAGGACTATTGTGCACAAAAAAATGTTTGTAATTGCTGTGAGGGAGATCTATTCACTTTTTTACTGAAAGAAGACAAGGTGATTGTCTGTCTTACTCAATATGCATCAGTAAAGAAATGTTGCATCCTTTATGCCTTTACCGAATGCGAGAAAACCACATCAACAGAGTAGGCTTCAAACAAATGTCTTTGATGGGTTATTCACAAATGTTCAGGCCCTAGTTAGTCTCGTATTCTGGCTGTTTCTTGCCTACAGCACTGAATGCACAGCTAGAGGGCTCACAAACAATTTAAAGACATACTAACCTATTCATACACAGAAGGACATGAAAAAGCCCTTTTGTATTCAGGACGACTGGTTCCCCACCATTGAAAAAGGGCTTTGTTCAGTGTGTGACAAATGATAGAATCTGGATAGCTGATTATGTGGAAGTTTCTCTCCCCTCAAGTAGACATGGTGCTGGAAAAGCTGCGAAATTCAGCAGTTCGCTGTGTCATACTTCCATAGCATCATCCTGCAAACATCTTGTGTGATCTCCACTGTAAGCCATAGCTGCTCTGATGAGCAGAAGTTCCCGTCTGTGGGTTCTGTCTTTCTCAGAGGCTTTGAACAAGCCAGGGATGACACAAAGATCATGAGGTGAGATCTCACCTCTGGTCTTGAAGGTCTACACGGCAGCTGAATTGAGTGCAATTGAACATACAACTCAGAGAGGGATCAAGTGCATTGAAAGTTTTCCTTTTGATATTTCAGAAATAATGTCCATGAGAACTGGCTTTTTACTCTAACACTTGCTCCTCCCTTGTACACCTCCAACACGAATGTACTGCGAAGGAATGAGTTCCTGCAAGATTTTCTTCGCTATTTCAAACTCACCTGGTCTTACGTTAATATCAAAGTGATTTTGGTTGACTTTGTAGGCTTTGTATAGTCTGTTCAAATTTACTAATTCCCAACAATGTGCTGAGAAATGATAACATCTTTGCATTGTATATTTCAGCTTTTTTCCAGGCTTCATTAAGTCACAATCACAACGGCTCCTTGTCTTCTGGTATTTTGGCACTTTTGCCTGGCTGTTACAGCACAGTCCATAATGTTAAAATGTAGAGAAAGATTAGAAAAAGTGCATGCAACTTTTTTGAATCTCAAAAAATTCCCGCTATAGGTTTTCATCAGAAACTCATTGTGACATGCTTGCATGTGAATTCTTAGCAGAAATTGCAGAACCCTTTAATTAAATTAAGCAACTGACACTGCGTGAAATCAACAAATATCAACAGGTCATTTTGTGACAAGGAAAGAGCTGGTGTTCTTACTGGCAAGAAGGGATATAAATAGAAATACTCCCAGGCCTAAATTTTTTCCCCTCAGAATCAGGACAAACCAGTAATGGAGGACATGCATCAGCAGCGTTAGGGAGAAAAAGACAAATTATGGGAACTAATCGTATCTCCAACGCACAGCATATGACTATTGAATCACGAATCCACCATAATAGATCTCGGAAGAACGCCACATATCACAGGAAAATAAATGTAACTTCTGCAAACCAAACAGATTAAGGGCAGAGTATACTTCACCAGGTTGCACAGGGACATGGACACAAAGCTTGCTTTAGCACTTGTTTTCTAAGCATGCTGTGCAGAAAAATTTCCAATTTTGTTCAATAGAATGAAAAGAGATATCAGCAGAAGTGATGACAGTGCTAAGCAAAAAAAACATAAGTCAGGTGGGATACATGCAAAAAGGTTAAGGGTCCGCAGCCATAGCGAGGTTACTAAAAAGGTTAATATTTAGCAATAATTGCCCCATAGGGTGTGTGATAACACTTATTCCCTATTCTAAAAAGCTATAATGTTCACAGAAGTATTATTAATTTTAATATTCACATGCATCAACGAAGGCCCTTAATTTTTAAGCAGGAACTGAAACCATGCTTGTTTGGCAATGTATTCAATTATTAAGGTATTTACCTAGGTACTGTGATAGTTTTGGTGTTAATATTTTATCAATGATGTTATAATTGTATATTGGCACAAGTTATGCAAACTATTACAAGGTACATTTTTACTTCATATCTAGGCCGGTGTCTCCCACACTCAGCTGAAATAGAACCTGGCCATGGAACTAGCTCCCCAAACCTCAGTGAAATGACGCTTGAGGTCTAGGTAGTAGTACCAAATTCTAAATATCTCTACATTGAGAAAGTTCTCCAGCCAGGGGGTTTTAATTTTCACTATAATTTCTGTTTTCACGTTCAAGTATAAAATAAGGATTTTTTTTGGCTGGTAACTTTTCGTTTACGCTATGTGATCTTTTCTGCAAAATATCCCATTCATTACATAGTCCACAAAATGCGTATTTTATTTCAAAGCTTCTAAAGTAAAAAAAAAAAAGAAACGAAACCAAAGGCAAACAGCCCAAAAGATATCTGTGGCACAATCCCATAGCCCAATTGTATGTGATCACTATTTTCTGAGACACTGTTCTCAGCTGTGAGTGATAATGTCTGGTAACTCACTGAGGTGAAACATTGCCTTATTCAGAAAAATAATTTGGGCCACTGCTGTAGAAAATGAATGCTACATTCTTTACACGGAAAAAGAGCATGGGATATGATTTCCTATATAAGGAATGCTCTTCTGCAATACATCAAATCTCTTTTCTCCTGTGTGTGCAAATGCACTCTCCTTTGTTACATTATAAGAGGGTGCATAACTCCAAAAGAAATGGAGTTAGATGAAAAAGAGCCATTCCAAACTCTACTGATTAAAATAAATGTGCTCATAAAAGAGACAGGAGAGTAAATTACTGCATCCCCAGAACAGCAGTAACTTATACACCAACAAGTTATTTTCAAGTTTGCCAGAGGAAATAATCTGCTATCAACAAGGGGTAATTGCCTGAGCAAACTAGTCTTTACATCTCACACATGCTGTCACCTTGTGTAAGAAAGAAATACACCACATATCAATTCAGGAAGAAAAAAAAATTTGAAACATTCCTTTAAAGGCTGCTTCTCTCAGCCGTTTGAAAGAGAGAACATATACACAGCTTGGAACATATCTAATCTCTGCTCTTTTCTTATCGCTGAAGAGTATCCTAACACACCACAAAATTCATAAGCAGCCTCGGGCAATATTAGAAAGGATCCATTTTAGATTAGAACAGAAATTTTAATCTGAGATTTACCTGTGGCTGTCACAGGTGAAAGCAGGTTACTGACAAAACCCTTCAGGAATAAATGAAGGAACTATTAAGTAAAAGAGACAAAATTTTCTGATTTTTATACCAATACAAGCTGCTTAAAGAGCAAGGTGAATACTTATTTCAGTGAATATGCACAGACACACACCCTCTTTTGTATTCCCATTACACAAATATTCATTTGACTAAAGTGCTCCTGACCCAGGGGCTCACAGAAAAGGAGTTTTCAGCATTCCCATGGATGATTTTTTCGTCAAAGCAAGGTGCAAGATTTGTCTGTACGTAAGTATTTAACGTTCATTTTGCCATGTAAGACAGACTGTAACATGTATTCTACAAATATGAGTACAACGGACAGAAAAAGAAAGTTTCTCATTCATGAGAAGAGCAATCCTTTCTTTAAAATCTTGTACTAAAAAGGCGGCAACTGTTAATAAAAAAACCAACCAACCACAGGTGGTGGCAATCTCTTTATTAGTCATAGAATCACAGACTGGTTTGGGTTGGAAGGGACCTTAAAGCCCACCCAGTGCCACCCCCTGTCCTGGGCAGGGACACCTCCCACCAGCCCAGGTTGCTCCAAGCCCCGTCCAACCTGGCCTTGAACCCCTCCAGGGATGGGGCAGCCACAGCTTCTCTGGGCAACCTGGGCCAGGGGCTCACCACCCTCACAGCAAAGAATTTCTTCCTAATATCTCATCTAAATTTCCCCTCTTTCAGTGTAAAACCCTTCCCCCTCATCCCATGGCTCCCCTCCCTGCTCCAGAGTCCCTCCCCAGCTTTCCTGGAGCCCCTTGAGGGCCTGGAAGGGGCTGGAAGGTCTCTCCGGAGCCTTCTCTTCTCCAGGCTGAACCCCCCCAGCTCTCTCAGCCTGTCCTCCCAGCAGAGGGACTCCAGCCCTCCCAGCATCTCCGGGGCCTCCTCTGGCCCCACTCCAACAGCTCCGTGTCCTTCTGCTGTTGGTGCCCCAGAGCTGGAGGCAGCACTGCAGGGGGGTCTCCCCAGAGCAGAGCAGAGGGGCAGAATCCCCCCCTCACCCTGCTGCCCACGCTGCTGGGCATGAGCCCAGGATACTTCTGTGAAGTAACAGAGGGGCTAGCTGTCGTAGTTAGTTACTTATTTTTTGAGAAGTAGAAAAGAATCTGCTTCTTAAGAGGCAGCATGGTCGGCTCTTTCTATTAGCATTATTTTACCTTCAGTTAAATATTGAACAATATTTGATTAACCAGAAAAACACATTTCCTTCTGTTCCTACCCAGCAGAGGAAAGAAAAATTGTCTTAATTTCCTCCACTCTATCGCTTTCGACTTTTATGTAGTTAAATGAGCTGCCTTGTGCTACCTGTAGCACTGTGAGCATGAAGCCGTGTAGCTAAAAATGAATAGGAATAAAAAAACCCACCCAAACTTGAGTCATCCTGATTAACGTTTCGGTCTGATCATATTTTGGAACCTGGTAGGATTGCTTGATCAAGACAGTAAGCAATGCAAAAATAGAGTCAGAACTTGAATTTTCCTAAATTAAAGATTACGGGGCATATGGGAGTATTTCTGTCTCCCATCCAACCCTTAAGACACTCTTCCAACAAAGAAAAATGGATAGGTCTTCAAAGATTTTTGGCAGCATTCTGGCAAAAGATATAAACTACTGTCAAGCGTAGTATGGAAGAAAACCCATCTCAGTTGACAGAAACAATATGCTTAAAGTTTTCTGTTGGTCATGATTTTGTATTCCAACGCTACTTTGAATTCCAAATTAATCACTGTGGTTATTAAAGAAAAAAGAAACCTCCTTTAACCACGGCAAAAGTCATGAATGAGATCCGTCAGTGCAGCCAGCAATCAATTCTTTGGTCTCCCTGCCTGTCAGCCTGCATATTTGGACCTGTGATTCACAAGGTCTGGAGTTTGGTCTGACCTTTGAAGAGCTCACGTGGTACCCTAGCGTGGTTCTATTTCGAAAGCATCAATTGCAGCCAGACAGGGTCCGACCATGCAGTTACAATTCCTCCTTAGCTACAATGCAGATAAAAAAATCACAAGATTTGAATAAAATAAAAAATAGCCCAATGCAGAGTATGTAGGCTGACATTTTTCACTCAAAAATTAAGCTTGCTGTGTCTTCAACGCCAATTCATGTGAGTTTTGTGTGTTTTATCAATGATAATTCCTAATGCAGGAAATACACCACCTATAATGGATTGCTGCACGCAAGAAAGAAATACATCACCGACACCTGTCCCTAGTACAGTAATAAAATGTTACAGATTTCAGGGATAAAAACATCATAATAAAATATGCTCTGTATGCAAATAATAAGACTACTTTTTGAATTGAAACAAAGATGGAAACTGTTTCCTGAAGTGGAAAACTGGAGGATTAAAATTGAATCATTGCTTCTATCCCCCGAATGAAAGAAAATAAAGGATTACAAATATCACTCAACTTTTATTAGTGCATGGCAGTCACCAGAAATGGGACTATTCGCCCTGGGAACAAACCTGGTGATATTTTTTAGAGTGAACAGTCTCATTTTGTTGCACAACAATATTGAGACCGAAACTAGAACTGAGCTACTGGGACAACGTTAGCTTGGTTTGAAGCAAGAAATCGGACTGTATAGAATTCCTTGATGAAGAAAAATGGCAGCCGCGGGGTCTTCCTGTCTCCTACTACCTTTGGTGAGTTCATCCCTGACCATTACAGCTTATTTCATGTTACTTTTTGTAAGCCACACCTCATGTCCCCCAAGCAGAATGTTTTTCTATGCCCAACCATTTGCCATAGATCATTAAACAACACAAAAGACACATGCTCTTGTGACATCAGGTTGTTTAAAAAACAGTCTTATTTATTGCAGAGGGATGTGCAGGTTACAGTTGCCATATCTAGCAATAGCTCACGCTTAGAAACCTATGCCCCATAATGGACCAGTTTCCAGTCCTGTCAGCAGCTTTCAGAACATAAAGGGAATTTTCTGAACTGCCGTGGGTGGTGGAAACCCGCGAAAATGTGAGAGCACAGACATATTTGCTGCGCGACATCCTCTGACATGGAGAATCATTTTGCAAAAAATGAAGCGATATGACAAATTACAGCACCTTGCACTTTAAGGAGTTTTTCCCACATTTGCTTACACTTTCCATAACAGCTTCTAGAAAAGTGCATGAGATGTACCTAAATAATATTCTAACAATTACGGCTCCTTATGAAAGAGCTGGTATTTCAAAACATCAGACTATGTGTTAAATATACCATGGAAGTTAGGATAGGAGCTTTTTTCACAAGTGGGGAAGCCAGAACACGGGATACAGATCATCCCAAACAGATGCCAGTGGGATCCACAAAACACTTTTGTATTTGCTACTCGTCTTCCACTATGTTTCAAAATATGCCAGCAAGTGTTTATAAATATATATATTTGTACGTATATGGATATTTTTACTGGGACTCTGTCTTGTATTTCTCAGCATCAGTCTTTACCCTTGATTCATAGAATCATAGAAATATTGTGGTTGGAAAAGAGCTTTAAGATCATCGAGTCCAACCATTAACCTAGCACTGCGGAATCCACCACTAACCATGTCCCTCAGCCCCACATCTACCCGTCTTTTAAATGCCTCCAGGGATGATGACTCCACCACTTCCCTGGGCAGCCAGTTCCAACGCTTGACAACCCTTTCTGTGAAGAAATTTTTCCTAATCCAATCTAAACCTCTCCTGGTGCAACTTGAAGCCATTTCCCCTTGTCCCATTGCCTGTTCCTTGGGAGAAGAGACTGACCCTCCCTGGCTACCTCCTCCTTTCAGGGAGCTGTAGAGAGTGAGAAGGTCTCCCCTCAGCCTCCTTTTCTCCAGGCTGAACACCCCCAGCTCCCTCAGCCGCTCCTCACCAGACTTGTGCTCCAGACCCCTCAACAGCTCCGTTGCCCTTCTCTGGACACACTCCAGCACCTCAAGGTCTTTCTTGTTGTGAGGGGCCCAAAACTGGACAAGGCACTCAAGGTGGGGCCTCACCAGTGCCCAGTACAGGGGGATGATCACTTCCCTAGTCCTGCTGGCCACACTATTGATGATACAAGCCAGGATGCTGTTGGCCTTCTTGGCCACCTGAGCAGTTGAATGTCTGCATTCATGGTTGAACCTCTCCATTCAGGCTCTCAGCTTTTTCACTTCTGGATTACTCTTTGCTTGCAGCTTCATTGAGTTTCCTTCACCAATAGCATGTTTTCCCGAGGACAGGAGCTCAGGAGGTGCTGTCAAGGGCATGGTCTAAGCTGGCATCATGCATGCACGAAGAGGTATGCACCCTTGGGACTGCCATGCGCTGAGGCAAATAGAAGCTGTTGTATTCCTCCTCCTTCTCATAGGGCACCTGCAATGGGAGCCTCTCTTCCTTCATCTTTGCCACCTACATGCTTGGGTTGTTTATTCTTCCCCTACTTACCAGTACCGAGACCTGCTGCTGTGTTGGCGTTCTCATGCTGCTCCGTAAAGGACTTAGAGAGGCACAATTATGTGATTCCGTACTTCTGCCCCTCTCATGTCTTTTATCAGTAGGAAAGCAGGGAACACGACACAAAAGATAAATGAGGATGGTGCTTGATGACGTCAGTTAATCAGTCAGCTATTTTGAAGTACTGACTGACTAGTCACTAAATTGCAGGCTAAAAAGTCCTCTCGTACAGACACGCACCAATCTGACTGACGTACCCTGGCTGCTGAATGTTGTAGCATTTGAAAGCGCTTGAGCACTGTATACCTAATTTAACAATTTCAGTCTTTATGAAGATTTGACTTAAAAAATTACAGGAAACATCATGGAGGAACTCAAGAGAGACTTTAGTAAACATCTGGTTATAATTCTGAAAATGTGCTCCGAAGGAGCGTTTTAAAATATGAGGCCAGTGTATAATACTCCAATTTTGCATCTGTTTTAAGGAAAATCAGACAGATTTAAATTTAAGAAATACATAACTGTACAACTGTTCTAACTATTTATCTAAGTTCTAACCTACCTAAAAAGATTTTATCCCTAAGCTTGCCTTAGGTCTAAACAATGTAAAGTGAGCTAAAGGCGACCGTAACCCTTTGACCCCTACAAGCCCCTATTTATAAACTGTATATCATAAATATCTATTACAAAAATATTACCAGTGGGAGGGGAAAAAATCAATAAAAAATAAAAAAGAAAAGTGTGCATTATAAAAAAGACTGTCATGAGTTGAAACACCTTCAGTTAAATGTATATATAACATACATCACACATAAAAGCTATTAATCCAATTTAACAACATTCAATGCATTTATGCTAAGAAACTGCTAAAAAGCACTAAATGGAATTTACCGAGATGAATAAAAAGCACAATTACCAACTAGACTTGGGAGATTCCAGTTAGTAAATGAGGCTGTGAAATTGCTTTGTGTTAAAAGAGTATTAATGGCTATGCCAGCACTTGACTAATATTTTATGGTGCAGGCTGTTACTAAATCAGAACCTTTGCATGTCTTCCTGTAAAGTCATTTAGTTATACTTGGAATATATTTTTTCTTTACAACATTTTCAAGATTTCACTGTGTTTTGGAAGTTCCTAATCCCGAAGACTTTTCTGTAAGCCGAAGCTACCCATGCTACCTGTTCCTCGCCCAGAGGTTGTTGGTAAATTAATGGCAAGGGTGAACTATTGCTTTGCAGGTGCTGGCAAGCGCTCTCTTTCGGCAAGCAGTGCAAGAATCAACTAACTCAAAGAAAATCACGCCAGGGTACAGCACATTCAATACCACCGTCATGTGTTTTGGTGTGTCAGCCGTAAGAAGTGATGTGAACTGTGAAGTCCTCGCCTGGGGAACTGTGGAACCTGATTTTTCCACCCTAATTCCAGCCTCCCTCCAAGGATGGAAGTCCAAAGACGCCTTTGGAAAGGTCCTCTGCGACTAGTTCTGTGAAGGCAAGGGACCAGCTCCATGCTAGAGGGCCTGGTCTGTGTCATACTACTGCTCCTTGCTTCAAATTTGCAAGTGATTCATTTGGTCTCTTGCAAATTTCAAATTTCGTTGGAAAAAACAATATTACGGAAACAGATTTTATTAGCTGTCTGTAGTATTGGCCATAAATGACAACGTGCTGGTACTTTTATTTGCAAAATATTTAAAGATTGTATTTTAATTAATTTATTAATTTAATTAATTTAATTAATNTTTAATAGAGGAATGCAGTAGGCCTCACACCAGCATCGTTTTTTGCAGTCTTTTAAAATACTGGATATCTGAGTCAATCTCTTGAGAGAAATGAATGAATGAAGGCACTCAAATCTCCTATTGTGGCCTAAACTGCTTTAGTATTGAAGTGAGAGGATGTGAAATCATATACGCGCAGGCTCTTTATGTGTGAATTTGAATAATATATGAAGTTCATATAATGGTGAATAGCAATAATAAACATTACAACCTTGGTAACAATGACCAATAAGCAAAAATAAATACCCCCTGAATGAGAATTGTAAAGTTCTATGAAGTTATACCCTATTCAATGAAATTTGAAGGCTTTACTCCCTTAGCCTTTCCCATCGTGCTGTTGAGCAAAACACACCGCTGTGCGTGGGAAAGTGCTTGGATGCAGCAGATTCATCCCATAACAGGGTGGGGTCCTAATAGCAAAGTTTTATACATCTACACAAAGTCAAATTTTCCATGTGAAAAGCTGGTTAAGACGCAAATCCTCTTCTCAATTAACCCCGACCTGGCGCAATAAAATCCGGTGCAGTCTTCCCTGATAAGGAGGACGTGCAAACCACAGGGAGGAGAGCGGCAAACCAGCCAGAAAACCCAACTGAGGGTACCATTAGCCAGACGACAGCCTCCGAACGGAACTTGGAGGAAAAGCAAAATCCACCATAATGTACTGAGTCGTTATTGCTAACAGAAGCATAGCTCGCCTGTAACAGCAGTAATGTTGGTCTCAACTGGGGAAACACGGCAGGAGGTTCGCGGAGTGCTCTTCCAGCATGCTGGGGAAATGATCCCTGGTGAACGCCCAAATGCGGCTCGAAACATCAGAAGCGCTGGTACTCAGATCATCTGAAGCACCAGTTACAAATATATTACAAGGACGTATACGCTCAAAGCTGCTGTTATATGAAGCATGTCATCTGTATAGCCCAGAGGAGAAGAATTAAATCGTGCAATCCTAGTTAGGAGCTGAATGAGTACTCAGAGCTGAAAGGGGTGGAACGCAATAGCAAGTAGTCAGAAAAGAAAGACGCTTTAGCCTTTTCTGGACCATTTCTACACCCCGGAATGAACCCCATTTGTCACCAAGGGCAAAGTTAACTACCGAACCCCAAACATAGAGGGTAGCCAGCTGAATTGATAGAATTTAACGCCAAGGGCAAAGTTAGCTACAGTGCGGGAGCGCCAAAGCCCAAAAGTAGAGGGTGGCCAGCTGAATTGATGGAATTTAACGTTATGAATGATGATAAATAAACCCAACGCTACAGGGGAAGCTGGAGCTCCAGCTTTCCACTACAAAAGATTCTCCTAGCTCTCAAACCTCCACGGCTTTAGCCGGCAGAGGCTCCTGGGCGGGAGAAGTGCTCTTTTATGCCTCCCATGAAATCCCATTCAGGTTCTGCTGCCATATGAATAGCTGATAATTGCCATTTCCTCTCGCTCGCTCGTGCTCCCCGGGAAATCGCAGCTGGCTGCCAACCCCGCCAAAGGGGAGCCGGGTGGAGGGCGGCGCGGCGGCAGCTGCCGGCGGCACAGCTGGGAGATGCCAGGTCACCTGCGGGAGGGCGCGGGACCCCGTGGGGACGAGATGAGGTACGAATAATGCAGCCCAAGAGCACTTGTTGACGCGTAAAAGAAAGGAAGGTTTTTGCCACTGTGAAGAGGAGTTCTGGAACTGGGGGTAGGGGTTGGGGTTTTGGGTGTATTTTATTTTTTTGCAGCTATAATAATACAATTTTTCTTGATTTTTCTCTTGAAGAAGATAATTATGTGACAATATGATTTAAAAAAAAATTAGAAGCATGTTTAGGTGGAAGCACTGAGAAGTTAAGAAACATGTTGCTTTCCACTGCCCGTAAAACTTCATACGCCATTGTGCCTAGCAGCTGAAAAAAAAATAAAAATTGAATTATTTGGGCACTATCTTGGTTTGAGTGACACAGGACTAATTTCTCTTTCAGTAATTTTACTTTTCACTAAGATCTCTTCTGATGCCTGGTAAAGCTGCATTTNTGGCAGCGCTTGCAGGGTCCCACATTGGCTGTCCCTGCGGGGAGTGCACGGCTCCTGCTGGTGGAATGGGCCGGGTATAGTCCTTGCATGTTTTACATTGGTATCGGGATCAATATTGGTTCTTTAGTGCTATTAATCACAGAATCACAGAATGATAAGTGTTGGAAGGTACCTCTGGAGATCATCTAGTCCAACCCCCCTGCCAAATGATAACTATTTAGTCTTATTCTATTAAATCTGTTTATATTTCGACCCTCGGGTTTCCTTGTTTTCCCCGATTCCCCCTCCTGGGTGGGGAGGGGTCATTGGGTGAGAGAATAATTGTCTAAACAACAATAAAATTGTCGTGGGTTTCTGAAACCACAACAGGAACGCTTTTCAAAGAGTTCCCCCTTCATCAGCAAGTAGACACACTGGACACCCTAGAAGTCCAAATTAAGTTGCATGGGCAGCAAGACGTCTGGCATTTCACGCATCGCAGCTTTCACGCGCCTAGCTGAACAGGGTTTCATTTGCAAGGCTGACATGGGGGGATTTGTAATTAATATTTATATTTCCACACACGCACACACTCAGGCACATGTAGATGTAAATGTTTGGGTGAACTTAGACTACAAATGATGTCTGCCATGCACAGTAGTGGAACCAGATTATTCACTTCACTAGGGCGGTTTACAAAGTAGCTTAACGTAGATGAACAGCAATGATATAACATCATTATTACAACACAGGCATTGCGTGATAGAAAAGGTGTATAGAAAGCATATGACTCAAAGGCCTAATGGCACAGTTTCTGCTCAGGCAAAATTTCCACTAATGCTTTTAAAACCAGAGGGAGGCATTGACCCATTACTGCTTACCACTGGCATAGCTTCAAGGAACAATTGCAGGGCTGGGCCGTTATACAGCACTTTCCACTCCACGGCAACCCCTGCTGCTTTCCAAATTATACCTATTTACAGGTAGGCAGACAATACTTTATCCATGACCAACCTCATGATGCTGAGGGCAAAGCAAAGCACGCCGGTTCAGAAGGGCAGCAGCGATCACGGCTCAGCACGCCACTGTGTCAGACCAGGACTGCGGAGTTTAATAACTTGCTTCTAACCACTCTTCCCCCCCCGCCAAAAAAAAAATTTAAAGCAGAACTTTAAGGAACATAAGCATTGCCTGCTGTTATGCTAGCCCAGACGTGGCCCCGGCAGGCGGGGACGTTCGTCCGTCGCGGCAGCGGGAGCCTGGGTTTCCCTCCAGGTTGTGTCACCCGGCTGCTGGGGAGGACGGACGCGGCGTTTATGAGATCTGACAAGGAATCAACCCAAGGTGACTCCGCAGCCAGAACGCCCGTGAACCGGAGCTCCTGCACGGGCAGCCTGTCTCCACTCAGGGAGACATCATGGTATACTTCTTGCAAGTAACATTTTGCGCCGCAAACAGTCTCAATGAAATCAACAAGGCAACCTGCGGCATTGAAGAGATTTTTTAATACGGGCAAGAATATCACCACTGGGCTTCGGCATGCTTTGTGTTTGGTACGCTGAATCCCAGGAATGACAAACAACAAACAAATCCAGGGATCACATTCACCTACAGCTGAAACTATTAAATGAAATCCTTACAAGCAGCAGCTTCTTTCCTGGCTCAGCTTGCTTATGGCACAAGTCTGATGCACTCTTATGAATAACAGTCTGATTCTGAGCTGAGGCCACGTATACTTCTGGGTTACATAAACACCTCAAACCTGGGTCCCTCATGAAAATGCTGAAAGGCGCTTCCCCACGGCAGCCTTGGCTGTTCAAACCAACATGCAAGAAATCGCTAAGCATTACGTGGTAATGCTCCTACTGACAGATACAAGTCTACAGTTTTTGGATTTAGAAATGAATAATTTGAATTCAGTCAGTATCTCTGTAAAGGTTTCCATTGTGACAACGGTGATTATAGAAGGAAGGAAAAATAAATGGCATTCAAAACTATGAAAAGAAAGACCTGATGGTCATTAACTACTAATGGAAAAAGTTCAGCAGGGGCATGATACAGCCAACAATTTGTATTTTAACATATTGATAATGAATCCCAGCATAATCATTCAAATCAAAGTCAGTATGCTTCCTTTTGCCCCTATGGAAATTTGAATCAATAATACTGGCATTATCCGTATATATGTATATGTATATCTATGCATATATATTTCTGAATTACAAAATGCTATTGCATCGCTTTACTCTCATTTCAGATTTTTAACACAGCGATGCACATCTCCATTCTTCCAATCAATTTATTCTGTTAGTGTTTTTCAGCATTTTAAATCCCTAAGCTAAGTCAATAATGTTGATTACTTACCATAAGCACTGTACATGCCGTTCTAATACAGGTTATTTGCAATTTGACATCCTCATCTATATGCATTATTCCACTTGGAAAATTAAATGAAACCCTTGATTCAGAATCTGAAACACTTACAAGTAATGATCCTGTTTACTGATTGACTGAAGTTGTGGTTTTTAAGCACTGTTTAATAGAGGAAACAAAAAGCACTACCAAGAAAAAAGGAAGCATCTAAGTTACTTTAGGAAGAATTCATACTGTAGGAATAATAGACATTCATTGTCTTTTGCATTCTTTCGTACCTCTGAGACAGTTACCTAACACTGTTAACACTGCTTCACGTTTCTTACAATTCAGAATTCGAACATAGTAAACTCAGTGTAAAAGAAAACATAGCACTCAACAAGATTATTTTGTCAGAATCCCTTTCCAGTATTGTTTGCTTATTAGCGTGTAGCCGATAACGCTTGTGTTTTATTAATAAAGATTTAAAGAAATTGAAAATGGGACTGGAGGTGCGTGGGTCCTGTGTGAGCCATAAAACTAAAGAAATGCAAAAAGCTTAACCCTAGACCCCCACTGATGCCGGTTTCTCTGATAACAGCAGTAACGTACCCATCGGCAGAGCTCGAGAGGGTGGTGAGCATCTCAGGGTGAAGATGACACGATGTCTGTGCCCGGCTAGGACTCTGCTGAGGACCAGTTTAAGGACAGGGACCGTCCCACAGTGACCGCGCAGGTAGGAAGCCGGAACCACCTGGAGGCACCCAATTTGGCCCGCGAATCTCAGGTTTAGACCTAATTTCAGACGTGACACAAATGAGGCCTTCCATTGCGCTTCGGGTGGTAGTGTGAAGGGAAGACAGGTTGTCAACAACATCAAGGTTATTTTGTTGTTACTCGGTAAATGGTAGTGAATAACACTGAAAAGTGGATTTTGGAGGGCAGATGATTTGCTCTTTTTTGTTTCCCCCTTCTACTAGAAACCCATCTGAAGTGTTGGTGAATGTGGTGCTTTTAAGTGGTTCGTCTCTATTCGGATGATATTATTTCTAATTCACATTTATAAGCATAAATTTGGGGAAATTCATTCTCACATCCCACATATCCGTTCACAGATTTTCTCAGCCATTACTACATCGCAGATAGTCAGTTTACTTCCTGATCCAAACCTTTCACTTGAGATTTTAAAGGTATTATTTACCACAGAAGCATCATGAATTTAGTACTCGTACTTATTAGCATAGAATTAGAATAAATCTGAGGAAAACAATTGAGAGAATTAGAAATACATTGCATACTAACTTTAGACACTGTAATGAGCAGATGCTGAAAGCTTGTTTGAAGGCATATTTTTATTCAGAATTATTTTAGGGATTATCTAAGAGCTGTACTGTGGATTGTAAAAAAAAAGAGTAATTTCAGTTTAATTTAGCCCTATGAACATGTGAAAGTGTTTCAGACAGGTGAAGTATACTGAGGGATGTCTTAAGCTACCACTCCAGGGACTATCAACAAAAAAAAAGTCAGTTGCCAAATGGAGTTGGCATTTTACTAAGTCTGGATATAATTGTACGAGAAATCTTGAGGATACTTTGAAGCAGTCTTAGGAGAGGATATTGCCTACTGGAATTCCTCCTTAGTGCAAGTTTCACTGCAATTTATTTTAGATCAAATATACTCATGACATAAGATTATGCTCTTGCTCTGGATATGTATATTCATTTCACCAGCTCAAATTGTTGGGAGCTCCTTACACTCCCTTTTGCGCCAGCTGACCTACTTTATGGGTTCACCTCTTGCGACTGGAAAACAGCCACAAAAGCCAAACCAAGCTTTTTATGATGGACACGCACCGAGCTGCCAGACCATTTGAACTGACGCCCCATCAGCTCATGTGCTTTTACTGTTTCGGTTGGACTTCCGTACCGCTTTTCTGTGGTTTCTCTGTCTCGATTGCTGCACCCAGATCCTAACCCACGCAAAGCAGAAGTCAACCCAAGGACCATCACTGACGATTCACGTTACCCTGGCAGCACATTAATGGGCACTGGGGCTTACAGTAAGATGCAGCTAGAACATGTAGATATTCTCCTCTGACACAGTTCCCTTCCATAAAATAATGATAAAAGCTCTGGAACTTTTATTGACATGTCAGAAAAAAGTCTTATGTCTGCTATCACCCTCCTCTTTTATTCCCAGCCTTTCTGGTTTTGAGCTCTTTCTTTTTTTAGTGGTCAATAGGAGAGTCCCCTTTTTATGAAGTTGCAGTCCCCTTTGTCAGGTATTCCTTACTAATCAGCCTGTTGAAAGCTCTGTCACTTCGTTATCAGCATACTTGAGCAAACTGATTTTCCTGCTCTGACCAACTATTTTATCCCAAGAGGCCCCATCTGAATCAGTTCTAATGATCCTCTCTTATTGACCGTTGATCCTCCACTGCTGATTCTCTGACAAGTGCAATAATTTCTCCTGATGCCCCCTAAGCTTATATCACACAACATAATCAAGTTGACTCAGAAAACGGGAGTTGAAACCTGAAAGAACATGTGCAAACATACTTCTGGAAGAAACCGATCCTGCCATTTAATTACCCCATGATCTGAGCCAGAAGCTCCGTATGACTGAAGAACAGCAAAACACAAGAAAAAAGCGACCAGAGTAAGATTCTTTGTCAGAACTCAATGGTGTCAAAGCATGCAGAATAAGATTTTTGAAAGCAAAAATAATGTTGTTGAGATATAGGCAAACCCACCATAGGATAAAACACTGATTTACTGGTGGTTATTCTAAAATACAGCTATGGGCTAGAAGGGACAAGTTCTGCAAAAACCCATCTTGCTTAATATTTCATTAATACACTTACTGCCTCAAGAAGGATGCACATCATACCATTCAGTGTATTGGGAGAGTTTTAGATCCTGCTCTTAACGGATGCTGAAAAAAGGATGGGCAAGTCAACCGTAAGATGACTGAAAGAAAATGCGGAAGGCTAAAATGCCAGATGACTGTCTTTTTTTTTTTTCTTTTTTTTTTTTTTTTTNGTAATATCACCAAAGAAAAAGCATTCAGATGTATTTCTAATCTCTTCATCTTCTATCAAGAAGAGCAAGATCTTCTACCTCACAAGTGAAAGCTCTCACCACTAGGTTCAATAACATAAGGAAGTGGGTCATTCTCAAGCTATTCCACTTTTATAAAAACTGTTGTCAACAACATGAACTCTCTCCAACCTGAACTGGAGCAGGCACTACAATTTGTGACTTCACACCCACAAAACTGAAGAGTTATACTCCCCTTGTACATTGACAATTTCTGGTGCGACGTGCAGCCACCAGAGACTGTGCAGTATCAGTAAAAGAGATCCATCAACAGCAGGAAAAGAGAACTCCTCAAATACTGACTTTTCAATACTGAAGACTTCAGAAACCCCCCAAGATAAGATTTTAAGACCTTATCATCATAAGCCCTAGTGCCTTTGTGTTCTGAAAATGCAAGTGTTTGTAGCTAAGCAGTCTCCAGCTAAAAATCATATTAATAAACAGCTCATGAAACCTTTCAAAGTGATTGCATCTGCAGAGATTCCTCCCCGTGTTAAATACTCGCAGCGATCGACACCCTAGAAGCAATAAAGAGATAAAGAGCTGATTAAATTGTGACTCAAGCACAAGCCTTGCCAGGACGGCGGCACAGACAAGTGCTCTCTGAGGCTTATTCCTGCCTGCCCATCAGTGGCATGAAGCCAGATGCCATCAGTGGCACCATTTTGTCAGATACTTAGCAGAGACTGTCTGGGCTTCAGTGTTTGTAAATTAAGTATTTGTTAAAGTACAGTACGTAACTATGCACTCCACTTATCTTTGCTTCAGCGGGATTGACACAGTGAATTATGAAGTCAAACCCTAGGCTAGAAGATGCCTATAAAGATTAAGTCATTTCATTCTTTTCCAAACAATTAGCAGCACTAGACTGCTAAGCGGAGATCAATCGTAATTGGGGAACTGAGAGAGGGCAATAAACAAATTAGTAGTGTTTTCTCTGAAGCCTGTTGGTTTACAGACTCGCTGTTATTTAATCCAGAAGCTCAGTAGATTGTAAATTATCCATTAGAGTTGTCACTGGCCCCTTGAAAAGGATTTACTTTACGATAAAGGTACAAGAAAGGAAATCTGCCTGGTGGTTTCAGGTGAAATGAGACAATTGCAGTTGATTCATCATCATCACCATGTTTGTACTGCCTAGTACTGCCTTGTACTTCTAGATGATGGCCGATTGATACCTGACCAATATCAACATCTGGACTTTACCAGCTTAGCTGGGAGGCACCCTCTCCATCTTTCAGTAACCGTTGTGTTATTCATCGCAAAAAAGAACGAGAAGTGACCGGTGGACATACCCATCCAAAAGAAAAGTGAGATAAGCAGCTAATTACAGCGCTAGAAAAATTATTTCCTCAACCAAACCTGAAGCCTTACGGATCTCTTTCCTGGAGACTCTACTATACCTTGGAAGCAGTCAGGGCTGCCCTACTGTGTGGGTACAGGGCACATTAGATGGTATTAGCAAGGTTGGAAAGAACTAGAGTCCAGCCTGCAGAGCTCACTGCAGCCTTTGGAATTATTTACGAGTTTGTTGTTGTGGTTTTTTGGGTTTTCTACTTTTTTTTTATATCTTATTTTATTTTTTAATTTTTCCACCTAGTTTGGCTGGCAAGGAGCAGGAATACCGTTCTTTGCAGGAGGACAACTGCTCATGAGCTAGTATATTAGGATATCTGCATACTGCAATGAAGTCTGAAGTATAGACACGCACAAAGATAGTTATTTAAATGAAAGAGACCTTATTCTTTGCCTATCCACTATCCCAGTGCAATAGCTACAAAGCAGAGGAATTAATGTTTTTCTTCTCTTCTAAATCCCCTCACTCAAAGGATGAAAGATGTTAAAGAGACTCTTTGTTTTGTTTTCAGCTCTTTTTATTTCACTTGTATATGTTGGCAGCTGATAGAGCCCCAAATCTTGTCAATCCCAGTGTGCTAGGCACAGAAGTATAAAGAACATTACAATTCCTGCTCAGAAGAGCTTAAGGACAAAAATCTAAAGGACAAGACATGGACAAGACAGCAATATCGCTAGTCACAAAGCTTTTGCGCTCAGTCCCAGAAAATAATGAGAAACAGCATAAACCCCATGATATTTAAAACATTGTATGTATATTACAGTTTTTTGAGCTCAAGTTTCCATAACTTTTTCCTGCAATCACGACGACAACAAAAACCCCACCAAAACCCGACTTTCTTTTTATTTAGAGTATAAATCTTATATTGATCGTGGAACTTGTGTGTGTATGTGATCTTAAAGAAACCACTAAATATGAAATAGAATTTGAATTATAAAAAAAAAAAAAAAACCCAAACCCAAAAGAAAATTAAAAATGTTTTGTCACCACACAGCAATCCACAAACACTGCCACAATGCCCAGAAAGGAATAAAATATGAGGAAAAAGAAATGTGGTACATCAGAGGATATAAAGGAAGAAAACACAAATGCATTTACATTGTTGGTTTCTTGCCAGAAGCTGCCAAAATTTCCTCTTTGACAGAATTTATAGTGATCAAAAATGATGTAGCTACAAAAAGGGCAGATATATTTGAGAAATAGAATGTGTAGCCATCATTTACTTTTCTGGTTGGTCTAAAATGCATATAACCCGTCATCCTCAGAAGTCCCATGGCTGTTTGGATCATCATAAACTGACCCTAAAAATTCTATTTTTCAGTAATAGCTAGAGCACAGCCTGTGAAAACCCAGAGGCCAATGATGGCAAGATATCGTGCATCATTATGACCAAAACTGAGCAAAAAATATCCAATCCACAGAGGGAAAAAAAGGGCTTTTGTAGATTTGAACTGTACTTGTCATCTCTAGCTTAACTCCTGGGCTGATAGGCCACATACAGTAACAGACAAGCAGGAGTAACAACAAAAAATACATTCCTAAAGGTTTTTTTTCCAGTTTGCTCACTCTGTGCTTAATGACAGCTAGAGTCACTAGGAGTAAGGTAGACAGATTACAAAGATTTCGTGGTGATGAACAAATTAATGTTGCTTCTACCCCAATACCTCCACCCCCTCAAAATATAATGATATCTGCATATTAAATCTGACTATTTAGAATAATAACAAAAACCTCATGGCAGTGCAATCTTTGTTGGGTACAATATGAGAAGCTTGCAGGGAAAGGAAAAAAATCCCCAGGCAATATTTTCACATACATTAAAAATATATATGTGGGGTGTGATATCGCATTAACAGACATCATATGCTTCCTCTGGAGATGTTAATTCCTAATCTCATCAGGGGAACGTGTGTGTGTGTACCGTGTGTACGTTCATCAGTAATGTTTCATAAATTGCCTGTCTCCAGATGAGAGTTTATATGCATCTGGAAACTTACATTGTTGTTGGTATTAAACTTAGCTAAAAAATCAGTTGTGGTTGTTCCCGTTTCTAGCAGATTTGCCATAACATGACGTAGCAGCAGTTGATGAACAATGAGAAGGAGCATTACTTTTAATGAAAATAAGGAAATGCTGGGCTTAGTCTTGAACTCTACTCCAATGAATCTCAACCTGCAAATAATGGGAGTCTTCCAAGTAACGAATCTAGGACTGGGTCTGTCTACCGTCTTGGCGTGCATCTTCTGATTGAAAAAAGGTAGTATTTGAGCAAACATTTTTTGATCATAAACGCCAGCTTTTCGCTACTGTGTTTGGCAACCGGCATTCCTTCTTAAAATTAGTGCAAACTCAAAAGGACTCTTTAACCTTCACAAGATGATTATTGCAGGATTTGTCCTCAATGAACATTTTAACAGGTTTCTACTGTGAACTTTACCTTTACAGTTATATATTTCTAAATTATGCAGGCAAATGTATGCCATTTCTCACAAGGTCTGTATATTTCATTGGGTAAGGAAGTTAAAACAAATGGAAATTTAAAATTAATCAGAGGATGCTCAAATCAAAAATTTTTCATGTCATAGAGGATTTATAATCCTTTTATGTGAATGTCTTACAATGAAATGACCTGATCTTGGTTTCCATACAGGTTTGCTTTAACTTTTGTCCATGAAAACTGGCATTTTAGTTTCGTTCTGAATTTTGTAGTAAGTTGCCTATGACATTAAATTTTCCGCTGTATGCACTTATATCACTCTGCACTGCTGTTTCCCTGCAATCTGAGCCACTCAAAAACAATGGAAACACTGGTGCTTTAGGATCTTTCACAGCAGAAATAGCTGGGTGAAGGTATCTAACAACTGTGTGATGAAAAGGAGTCTTTGGTGGTCTTACAAAGTGTTAAGTGTCAGGGTAGAGATGGTTTGTTTTGTATGTTCAGGCTGTGAATCCTGAGGGGAGGGGATAGACGTGACAAAGAATGAAAGCTCCCGATGATTTTCTAAAATCCTGACGGACTACTGAATACATTTATATACCCGCACAAGTTCTCCTGCAAGGTTTATAAAACGGCAGGAGCTCCTATGGAGGCTATAAAACCTCCCCGACTCCCGAGGGTTTGTCAAATCCACGTGAGATCTTGTGGAACTTGTAAACTGTCAGTGAGATCCTGCAGAGTTTATAAACTCTGGCTGGACCTTAAACAAAGTCTGGGATTCCTGCAGCAGTTACAAAGCCCACCAGGACCTTTGAATTGTTCATGGTATCAGTACTTCACCGAGAGAAATACAACTAACCTTTCCAAAACCATAATGTGCTCTCTAACGCCACGCAGATATTTGTAGGAGCAGTCCAGGACATGAAGAATCACCAAATTACAAAGTTGCCATCTACGCATCAGCTTGCCAAAGATGAAAAAAAGTCTTAAAAGATTAATGATCTTGTTCTCTGTATTACAACACTCCAGACAAACTTAAGTGTACCCAATTGGCAAACAAACCCAGTAAAATTTTAAATCAATGGGTCTACTGGAAATAAAACATTTTCCCCTCAAGAAGCAGAATTTGAGACAACGTGTTCTCAAGAGTGACTCTGTTGAAAATTAATCCAGCCGTGGCCAGTCAGTGATGATGTAAACAACCTGAAAAAAAGTGGTGGTTTATGTCATCTGCATCGATTTCAAAAAAGTTTTCACATTTTTCTGATATGAGGTCCTTTAGAAATCGCCCAAAAAGTTTTTTGCATCTTCAGCGATATGTGGAGACTACTCAACTTTTTGTTGTTTCTTTGAACCCAAGGAAGTTGAAGCCTTTCCTCAAACTTTGTCCCTGCTGCTAGAAAACCTATGCATTTCAGTCATGAGACAAAACGCGTAGGGACAGAGAGCAAACGAGTGATCATAAAGTGCCACTACATTGCAGAGTGACCTAAGGGGAAGGAGTCCTCATACAACACGTCCCTTCTCCTGTGACTGCTTCTGCTTTTGCTGTAACTGATGACGTCACCTTCAGAAGATCTCTTGTGACTATTAGATTCCATTTTCTTCTGACTGCAGAAAAAAAAATCAGTCAACTATTTATTACAGTGTAATGTCATCCACCGAGGGTATTGGTACGTCATAAATAGAAACACACATTTATGTTACTGAGCTTTTAAACTGTTTTTATATCACTGATAGGAAGCTGAAACATGTGGGTGTACAGGAATTTTTTTGTCATAAACGGAAATTCAGTTTAAATAAACAGTTTGCAATCTCTTCAGATGTTAGGTCACACTTAACGTCAACTCTGCTTAAAAATACGCCTCCTTAAGGATACGCTTTTTGCTTTCATCCCTTTGTATGTTTCAGCTGCTGCACCTTAGAACGTCATTCTGGGGGAAGGATGGTTGCTGGATGCTGTGTGTGGAGAGCAGAGCAGTTCTTTGTAAACATCTGCCATTGCTTCTTATGTGGATGAATACATAATGCTTCCAAGTACACAAATCACATTTTAGATTTAGATCTCATTTACATAATACATAAGAATGCAGAAAATGTCCCAGAGGGCAAGTAAACACTTTGAGCATAAAATGGAAAGAAATTTTGAGAACCGTTTCCTTGTTGGTTACTTCAGCGTGTTTTAAAACTGAAGAAGATGGTTATTGCAGAAAACAACGTTGTTCTCAATCTGCCTGTGTTTAAAGGTTGCTTTGGGTGAAGTAGTGTCTGGCTCCCGTGTCCTGCTGCAGGAACATCCCTCCCACAGGTGGATTTTAGGAACGTAGTTCCCATTGACACGCGCTTTGTTATCTGCATAAAAACAGTCATGTATCTACAAACACAATAAAATAATTTGAAGTTTCCAAGTCCCTCATTAAACAAGAGGACCTCACCTCCTGCTCCATGAAGCTGAGAACATTAGTTGATATTGGTTGAAGGCCACTTTGCATTTTTGATGATTTTCTACGATTGCGACTGTGTTAACATTTGCATTACAAACACAATTTCCGGCACTTGAGATCACGACAGAGCTATCTCGTGGTTGCAATGCCTCGACAGTCGTTTTGTCAGCCGAAGAATGATGGAAACCAGAAGAAAGAACACGTTAAGATTAAATTCTCAAGCAAGTAGTGACAAACTCCTTGTCCTTGAAGCTTATATAAATAACTTTCCTGTGTTTTTTTAACCTGTTCCCCCCTCTCCCCAGCCACCCCAGCAGCGAGGCATGTCACTCTGATGGTTCACATCCATCTCCTTTTATTGATGTCCACTTTGGTATCTGCACAGGTCATCAATTTTGCTGCCTCTCCGGCGGCCGCTGGGAACGGCGGGGCAGCCTTGCAGGACTCGGCGTGCGGGGGGAGGCTCAGCTCGCCGCCGGACTCGCGGTTCCAGTCGGATGCCGGTACTGGGGTCTCATAAATCTTGTAGGTGACCCAGGTGAACTCTGAGGCTCAGAGCTCACTGAAAACTGATCAGGCCTCTGTTTAGTTTAACAGGCCCTTTTCAGTGACAAGTGAAGGGTTCAACAAATGCACAAAACAGATATATATTAGTTGAAAAACTAATGGCTTTTAAAAGAATGTTTGACAATTGTTTAGGGCTGTCTGTAGATCCATTATACTGACAAACGACCAACGTGGTCTCCACCAAACTGGAGATGGCCAGCGAGAAAGCGACCTCTGTTTTTATTTTTTTCCTCTTCCGCTTCCCCGCACGCTCCCCATCTCGTTGGTGGCTTCATAAGAGCCACATGTGCTGTGGTGGTCAGGAAGACTTAAAGAAGGCAGCAAAGGGTACCTGTGCAGCTTATATTTAACCTTGCAATCAAACTGGAATTAAGCAAGACTGCAGATGCCCCCGGTGACCTGTTATTGACCTCCTGAACTTCTCAGTTAGGGTCAGTTGGGGCCCAGAATAGGAGGTCAAAAGCTGGTCAGTGCTCTTCAGCTCCGGCATGTTGAATAGAGAGACTTTATTGCGGTGATTTATGCAATTTGCACAGACAGGTTAAGGAGACCTTAAAACATGCCACAGTGCTCACTTACACTGGGTACACCATCCACTTGGAAAATAAATTCCGATTGTCCATATGAAATCTCTTGTGGATACGCCTTGAAGTATTTTACCCTCTGTACTCTAAAGATTCATTCTCACACTCGACCCCTGAACGTGACAAGGTTAGTGTTTCCAGATTTATTTAAACAATACGAACGCACCAAACGAAGCACTTTACAAAGCTGATTAATTGCAAAGGCAGAATAACAATCAGTAATGAATTATTTTTGGTGGGGAGGAGCAGCTAAACTCCTGGAAAAGTTAATCTCTTAAATCAGTCGCAGTGGCAATTTGAACACAGTGAAGACCCATTTCTAACCAATCCACACATATCAAAGTTTGGTGTTTCCTTCTCAGTTTTTACATACCTTCTCTGACGTACCAGAAATTCTGGAGTTGATGGGAAACTGTCAGATCAATTATAAAGAAGACCTAAAGAAAATTAAGAGCTCTTGCACTTTGTAATCAACCCCCCTTGTCTTTTTTCCTTTTTTTCTTGTTGAAGCTTAATATAGATTAAATTAATCTTAGCTTCCTCACCCAAAGTGGCTTCAATGTCTGTGCTACCTGCTGCTCAAGCTCTAGGTCTTTCTTAGGCAGAAATTGCCAGTGGTGATGTGGATCTTCTGACAGACTCATCTCCGACCACCAGACTTGTTTTCACTTGTGATCAAAGCAAGAAATTGAACCCCGGTCATCGAAGGTGAAAGGGTAGGGCATTTCTAAAACCTTTTAATGCTACCTCTTCTTCGTTGTAGTAGTTCATAATTCTTTGGTGTGTGTTACCCTGATTTAATATGTCTAATTTAACAAGATATTAGTCCGTAATAGGGTATAATTGCATTTGATATAATGAAGGGGAAGCAAATTTGCCAAGCTTTACTGAAAAAATGGCTTTAGCAAAGGTGTAGCTACTCATTTTCATAAGTATTTTAAGGATGCAGTTTTAATAAGCATATTCTGTGCCCTAAATTATATTTACATGAAGAGCAAGAATGGCTGAGCAAGAACTGTATGAATCTGCCAGGTAAGTGCACCGTTATTAATAAATATATTTATAACCAGCTACAGAACAGAGCAGCCCCTGTGGTTAAATAATAATTTGTTTTTAAAAGTACTTATACATATTATTTAAAGTGATAGACTAGTCTGTCATAGGCATAATGCATATTTTTAAGGCTGCCAAAATGCGTATTTATCTGAAAGCCTGGAACAGATCCAAAAGACACTTCTCGAGTCAGTAACACACATCGCAACCTCTGATAGAAGTATCTTTCCCTTGTAATGAAGTATAGGGGAAGCTATCATCTCCTTGCTTATTTCTTTTAACTCAGAGATTAACGTACACCGTGCCGACCACTGATTTACACGTAGAAGGGTCTGCAAACAAGTAACAGGAGTAGAATATGATCTCTCACCGATCTGCAGAGCTAGTGCTGACAGCTGTGGTCTTGTTTTAGCCTGCTGCGTGTGCTTACTTAAAAGCAAGGCAGACAGTCTTCCCAAAGCGCAGAAGGGTGTTATTTTTACCGTAAGTTTCCACAGATCACCCTAAACTTGCCTCAGACTGAAGAGCAGAAGTTGACCACGTGTACCGTTATTGATCAATTGGCATTTTTAAGGGCATGGTCATGAGTCAACTGGTGGTTTCATGCTTTGCTTTACACCGTTTAACAGCGAGTGATTGCTGACTGGGATCCTGAATGGTTACAAAACTACCACAAAATAGATGCTGAGAATAAAGAGGTAGTAAGTGAGAGACCTCACACCCCACATCTTTGGTTATATTATACAGTAGGAGTATAATACAGGATAAAGTACAGAGAATAGTAATTCTATTACATTTTTTGTGAAAAGGTTTCTTTCCAGTATTCCACCCACCCAAATTCCCACTGCTTTTCCATCCTATTCTCAGCCTTCTGAAGTGGTCAGCTGCTAGAAGACCCCGTTGTCTATGTCTCATGATCCAAAGCTATAGCTGTTGGTTTATCATTGTGGCTCTCATGTGGGAAGTCTACCCCAAATTCCTAAAGAATCTGTGACGGAAACCTATGAAAAGAGAATCTCATTTCCAAGCAGGTTTAAATTTGTGTAGGGATTTTTGCAAACTAAGAAAGGTTGAAACCCACCAGTATGAGAGCAAAAGATTTTCGGAGGTTCAGTTCAGGGAAAGCTTCAAAGTTAATTTGAATCCTATCCAAGTTTTATCTAAAACTTGAGCTCGATTTCTCACAGGAACACACTCTTTCAATGTATTTCTGAAGTTTGACTCCGGATAGAATTGCAAATACTGCAATAATGCTGGATAATTCTTTGCGCATTGATAGTTATGCAAAGCAGAGCAATCCCAAAAGGAAAAACAAAACCTTCCCCGAACGCTCCAAAATATTTTGTTTGTGATGGGTACAATGCACAAGTTTCTATCAACTTTTTTATTTTCTAAGTATAAATAATATTCTAGATCAGCACTGAGAATAGTGAGAAGAGACAATCTTACAGCCGTAAGAGGCAAGCTTGTTTTGGAAAATATATGAAATTTAAACAGCAGTGTTTTAGGAAGAGTTCTGTGTCTTAAACTAATATGATGCTGATGAAGAAAGAAGTACTTTTGATGCCAGCTGTTCAATTTTGGATCAATATACTTTTTAAATTACCAAAAAATTATATGACTTGGAAAGTGACAATATGAAATATAACTACAGCTTCAGTGTGGAGACCCTGTTTCTAAACAATTGGAAAGATGAATAGAGTCACAGGTTAGATATAAATAATTTTCCGTTCTTGTGTTGCAGCAGCCTTTCCAGGTGAAGTTCATGAATTTTGATGCGCCTTATCACAAAAGCCTTTTGACTCTTACCAATTGTAGCACAGATGAGGAAAACCTCAGACAGCCCTAAAGTTCAGGCTGGGAAGGGTCTGCCCTTACTCTAACGCACCGAGCTGAGTCTTGGTGCACCCGAGGTCTGAGCTGGTAAAAAGCGAATGAAAAGTTGGATGGATGTGTCATGATACTTAAACACTTGTATGTAAAATAAAATAAAAACGGTTATCAACCGACAGGATTTGGTCCAAATGGCAATTTTCAGCCCAAGAACAGATCAAGACTAAGCCTGCATATGGATGAAGTAGGTCCAAAGTTAAGGTTAATCTGGTTATTAATGATACAGCATTAATGCTGTGTCATAGAAACATATAGCATGTCTTTCATCTTTGTGTGAGGAAAGGGCAAGATCAAAAGGATTTTGGCACTTAATGTTCACCCAAGTGCAACATTCAGACTTCAAGTACCTGGTGCCTAACCCTGAAAACGAAAATGTACATGAAGTTCCCTTTTTGGATTTATCTGCATACTCTACAAAGAAACCCCAAACTTGACTTACTGACATGTTTTGTCACCTTTGACAACACACCATAAAGACAGGCTGTTGAGTATTTTCTTTATACTTTCTTTTACTTTGAAAAGCAAATTCTCAGCCTGCAGACTGCAAGTGGTTTGGGCTTCTGGGTGTTCAGCACTCTGTACACACCGACAAGAAAAGCTTAGCATTTTCAGTCAATTTTGTGATCACATTACTCAGTCTGGCATTCAAATAGAGTCAGCTTTCCTGTCCTTTCCCAAGAAACTTGGAAATGGACTTATTCTTCATCGTCTTACACAATGAAGACTATTTATTATATTTGATTCCCTATATCAATATCTTAAATGTTTCATTACCATGCCAGGATTAGAGAGTTACTCAGACTGATGAGCACTGAGGAATCCTAAAACTCTGGCAATGTGAAACATGTTCTTGAGTGGCTTCTATAGGAGGAAGCTCTAAATAACTAGGTTTGTAGCTAGGCTTTACATTTTAATGTGAAGGCAGGTGGCTTCTTAGCTTTATCTTCTGGGAATACGCTGTGGAACAGACAAACATTGACTTTTGGCTTTGTGGCTTGCAAAGTCATCTCAAGGACTTTGTATGGCATGGCTTTACCTTCCCATAAATAAAGAAATCTATAACCTCAAACTCAGGTATTTAGCTTATTTTCACGAGGCTAATTGTAACTTGTATTCAAAAGAGCCTCATGAGAAGTCAGGTTAGAAACAAAAATACTATCTGCTTTTAAGCAGAGCATGAAACCCCGTCTAAGGTCAAAACTGAGGTCATAAAGAGGATAATATGGGTTTAGCATGCAGTGCAGCTGCTGTATGCTGTATTTAGCCTGCGAATAAAAAAGGAGCTTTTGTTTCCACTACTGTTACTCCCTGCATCTTTCTAAGTCATGTCTTCCCTCCGCTAACAGTTAACTTCAACATGCATATGTGTGGCAGTCAGCTATTTGCTTTAAAACGTCTGATTTCAGAAATAAAGCAAACCGTCACGATACAAGTTTAATAGACTGCATCTGTCTTGAAAAAAAAATGTGTTTATGAAGGCAAATGCTCCTACAGTGGCAAAATAATTTTTTTTTGGTGGAAGAAATCAGTGACTCCCGTCATCTAGTGGAACGGCATTCAATTCTGCTACAGAGGAGGAAATGACCACAGACCAAGTTCTGACTGACTTATATTAGGACAGGGGATCTAAGGAAACAAGCATGGTTTGTAAGGAGTTAAATCCAGAAGAAATCAAATAAATAACCCCTCCTCAGTGCTATATCCCTCTCCCACTCCACAGTGACCAAGTGGAGAACACGACAGTCAAGGTTTTTTTGCAGTGAACACCAGGAAAAAGTTGGAAAAGGCACATTCCAGAGATGAATGGAGAGGACTGCACAGATTTAATCCACTAAACAGAACCATGGAAAAAAATCTAATTCCATTATTCAGAGGCTGCTGAGTGTATTTTACCTTAGGGAAACGTACTTCTACTCATTTTCAGTAACTCTATAGTCCATTTCAGCCTCTATGCTTGAAAATTAACAGCACGTTAACAGGACTATTGCCTGTACTTGTGGAACTGTCTGTTTAGGATTAGGCCATTAAATATTGATGGAGATAATTGTTCCTGCACTTGAACAGCAGAAGGATAGAACTGAAAGTAGTTTAACTGGCATTTGCATTTATGCTTGGTAAACAGAGCTGGGTTTGAAAGCGCTGAACATCCAGTATTGCCTTCTGCACAGTTCACATTCCAAAGCACCACTGATCACAAAGATCAGTTTGATAAAATGTTGTAGCAAAGGTTAAATCAAACCATTTCAGCAGTAATTCATCACATCTAAATAAATAAATGCAGCAGCAATACATAATAAAATACATCTAATTGTCCTTTGGTAATTATATTTTCTTTTTTGAAGGCTCCTCAGTCACAATTTCTCATGATTCCCATTTTAAGCGTCACCTTTTGTCTGCACGTACTTTTCAAATTGTATTTAGCTTGAACAACAAGGTTTTCAGAGCCAGCTACGCACTGGAGGAGAGCTGGCTTTCCATTTCTTGTATGTTTCCCATTAATTTCACTTTTTAACCTTTGTTCCTGAATCAGAAAGTTTGTGAATTACTCTGTGTGATATACATCACCCAGGAGGAAATAGTTTCCTCACACCCAGTTTTCTACTTCATTAGGTAAGACAATTTATCATGCCACCGGTCGATCAGATAAGGAGGACCTTATCCTGTGATCATAGAGTCCCCTGCATCATTTTATTCAGAGTTACTCTAAATAAACTCAGTATGAGCTTTTTGCAAACGTGATGTGGCCAAGACGCATCAAGGTGGAAAGACTGACAGTTCAGCTCAAGAAGACCATTTCAGTGAAGCGCACAGCGCATCTTGAGGGAAGGCTGTCCTCACGGGGCGATGTTCAAGGTGCATTAAAGAAATGAAGGGAGCGGATGCTTTCTCCGCAAGTGGCTGTATGCCTGACGTTCTTTGTGACTTGTAGAGGTGAGTGATGCATAAAAAAGCGTTCAATTCAATAATGTGAATTACCTCTGGCTTGATAAACGACTGCTAAAAACTCTGTGCTTCTCTCTCTGGGAACTACACTTACTTGAACGCGAACAAAGTGTCTGGAAGTTATATCAAATTAAAAAACGTGCTGTGGCTGTTAACGAAGGGCCTCCTGCACTGGCTCTGAATATGATGCCCATATATCAAAGACCTCTGACATTGCCTGCCACTCGATCTGGACACAGGAAATACGGGATTCCAGGCAGATGAGAGCTGAAACTGAAGCTCCAAAACCCTTCCTTGTGCAAGTGATTAGGCGCAGCTGTTTCGCTTCACATTTCGGAGCACTTGAACTCTGCAATCTGCCACATTTTTACAGGACTGCATGTGCAGAGGGTAAAAAAAGGTATCATGCCCTGGCTAGACAACAGATGTAGGGATAAAGAAATGTCTCCATTAAGCGAAAGAATATATGAAAAAAACAGTTGAAAAAAGCACAAATTGAGAGGCAAGAGGAAGAAATTAAAGGAAGGCTATCAGAACAAGTAGAGGAAAGAAATCTGTTTTCCCTGGATAAAAGGGGTTAAATCTGCAAAGATTTTCATCAAACGTTACAAAACCAACATTATCAGTCTTTAAAAACATCTTCACCTTTCTAAATCTGCTCAAAAGTATAAAATTTTCAGGTATAAAGACTAGGGTTTCTAGGAACTCAAATGCACCTCTACATTTGCCCAAATACTGCTCAACAATATTTGAGGATGAAAACTCCTTCAGCTCAGATCAACAATACATAAATACTGGGCTACATAGAAAAAATTATATGAAAAAGCCAAACCTAACACTTTCACAAATTCTTTTGGTGCTCCTAATTTTCCTGCTCTAGGTTTGTATGGTAAAAAGACCACAAAATCATGAGTTTTTGCCAGAGAAGCCTCTTCTATAAATTGATGAAACCTTTTTATTCTAAATTTTTTTTCAAATAGCCATTTAAAGCCTGATCCTACTGCCCAGAAGCCTATGGGGCACTTCCCCATTGACTCCAATGAGACCAGGATTGGTGCTCTCAGTGCCATCTTCTTATTGAAGCTACAGGAGAACTGATGGCAGTAGAACTTTTTCAAAAATGTATTAAATGAGAAAGCAACTGACATGTTCAGTGCAGGAAAATAGCAATTCAATATAAAGAGTCTGAAGTACAATAAGGAAAATACATACATGTGCAATCATACATATAAAAGAAAGCTGTATGAAAGATTTAAAGAAAGGTTTACTGTCTCTGCTGTCCATCAGCAGAGCTTTATTCAGGAAGTAAAACCTCTCTGGGTTCTTTCTCGTGCCTTTTTATGACAAAGGTGTTTGAGTAGAGGTGCTTCTCTGATCACTGTGCCGTACAAAGAAAATTTTATGGGAAAAATCAAACTGTCCTGGGTGTCCTGAGCAAGAGTCATTTCTCAACGCAGAAGGCCCTGACTCCTGGGCCAGCGAGCTGTCAGGGAAACGGCCAGTCTTCAACAAAGGAGGTGAATCCCCTCCATCACAAGAGGCGCAGGGTGGCCAGAAAGAGGGTTTATTTTAGTGAACTTCCCATTTGCAGAAAAGCTTCGCTGGGAATTAATACTTGAAAGCTTTATCTTCACTGCTGCAAGAGTGTGAGACTTTTTTCCACACTTCGGGGTAACAGATGTTGTCTGGCCCTGCCTGTGATAGTAATAGAGACACTCTCATTTTACCTGAAGTAGGAATTGTGTGTGGAAAAGGACAGATTTCATCTGCTGTGGTTTAAAAGTTGTGGTAACCAAGCCTTCCTTCCACTCCCACCTTTCACTCAGTGAAGACAAAGCCCTAAGGGTTTTCTACATCAGAAATTAGAGCTGACCTCTCTTATACATCCTAATAACACACAGATAAGTGTTTTCTTATGCCCCGACTACATCAAAGTTTCAAAACTGGTTAAAACCCGCTGCTGGTGACGGAAGAAAAACAAAAAGCATGAAGCTGGGGTAGAAGTGAGGTGAGTAAAGTTCTTGTCTTGTGAAGAAAAGGAGGGTTTTACCTCACTTGTTATTTTGGGGGCTCACCTCGGGGGAAGCAGTTCTAGGAGTCTTTATCATACTTGATACCTTTCTTGAAATTTTAAGTGCTGACATAAAATTAGAGCAACACATCCTCTTGCTAAAAATAAATCATAATCATGACAGGCTAAATAATAAACTGAAATCACAACCCAGGAAGACAAAAAGAAAACATTGGAGATTTTTTGATGTTTTTTTTTCCCTGGGTGATCCCCTTGGTTTCAAAACAAACTTGATTTGAAGGGAAGGGGAGGGGAAAGAAAAGGGAGGAAGAGGAAGAGGAAGAGGAAGAAGTCAGCAGGTAGGACAGAGCAAAATAAGCTTAGTAATAAGGGAAATTGGGTTGTAGGCCAAAAGAGCAGCTGTATAAAATCTATAAAATCAGATAGAGGAGTAACTCTACGCACCATTGAGAAAAAAGCTGAGAAAGAGAGCATTCAAACTATCCAGAATTGGCAAGAAAAATTAAATTCAGAGCGAGGCACCTGCATTAAATAAAAAGTTACCCTAAAACTGGTAAGCCATTTCAGCAGTTTCATATTTCACCGAAAGTTCTCAGACAGGGTAAGGAGAAGAAATTGTCTTTCTATGAGATACATGATGTTGAGAGAAAAGAGGTGATATACTGACAGCACCAAGTCAAACATGGTATTGGAAGGAGGTAAAAAATGCTGAAACGTGAACAGCTGATAGAGTGTAAGAAAGAGAAATACAAGGGGGAAGATTTCAACATAAAGATGATAACCAAGAGACTTGAAATAGAAACTTTGACCACCATTTAGAAACACACAACAAATACAGAAAACACGTGGGTGGCTGCAGAGACCTCTGCCCATGTGACGCTGGAAGTCTGAGCTAGGTCCGTGTCAATTTTCTGAAGGTCTTTGAGGAATGAGAGTTTTTCCACAGCACTGCACATGGCTTTCCTGGAAACGCACTGTAGAACTTTGACTCATATCTCAAAATATGTAAGAATAGGACAGGAACACGGTAAAGGCTCACAAAATATTTGGAAGAGCACAAAGACGTCTCATCTCTGCTGGTGTTCATCTTCTCACACACTTTGTGAAATTAGCCATCACCTGAAACCTAGAGGGGGGAATCTCTTAGACAGATATGGAGAATGGTTACTTCCAGAAAGAGTGAGACAAGGAAACCCTTTAAATAGAGTAAGAGAACATTGTGGAAGCTGTAAAGGAAGTCTGCTCATGGGTAAAAGTGTGGTGAGAAGGCAGTAAGGAGGCAGATGAATCACGGATGTGAAGTGTTCAGCATCCGGGTGTAGGACGCTCTAAAATGGTGACTCAGGCCCCAGCAGAGCCACGAAATGAGGAGAAGGCTGTCAGCGCCCTAGGGCTTGTTTAATTTCAGGATTTGTTGTAAAATATCACACTGAAGTTTGCATTCCCACGGAAGGTCTGCAAATCTCAGTGTTGATCAGGAACAGTCATTTTAACACTTCTACCTCCTGTAATTCAACTGAAAATTGGAGATCCATGAAGACAGAAAAGAGCAGAAGAGTGTGTAAGTCAGAAGCATATGGCCCAGTTTTCTCCAAACATCTCCAATTCGTATTACTTTTGTTACAGTATCTTCCCTTCCTTTCTCTGTTCCCTGTTCCTTTTCTTTGTACCCCTCCTTTCTCAACTCCTCCTTCCCCCTTTCTAGTATTTATTTTTCCTTATTCTGCCAAAACTCCTTTTTTCCCCCCTCATTTCTAGAAATTTACTGTTTTGTTTTAGCCTTACATTAGTGTCTCAAAGACACCCTTCTACTTCTGTCTACCTTCCCTACCTCTCCTCTACTGCACTCCCTTCCTTGGTTTCTCTTTCATTTTCTTTGCTTTTTTCACTATATTCTCCATGCCAGAACTTCAGCAAAAGATCAAAAGGGAAAACCCGGCAACACAAATTAGAGATTTGATGGCAGCCAAGTGTAACTAAATAAAAATGCTTTTGCATTAGCCACACTTACTAACACTGTTTAATAGTTGGTGATCTGTAGTTTTTACTAGGTGAACAAGAGGTTGGAAAACATAAGTAGGCAGAGCAGGCAGCACAGTAAAAACTGCATTTCCTCACACAAGCTTGTCCAGAGCAGCACATCTTTCTTTCTTCTTCGGTATGAACTGAAAGCTTAAAATAAGTTTATTGTAAAATATATCTTGAGACAGAAGTTACCTAGGTTTGTATTCTCCCTCCCCACCCCCCCAGTGAATATAATCTCATTTTACTCTCTGTCACTAAAAGGCAGAACTGAGAACGACATTTACTGATTAGAGAATTAGTACTATTCCACACAGTTTGTTTTAAAGGATGCAATCACCCAGATGTTGCTGCTGTCAGTAGAATCGCAACACTGCGTATGTTCACACTTCAGTATGCATTAAAGGCATAGTTTATAAATGTATGAGATGCATAACACTATGTCTGTATGGAAATATTATTCTAGCATACCTTAATTGTATTCAATAATCACAGTTTATAACCTTTTAATTGACTAGTATTTAGTGTTTGGCAATTAAAAGATTGTGACCAACCATCCATTGAAGTTAATTATCTGCAGATTGTGCTGGTCACTTTAAGCACTTCTTTTACTGTGTTCAGGACATGGCATTTTTCCAGTTTCTCAATGGGCTACATTTAGAAAGAGAACTACAGCAAACCTGTTATCTGTAGTGCGTGTATTAGAGAAGAATAACTCATATGACAGCAATCTTGTTAGAGGCTGTTATGAACAACATCCACCATGGGCCATATCTTAAGCTGTCAGTGTAGTTACCCTGATTTACACCAGCTGAGGATTAGGACACATGTATGATTGCAAAGAATGGTAAGTCCTTTAGATGCATCAAATCTTTCAAGATAAAGAATGTCAGTATAAAGCATAGCTGACTTAAAAAACAATGTTTCGGAGAACAACAGAGTAAGGTAAGAATAACTGCTCTGAAGATAGTGCTAGCTCCTCTGCGTTTATCTCCATGCAGGACTCAATTTGGTGCTGGTATAGAAGGATCGGTTGTGAGGTCCTGAAGATGTTCCACCAGTGCAAAAATAAGGTTTGAAATTGACAAAAAAAATGTCAAATTAATCGCTCATATCAAGTAGCCTTCTCTATGTTTAAGGAATGAAACAGAAAATTAACATGATGAAATTAACTCCTGAAATGTTCTCCCATCTATATTTAAGTATTTTTGTCTGTTAGGCCAGCATGGCTTACAAACATTAGCCCTTTGATAACGGTCTGTACAGAAATACAGGAGGATAAGAGAATCTGAGTCTACAAGTTTTGCAAGGTCAACGGGGAAGAAAGCACACCAATTTTATACACCAGGGGTGGCCAAACTGCAGATTTTGATCTGTACATGGTTTTGAACCTGAATATGGAGAGTTCATGCCACCACTGCACTGCACATTTGGCAGCAGCCTGGTGTTGGACTGGGGACAGAGAGAGACGGGTCCTATCCTGTGATGGAGCTGTGATGTCCCTGGGATGCACCTCACCACTGTGAGCACTGTTCCGTATTCCCCCCCTCCACAGGACGTCTGATACAGAAGATTCAGGTTTTGTCACTCTTAAGAACATCATACTTTTGATATGGGTCCTGCAGGAATAAGTGGTTTATTCTGAACTAATACACACTGTTGAAGTTTCAGATGAAAAGGTGAAGAACTTTTTATGTAACTTTAGGCCTTTGCCATGTAATGAAGCTCTTTACAATGAAAATGTCAAGCTTTCACTCATTAGTTGCAATCTGTGGCTCTGTACAATGGCAAGAATGGTGAACCTCATCCTTCAAGAGAGCAGTTACAATGGATCAGTGCAAATAATAGCTGCAGAACTGCCATTTTTATCTGTGATTCTGAAGAACTCAGACTGAAAGCGTGTCTTCACTTCCACATCCACTTTCTTCTCTTGCACCTGAACCTTGAACTAGATGTAGTCACGTGTGATCTCTTGTGGTATCTTGTGGTGTAATCTCCCAGTCTCTTAAATGGATCTCTGTAAATTGCCTGCAGGAGCTCACATAAATGCAAGTTCTGTTCAGGCACCCAGCCAAGCAGGATCAGTGACGCTATGGGAACAATAGCTTCACCTATGGGATACTGACACAAAGATCCGGAAACAGACAGAAGGCCCTATATTAGATGGCGAGATGTAGTCCGATGCTTTGCTTTCTCTTTTTATCTGTATGTATGATACCTTTTGTATGTTAAGGTCTCAGTAGTTATCATACCAACAACAATAACACCTCCTCTCTCATCAGCACTGAGAAAATTAGATCTCACCATGTCTTGTGCTGAGTTCTGGTCATCGGACTTGCTGCCAGAGCAGGCCCAGGCCAAGACCTTCCAGCATGAACAGTGGAAAGATACATTCGTATAGTAGACACAGAAAACTTATCCCGAAAGAACAAAGGAAAAGTGTGCAATGTGCCCAGGTTTTCAAGGCTGGAGCATTTCTATGCATGGTTAAAACAGGAATGGGTTCTGGGTACCAAGGAACTATTGCTGCTGGTAGCTGAGGTATGGGTAGAAACAGGTACTGCTAGAGTTGAGTTTTGGATTTAGCTCTGCAGAGAACTGTGGTGACCACAGTCTGGGTCAACCCCACTTTAGGAACGTAAACCTCTTTTCCATGATTTACTAAAATCCTCATGCAAGAAGAAGCTATGACAATTACATGTAGTCTTCTGTCTCTGAAAAAAACAAATTTAAAAATGCACATACAGTGAATTTGCAAGAAGAACAGGTTTAAAGATTCTTTTTCCAGTAGTATTTTGGCTGCAAACTTGAGGTGTACATATTTACATGTACAGTGTTAAAATATTTTTTAATAATTGCTAACGGATAGAGCTAACTTGTCTTGAATTGATTTTGTTGCTTTTTTTACAAATAACATTGGTTTATTGTTTCAAATTATTTTGTTGTCTTGCATTGGGAGGATTTAAGAGAAAAACTAAAAAGAACTGATCTCTGGGGAAATTTTTGTCATTCTGGAAAGAGAAATCCTTTGATAAATATGGAAAAGAGCAAAGGAAACAGAAAGGATAATCTTCACTGGACTGATCTAGTTAAAAGGAAACTAAAGAATGCAAACAAATATCTTTCTAATAAAGGAGTAAGAAGATCACTCATGGACCTTCCTGCAGTAATGAGTAGGGCTACACTAACTTTTCAAAACTTTATAGCCACAAATTCTGATCAACTTGTTCCTAATGTTTTGGACAACAACCAAAACCATAGATGGTTGTGTTGTCTAAAGACCTGAAACCACGAAGACATCAGTTGATTTCTTTCAGCTTAACATTGCTCCTCTGCCAAAGGACAGGAGAATTTAATGTCTTACGTAGCAACTTATATACAGAAGAAAGAGCACCACAGAGCTAAGTGGTTCCTTAATGTGAAGTTATCTGATCCAAACCCAGAAGTTTTAGCTCTTGAATGCCAACAAATGGCACACAACCAGAGACTCTCTTGAAAAGGATCTCCAACCTCTTTGCATGCTTTTCTTGCTTACAAAGTCCACAAAGTTCCTTTTTCAACATGTCTCTGTACTTTTTAGCCATGAGATCTAAGGCAGAAACTCCTCAAAGACTATGTAACCTTACACGTCCCGTCCATCTGTCTACCTCTCTTGCGCGCAACTGTTTCAACAAATGCAAGCCAAGCTGAAAATGCCTCTGTGACTCAGGCAAAAAGAGGTGTTTGACCTCTGCAGTGCCTCTCATGGGTGTTTGAGACTCACTACTGCTTGGACTCGTGGATCTGTTTTTACAAAGTTTCATCTGTAGTCCTACTTGCACATCTATGCTCCATCATTTATCAAATTGTCCCAATGTTAACAAAATAGTGGATTCATACAGAAGTCTCTAAAAAATCCCTGGCCCCATCCCAGTGATGGAAGATTTTAAAANACTTTTCATGGGACAGCCAGCTCATTTTCCTTGCCTTTTCAGCTGCATGTATCTGCCATAGTACTGTTTTTGACAGGTTTATGCCTGTTGCTAATTGTATCCTACCTGGAGACTGCCCAGAGAAACAAGACCTGATTATGTCTGCCCAGCTCAAACGAGCTACACTGACTGGGTATAAACTGGGTTTAGTTACCATGAGTCTAGCTACAAGGTGGCTCATTTAATCATAGGAAGAGGTAGGAAGATGATGAACTGGCTGACAAACTAAAAAATTCTTCAAAATCCGTGTTTCTTTTTTAATCTTCTAGTTAATTTTGCTCTGTGGAAGAGTAGAAGGGTAGACACACATACATGGAGTAGGTTACTGTTCCTTGCTTGAGGTCATAGAAAACTCTAACAGGATGATGCCAACACCCAAGCCACTCTAGACCTCTTGCTTTCATCTAATAATACATGAGATGAAACCTGTTTATTTCCAGCTAAGATGACTGTAACCAAACCAAGCAATATTTGCCTTTGAGAAAGTTGATGCTTTTCTCTCCAAGAGTATTTTTGAGGGTATGTTTCACAATTGTTACTCTTGTACTCTTATTTATGCTGAGTTGCCGATGTTAACATATCCAGATATGTCAGCTTTCTTTGCATTTTTGAACGAGAGTTGAAAGAGGTTCAGTGGAAAATTATCAGCAATTTCTTCTTTCATGGCTGTGCAAAGAGCTAATAGATGCAATGCGTATTACAAAAGTGTTAACAACAATTACCAATGTAAATACTCCAGTGGTGTCAAAATCCTGAGTCCTTTTTCAGCAGGACAGCCTCTGATGGGTATATTATTTTATTGCTTATTGCACTTCCTTAGGACCACTGTGCATGGTTTGTTCTTAGTGGAAGCCACAAGATATAATCATAAATGGAGGCTTAAGACTTTAAAACTGTCGATGAACACATTCAAGGTACGAGTAGGAAACTAACAAAAAGTTAAACTTAAGTATCACCGAGTCCCAAGTAACACAATCATGCAGATGCAAGAAAGCTGGAAGAAGACAACATGATGAACATCCCCTGAAAATGTGAAGCGTGGAAGTTCACAGAGACTGTTTTGAAGGCATCAGTCTGCATCTGACCGAGCTCAGTAGGTGAAGGCAGGTCGAGGTCCTCATGACAGCGCGGCTCTTTGCCTGAGAAGGGAGTGCAGACGTGGCGGTTCTGCTTTCCAGCATCATTAGATTTGCAACGGCTGGTTCAGCCCGGTTAACTGTTTCAATAATGCTATCCTAGTTAAAAGTTTCCCAACCAGGTTCCCATGGTTTCCCACCCCATCCCACCCCCCTACTGAATGCATTCGCATGCACTGGGAAGGAAGTGTGAGCTGGAATGTGTCCTGCTACCAGCCCTGGGGCTGTGTTATTTCAGGTATACAAGGCTATCCGGTCCAGCACATTAACATGGGAAACTTCTAGAGAGCCTTTCCTTTGTCAGAGCCAAAAAATCAAGCCAAATTAATGCATTTTTTTTGGCTTAATAGTAGGATTGCTTCCAAAATAATTACATTATGGATTTGTTTGCATGATGTGCGTGGGAAGTGAAAAGGGACAGCATGCGAGGCTTCAGTTTCCTTAAAGCCAATGTTTCTAGGTGCAATTGTTTTACCCCGTTGTGTTCATACTTTACAGAAATTACGTTGCAAATGCATCTAACCTGCCCTATTATAAGTAACGGACTCCAGCTTCATTGTTTCTTCAGGAACAGGTAGTGTCACGAGATGGGACTACTACAAACAGAGAAAAGCATGCTAATCCTGTGCCACACAAAATTAAGTACGCAGAAGATTCTTGTGTTTGTCCTGCTCTTAATTACCAGCCTTGGAGAAAAGAGTCATACATCATGCACAGAACTCCAAGGGCAGCTTTGTTGGTTTATTAATCCTCATGTAGTATCAGATCATAAAAATAATTTGAGTGATTTGGTAATGTGATTTGGTAATGTTCTGATTAATGCATTACCATGAACAGAAGAGACAGATTAACCATACCATGAATTGTAACACACTAATTCCTCACTGCAGCTCTAACAACTGAGTCACATGCAGTTTCAATTATTTTACATGTTTGGCAGCCATTCTTCCCAATGGAACAATAAGCATTAGCACAATAATCTGAAAGAAGCTTATAAAAATATGGTTGACATAAGTTCTCTCTATTAAGAAATATTTGGAGTTACAATGCCAGTTTTGTTTTAACCATGCAAACTTCTACAACTGAAAGATCTTGATCTGAATGCCTTGAAAATACTTTCAAATTTGTCATGCTCCACTAATATGTCAAATCATTGATAGTCCAATAAATTAGTGTTATTTCAGGAGAAATTCATGAAAAATTATGGGCAGCAGGGGTTAACGTGCTCTGATGAGAATGAGCTCTTCTGAATTAAGCAGTGCTTTAAATTGGAGACACTCAGTAGAAGAATAATGCTACAACTGCTGCTGCTTCTAATAACGCCTTGTGCTTCACACAGAGCTCTTCACTTAGAGATTCCCAAGCACTTTACAAAGGCTGTAAATATCGTAGTCATATTTTGCAGGTCGCATATGGAGAAACTAAGCCGAGAAGCAAATCGACCAAAGAAAGAGAAAGAATCAGTGTCAGAGTTGGGATAAAAAATTCCTGTCTTTTCTGTCCATCCTATAAAAAACAGAATCCTTAGAAAAAAAAATGGAAGAGGCATGCTTTCATTTATTTCCATCATTTATGTTTTAGTCCAGCGTGATCTGGTGTTCCACCCATTATGCTAAACATGCTACATTGTCCTATGCCAACTTATGAACAATGAATGGACATGGAATCTGGACAACTTGTTCAAATCCATTATATTGACTCGATGAAAAAGCTGTACAAGATCAATAGATGCGCTGTGCAGGTTTTACAGTGGGAGATGTTGTGTGTTCCACACACCCTCTTGCCCCCCAAGGCAGAAACAGAGTAGTTGTCCTCGCTTAGCTTCCTTGTGAAGAAACTTTCTCCTACAGTGGGTCTGTAGCTTCTTGGAAAGGGTAGCCATTTATCACAGCCCTAAATGAAAGCATTCCTTGGACACAAATGTCTTTTTCTTCCTTTGTCTAATTACTGAGGGGAAAAGTGAGAAGGAAATGTCAAAACAGTGAAACAGTGGTGTATAGAGAGCAGTCACTTTGGAGCTCAACCAGCTTTTGTGAAGGCCTGGGCGATTTGTCAAATGGTTGTGGCATAAGTCAAGCCCTGAGGTTGAAAGGTCTTGACCTAAGGAGTGCTGAAATCAGGCAGTATAAGCAAGAGGGCTGCTAGAAGTTTCAGCTGTAGTGGAGATGAACAATGATGGGTGCTGGACACAACAAAACCTCATCTGCATAATTCAGGTAAGGAATTTTATTGAATCTGACAAGTATGTGACAGGCTGAGAAAGAGAAAAGAACATGCTCTTGCTGGGAACCTTTAAAGCTCTTCAGTTAAGGTATGTGGAAATAAATGACAGCTAATCTCTTCACTAAAAAAACTGTAAACAATGCCATTTTACACAGGGCTCACCCGTGACCTTTTCATAGATCAGGCTATCCACTTTCAGGCCAGGCCACAGAACTTATCACAAACAATGCGTCGAATTCAGATTGCGCAAGAGGAGATTTACTTCTCCCAGCTGCTTCACGTAGAGTTACTCGCTTCGGCAGGTACGCTTTGGCAGAAACATCACTTAAATCTAGTGCATAACCCCTCATGGCAAACGGAAAATTCACATGGAGACTTTTCAGTGGAGGTTTTTTTGAGGTTATTGTTTTTTTTTTTTTTAATTTTTATTTTTACAGTTTTGGCTTGCGTGGGTCATGCTGCAACTACAAATATCAAGGTCACAAGGTGACAGGACAACTTTTCTGCACTGAGACCTGGTGGTACTATTAAAGCGACCAAGGCTTTTAAAATCCTTCATTAATCTCAACATGTCAAGTTTCCCAGAGGGTTTTTTTAATGTATTTTAACCACTTGCCTCCGTTTTAAGTCTTCCCTAGGTAAGCAACAGAGTTTAAGAAGAATATGTAATTGGTGCTTTTCAAAAGACAAATCAGATGCTGACCACCAGCTTTAGAGGATAAAATCTTTGTATGCAACTTTAGTGCATAAGCACTAAGACAAATATAACCTTAACTCACATACAAAACTCAGAAGCAATGGTTGAAAATCCAATCCAGCCTCTATGTGATGCTTAACCTAAGCAAATAAAATAAGAAATGACCTTGCAGGCAAGCAAGAGTTTCCCTTTTGGGAATATCTGTATTCCTGAGAATTCTTTCTTAGCACTGAATTCCCCACAAAAACTAGCACTTGATATCTACGTCCCAGATGCAAACCTCTAAGCCTGGCAAGAAAACAATTTGTTGTACAGGCTGCTGAAAGATTGGAAGGAAAGCTCAAAATCTAGAGGAGCACAGTGCGACTGTGACTTGCAAGAGCCGAAATTCAACTCTAAAACTCTTCAAATAAATACAAAAACAAAGATTAGACCGACTTTGTCAAGCATGAGTCACAAAATCCCCAAGCACTTCCCTGGATTACTGGCACAGCGATGTCTGCAGCATACAGCACACATGTATGTTTTTACCAATCTGTGGATCATTCTACCTAATGGGAAGCCGTTAAGAGTCCTGGCTGGATCAACTGTGGATCTTGGTGTTATAAGCGGCCCAATGCATAATTCACAAGGCTTAATGAATATTCCAATTCATGACAGCCAACTGGCTCCATAGGTCACACCTCCCAATCTCATATAAATAAAGAATGAGACACTGGAAAGCGTACCAGCTGAACCCTAGTGAGTGCCAAAAACATGCATATTAATGAGGCACAATAAAAGATATACTTGACTCTCAGGAAGTGCTGCTATTGTTTTCCAGCTTTAGAGAGGGAGAGTGGAAAACTTCGCGGTGCACCTTTCAATACACAGCACGGAGCTCAAGGCGAAGCTTGCCCCCGGCCCGGGGGGCAAAGAGGGGATCGGATCGTGGCAATGGCGTTTCACACCCAGCCTCATCAGGTCTATGACATCCTCCGTCGTTCCCACCACAATAGCGAAATCCATGCTGGAAATATCCCCACCCTCCGCTCCCATGTTCCTCTGCAAGTCCCCATTTGGTAACTAAGGAGAGGAAGTGCTTCAGCAGTGCTGTTCTTTTATGTGCTCTGTTTAGACCTTGGAACAGGATGAATGGTAGCTTAGATGAATGCATTTGTGCCATTTTTCTTGGCCCCAGACGATGTTTCCTCACTACCATGACATCTGAACAGAAGGAGAAAACATCTCCCTTTTGTGGCAAGCTAATTTAATTTGTACCTTCCACCTAGGGGTAAATATGTTTGTCTGTCTTTCTAAGCTCTCTTTGCCCACTTTCTTTTCTCACGGGAAACCCTGCTGAGTCAAAAGCAGGATATTGCTTAGTGCTCTAACTTTATTTTAAAGTAATTTAATTTTAAGCATACTCACACCCACCCTAAAGTGAAGCAACTGTAGGAGCTCCGCTGGGACAGCCTTAATGACTTTTGCATGTCTCTTGTGTCAGAGACATCAAGGGCTTGTTGTTAGGGAGGTATTTGTCTTTTAAAATAAACGCTTTAAAACAGGACCTCTCTTCTGCAGTATCCTCAGCGCAAGATGTTTCTTTATTTTCAAAAATCCTATGGCTTTGCACATTGACCTACCACCTTTAAAAACCAGCATTACGAACCATTGACCTTTGCTCTTCGTCGGTCTGGTGCTATATGTGATTTGACCTTGTTTTGTCTGAAAACTTTGTAAAAGGATTTAAAATAAACAATAAATGCATTTCTTTATGAAAAATGGCGGTGAAATATGACTCAGATGACTCAGAATTTACATCCTCATCGTCTGATTTATGCATGACTTCTTTAAATTGGCAAATATATTAAGTTAAGGGCATTATTTAATCCAGGACCGAAAAGTTTCTATAATTAAAAAAGCAATATAAGGTAAAATGTGGGAAAAGAAAACTGAAATCCAAACTGAAGCATCATTTAAAGCCCATTTTGCTCATAGTAACACCACAACTTCTTTCATTTAAACCTTGTTATTTCATATTAAAGTGGCAATGACACACACAAGAACCTACATATTAAGCAACTTCTTGCAATTTCTTCCCTTTAAAAAAAAATCCATTTCAGTATTGTGACCAGGTAAATATTTTGTCATCCTGTCAGATAAGAAAAAGAAAACATACAACACTTAAAATGATAAAGTATATTTCTAATATATGCAGTAATAAATATCGCAGGTACTGATTTTACCTGTAGTTGCCAGTTATTTGTTATTTGCATAATATTGCATCAATGTTTTTTCACCATAATTTGCACTCTTTGTTCTGATCAGAAATGTGCATTTCTGTCGTGTTTGAAAAAGAAAACGTACACCACTTAAACCAATAAAGTATATTTCTAATATCTGCAGTAATAAATATCGCGGAAACTGTGATTTTACCTGCAGTTACCAGTTACTTGTTATTTGCATCATATTTTACCAGTGCTTTTTCACAATGATTTGCACTCTGTGTTCTGGTCAGAAATGTGCATTTATCATCAGCAAATCACACAGACTTAGAGGGAAACAAGTCTTGGAATCAGTCACAACATTCGGAAAGATTAATCATGACAATATTGCTGTTTTGCTCGGAAAACTTCCCTCCATTCTGTCTCTATTGCCTCGGTGGTTTGTTTTTATAAACAAGCTGCATTTGTTAGGAAAAGGAAGCAGCCCTCTTATTCAAACTTATGGTTTTGGAGTCTAAACATGCAATACCGTGACAAACAAATAACAGCCAACGTGTGCTCTGGATCAACAGGAGAAAGTTCAACTCGCCTGCCCTGGTCTGCTCAGTGTACAAAATATACAAGATATAAAAGGGACAAAATGCCTTCCTTCGCCCACGTAGAGGTTTGTTCAGCCAGAACCCAGCACTGCCATGCACATGGTGTGATTTTACACCAGCTTTGATGATAAAGGAGGTAATTCCTGGTGCCGGATGATGCGTTTCCACGTCCCTGAGCAGAGATGGATCAGGAGGAAAAGCTGTTGATGAACAGGTCCCCTTGATGGACGGCCAGAGGATGAATCCTGTCCTCGTGCCTCACTTCAGTCCATCTTTTAGCCAGAATTTGGGCCTCAGAAGCTTTGCCTGGACAAGCATGGACCTCAGATGTATGTTAACAAATACATGGAAGCCGTGGTAGCCCAGGATGGGGCCAGTTGGCCTGTCCACTATGTCAGAAAAACCAGGACCGAGGTGCAAAGAGTGGTTAAAAAAAGGGGCTCAAAGTACTTCTCTGAATTTCACCTCCTGGCCTCGTAAGATCACGGTGCTTCAAACAAATTGCTTTGTGGTGCGGAGCTTTCACTTTAAACTCCAAAGTTGGCTCTCAAACCTGGCCTCTGACAAGGGTGGAAAACCTTGTTAGCAAAATCCCTTAAACATTTGCTTTGTTGCGTAGTAAATTTGCCATCTTTAAGGGTTATAAAGTGGTCACAAAATGCCTGGTGTTAAGAAGATAGTTATCTCTAGGGCTATAAAAAGGTATTTCCAGCCTTATTGCTGAACTGTGTAAATCAAGGCCATCCACCCCTCCATTAGAAGCTAAGCTCTTAAGGCCGATATGGACAAAGGACTTGGTTGTTTATGCAGCAACAACATCTGCTTACACTCAGACTCATTGTCAAAGAGCTGTTGGTTAAAAGCACAGGATCTCCTTTCTCTCCATTTCATGCTGTATTATGTTTCATGCGGGAATATCTAGTCTCCGAGGCTTGACCACTGCTTTTATCTGCTGGACTTTAAAGACTTAGCTGCTTGTAGTGAGAATATGATCATCGCCTCCCCAGCAGTCTGGAGGGTGCGTTTCGCTGGACACTTGAAAAATTTCTTTTGGTCTCCAGACACCTTTCTGCAAAGTATTAGCTTTCCTCTGCTGCTCTGAAGCTAAAGCTCCTGTGTAAACAGCTCTCCGGTTCAGTTTAAGATAAAATACGGTGTTTGGATCTGAATTCCTCAAATGCTATGTGCGCACAACAAAAGACCATTAATTACACACGAGCCACAAAACACTGATGCATTCTCCAGGCTGTATGATCACCGTTGGTATCAAATAAAATGTTTCTGAGCTTTTCTGGCTGACACAACATAGTTTTCCTTAGACCTGCATCACTAACCCAGTCAGAAGAGAGAACGGCGTGTTGCAGTTATTCAGTTTTGTGAAGAAAAAGCACGTGAAGAATGGAAACTGCCCTGCAAATTCGTAAAGTTTCACTTTGCTGCTCTTCCCTATCTGTCCCTCAGCGTGTGCTCAAGGACAGAAAATGCTTAATGTATAAATTTAAATAGTTGTACGCTACATGTTCCTTTCCCTAATCTGCAGGCTATAGTGTATTCAGACATTGTCCTGTACGTCTCAAAAATGCGTGTCCAGAATAAACCCAAGACATATGTACATCCTACACAAGAAAGCCGTGACACAGTTCGCACAGATGATGGTTTTTCCTTGAGATGGTATTTTCACAGTATTGCACCAATTAATTTGACCGTAGCCCCACAGCGCATGTTTTAATGACATGATTGTCGAAACCACAGTCTGATGTGTCTGTCATGCATGAAGATTTGAATAGATTTTGCAGAGGAAAAAGGTGTAAAAGTTGGCATCCGACAAATTTAGGTATGCTGAGGTGAATGTGCATCCCCACGGCCTAAAACTTTAAGAAGAAAAGCAAAAAGTGAATACAGGAGCAAAGGGGACTCATGGCAGGGAGGTGAGGACAAAGCGCTGGGAAAACCAAATCGCGGCTCAATGGCAGGAACCCAAAAAGCACCCCAGGGAAAAAAATACCCCAAACCATCCACCGCCGAAAGGGGAGCAGTGGGTGACATAAGGTTTTCTCACCCGAAGACTGGTGAGTCCTGCCTCCAATATTGCTGCCCTTGCATCGTGCAATGCCTTCTTGAAAGTAAACAAGTCCTGCTTAAAATAGTTTTTCTGGGTTGGTTTTTGTTTTTGTTTTTGTTTTTGTTTTTGTTTTTGTTTTTGTGTTTTTTTTTTTTTACCCATGACTTGTGCTTCTGTTCTGGAACCTTGCTGCTCTGATAGTTAGAAACTTCTAATTTCTGCTGTAAAAGTGCTCATGCACAGTGGAAATAAATGTGTTTCTCTTTCAGCCTTTGGCTGAAGCAGTTTTTCTCTCCCCTGCTATTTGCACATGCAGTTATTTATAGGGAACCACTCTGCAAAGGCACACGGGCCACTAAACTGGCCTGTTCCCTCAGTCCCCCTTCCCATCCTGTCTATTTCCCTCACTAACTTAATCCCCACTGTCCTGCAGTTTGGTTTTCTCCTTTTCAGAGATACACAACCAATATATTACAGAGTGCTATAGATAATTTCACCAATGTCCTGCGTGGAACTATCAACACTCCTCTTTCCTTTTCCAGATTTTATAACACGCTTGCATTTTTCAGAGCTACATCAGTGAGGTCTTCTTCCTCTTCCTTGGCGGCTTCCAACTCTCAGCCTCACCTGTACACCCACAAATTCCTGCTATTTGTGTTCCTAGACTTGCACTTTGTACAGTTACATTTCAGCCCGTTTCTACTAATTTATTTTGCCACCAAGCAGAAGGAAACCCCTGGCTGTGTGGTAGGTCACACCATTTCCAAGGAGATTGTATCCACGCCACATGTTGATAATCTTGTGTTAGGATTTCACTTTGCTGGTCACAGTCCTTCATTCCTGCGTCCATTTACCTTATCTTATATCCTTTGTTACTTAATCCTCTTCTCCTGAAGAATCAAACAAAAAGGAAAGATAACAGAGTATTTTTTCAGTCTGGTCCACCCACAGCGGCAGCAGCTTCCATAAACCTCACCTGCAGAAAGACCGGTGCTCTGTTTCACCAGCTACGCCAGCAGGATGTATGTTGAAGCTGTAAGAGTTTTAAGTGTTTAAGAACTTAATAGCGATTTAATTCTGAATCCAGGTACGCGAAGACAATCAGCTGCCTCCTTTCTGAGGACGTGTGCTCCCGACAGAAGAGCCTGCAAAAATACTTTCTCAATACTTTCTTGCAAAAACTGGTGAAGCACTGATACAGCATTTTGCCATCACAGTTGTTAAGATTCATAGACATCTGTTTCAGTCTTCATCAGGAATAAATTCCTAGATAGATGAACAGACCAAAGCTGATGCAATGTTAAGACATTCAAGAGGGATGCTGTGTTTTTCTTTTTTTAACTTATGCCTTACTTTGCAAACGGGGAATTTGTAGCTGTTTAACAGAATGGTCAGAGTTAAGAATTTCAAGAGGGAGACAGATCAGAAAAATGGCAAAGTTGACAAAGGGGGTACACTGCCTTCACAAAGGACACATATAATTCAGTGTTTTCCCCCCCAGGAAGGAAATTGTGAGGCTTTTCATCATTAATCTACTTGTGTACATTGGCATAAATGCGCGGTGTTGTGCCATCAGTGGCTAGAGTACAGGGGTGCAAGAGCAGAGGAAGGAGCAAAGCATCCGATTCAGAGCAGGGATAAAGTATGTCAGCACTTCCTCTGCAGGATGTAAAGAATTATTTGCATGTGCTAATTCCTTCACCTGGAGAGACTGGAGATCTGGCTTTATCAGAAACATTCCTGCAGAACAGGATCTCTGTCCTGAATTAGATACGATGTTTGTTCTCCTGAATTCGAATCCAATGAGTTCTCACCTAGTAGTTTATTGCTCCTGAGGATGTTTTCCTACAGTCAGCCTCCATTTGTGGCTTCCATGGAAAGCAGCTGTTCTCTTTTTTTTTTCCTGTGCCTTTTTTTTTTTTTTCCTCCTTTTTGTCTCTGATCACTTTTGCCACATATTTTAATTTATAGGAAAAAGCCAAAAATTAAAGATGGAGCAGGGGATACCACTGAAACTTGCTCCTCCCTGGTGTAACGCAAACAGCCGAGCATCCCTCTGCGTTTTCCCACTGCGGCCACGCCACTCGCGGTGTTGGGTAAAGGATGGTTATGAAAAGCTGTCTCCTCCTACAAGCAAAGGACAGAGCAGTTCAGAGATTTTGGCTCCTGAAGTAGTACAGATGACATTCTCATTACCGTCACACCCCCCCGGGACCTCCGAATGGCATTAACCTCAAATCCGCAGTCTTTTTTTTGGAGATATTCAGGACTTGATGTACGTTCCTCTCTGGTCAGGGCTGCCAGCTTCAGGAGTAGTCTGGGTTGCCGCTGGCAGGCAGTTTTGGGAACATTGCAAACACATGCTTCTGGTTGTGGCTGGAAATAGGCACGGAGATATTAATTCCCCTTCCCTGCCATTTGCATGAGCACTTTCTTCTAAAAATCAAGAGAAGGAATTGGCTCAGAGTGATTGTTTCTCCCCCGGGGTTAAAAGCTTCCCCCCCAGCCAAGTTAAAAGCCTCCAGGAATAAATTGGATGCCGTGACCTTGCTGAGACCAGCACAGCATAGCCCCCACACTCTGTCTTCTCCTTCATGCCACTTCGAGTGGCCAGCTGTGGTTTTGTTGTGCGGTTGGGCTGTGGATGCAAAGATTAATGCTAGACGTAGACATAGTTTAGCCCAGGTGGTTCGGTCTGTTTAGCTATGCATTGCCCTTTCCCCTTGCTAATCGACGTGTGTATGTTCCTTAGGGTGAGGTTGCTTGCTTGGAAGGAGTAGGGGTTAGGGTTTGGTCATGGATTCAGGAAGACCCATGAGAGATCTCGCCAGGCAGCTGGGGTTATTGGAAGGTTTTCAGTGCATATTACCATGGGGGAGCTTCCACCGACACCTTCAGAACTAGCCAGGCTTACCATCTGCATCCCCACTTTGAGCAAAAGTTAGGTGTTTTGGAAGTCAGGGGAATGAGATGTGGAGGTTAGCAAGTAATAACAATTAAGACATTTAGAAAGATAGCGAAGACTCTTTGAAATAGCCCTACATTTCATTGCCAGTAGTTTATGTTGGTATGGGAGACAATGCAATTCGTGAATATTTCTTATGACAGAAAATATTTGATAAATGTCACTAATGGTGTCATTAACCATGCTCAAGTACATTGGTCCACAATGGGAGGATCATACCTCCAACGCATCAGGACACACTGGAATAAACTGAATTCGCCAAAAAAAACCACCAAACATCCTACCTACTGTTTTATTCCTTGAACAATAACCAAAGATTATTCACGTTTTTAGAAGTTTTTTTTTTCACATGTTCTGTATATAAAGGAATCTCTGAAATATATTTAAGAGCATAATATAAAAATGAAAGTAAACCACCACTAATGTGAAAAAGGAACAGCTAAATAACAGATGTTGACCTTTGTCCCTGCATTGAATGAAAAAATAGATGCCTCATGCACTGCCTTCATTTAGACAAAGCCAATGAAATATTTGATGCAACTTTCAAACCACAGTGTCTCTTCCCTCCCTCCTTTCAATACTCCCATTTCTTCTATTTGTTGGTTTTTTACCTTCTTTGCTTCATCATTCTTCCTCTTGGAGACAGGTTAGTGAGAAGCAGGAGTTGGTGTGCTTCTGGGTCTTTAGTTTGCTTTGGGTCAGCTTCTTTATTCCACGATATTGTCTCCTCTCCCTCTTGCGATCTCTCTTTTTCTCTGGCTCTCTTTCCTCCTCGTTTTATTTTCTTTCCTTTGTAACCGAACAGTGCATGTCACAAAGCCTAAGAATGAGGTTTGGTGGCAGTTTCAGATCACCAAGTTCTGTGCTGATCCCTGCAGCCAGCACGGACTAAATACAACCTTATAAAAATAGTTGTGAAAGTAAGAGTGGAGATGACATAAAGCATTGCCAAGATTAACTTCTGAAAATATTTCTTATCTACAGCCTACTTGAACAGACATGACCTCCTTCTTCTGATACCTTCCACACATTTTTGTCTCAGCTCACATGGTATGTGAATTATTAATGATCTACTGGGCATAACTTTGTTGCCTGTTACAGTTTTGGGCAAGAGGCTTCTCTCTTGACCCACCAGCAACAATACCGTCCCCATCTCCATGACATGCTCATCTCTGGTACTGCTCTGGCAGGCAATTGTGAGCAAAAAAACGCCAGAAAGAGGTCTCTCAGGGTCCTGGAAATGGTTGGTTCAGCTCCTCTCAGGACCCTTTGAACAGGGTGACACCAGAGCCAGAAAAGCTAAAGCCGATCTCCTGAGGCTGTTGGATGATTACTTGCGAACGTGAAGAGATTTTTGGGGCATGGATATGTGCCCAGTGGTAGATGTAAAGGAAGCTAGAAGGCTTCTCACAGATATGTATTCTACATAGGTATAAACAACTACTAAAAATGTATGCAATTATTTAACTAGAATCAATGCATTCTGGTTTCGATTTGTATCGGCATTTTGAGTATGGCCCAGGACGTTTTCTGTTTACTGAAGGTACATGCTCAGATACACTGAGAGGCAGACACATTATTAAGATAATACAGAAAGTGAGGTGATAATATCTGTGTCACTAAAGTAGTGATTTCATTGGAACAAAAAAGATAAGCTTTTCAGTGACAAACTGTATTTGCTAGTACTGTATTGTTGTTTCACTTGATAATAGGAACTAATATACATGTAAAAGAGAAACCAGCAAGAACTGCTCCCATACCCCAAAAAAGACAGCACACTCCCCCTCCAAATTCAGAATAGAGTGCCCCAATCTGCTCTTCCAAAGGCGAAATCCCATTACGGCACTTTTAAACCCTCGTATTTCAAAGATTGTTAGGTCTTTTAATAGCACTGTCTGACTTTCCACAGCATACAGTACTGAACTCCCAGGATTTGCTCCCAAACCTTTGTGCACTTCGTGGCTCTAAGGGAGCTGTCAGTATGGGATTTGCAACCATGAACACTAAAATACAATTTGGCCTGTGTACTCCACCCCACGTACAGGTCAGGTGTGTGAAGAACCTTCCCCAGGCCCAGGGTCCTGATTTTAGGGCCCAGATGTGCATCATTACGTCTGGTGTCTTAAATATTTTCAAATCTTAAATATGACACAGTTCCATCTTTGCCCACGGAAGTGCTTATGTTTATATGGATATACACTTTCATTAAAAATAGACATGCCTCTTGATCTTCGTGCTTACAGGAAACATGCTCAGAAGCAGCGACTGTTTCGGGAGCAAGCCATCATAAAAATCTGGCATATATTTCAGTACCGACATGCAGATATTCACATCCGTTCTGAATTGTATGACAGCATTGTTTGTTTGTGCAAGGCAAATATCGTATATAGCACAAATCACCATGAAATTACTGAGTAGTTACTTGATCATTTAATTATTGTGCAGTTACATAATAACTCCATGACTATTGAAGCCCTTCAGATTGCATTAATTATACTCGGAGTAATTATTCCCATCCGCTGACATGGATATATGTCATATAGTTTGCTAGACAAGATAAATTTTTCAGAAAATCATGACTGAAGAGAGGGTTTTAAAAATGGGCTGGCCAGCACAGTCTTAATTATAGCACTTGGCAGTGTGAATTTATTTCACCTAACGTTGCATGATGTAATTATGTTATCCCAACAGAAAAGGATATGAATTGTGCTTTATGGTTGATATATCTCTAAGGATGAGATGCAAATGCAGAAATAACAATTAAACTAAAACTCAGTCATGTTCCAGAATGGGTTGGCCCTGTGGTCTACAGTGGCACGGCCCTGAAGGTCTGGCTTTAGAGGGCGGGTTGGGACACTGGTGGTCTCTGCAGAGGTGCCCGTGGAGGAACTGGGGACCTCTGTTTGCTCTGCAGCCAGGTGCAGCCTCTGGCTGCCCATCCATCACGTCTGCCCCTAATCCCACAACGCTGGCTGCCATCATGCTATGGGCAGGTGGGATTCTTGGGAGCAGCTCCACAAGAGAATCTGTCCACTCACAGAGCAGGTGGCTATGGAGAAGTCCATACTAAGGAGTGGAGAAAATCAAGAGTTTTATCCCAGTTTTTCGTAATAAAACCTGAAGGCAGGAGCTTCCTGTACAATGTGGATGCAAGACACCTTTTTTTATCCAAATATGTGCTCAGAGTTGCTCTCAAAAGGCAGAAAAAAAAAATATGTATATGCATATGCATAAGTATAGAGAAAGTTATGGTTCGTTAGATCCGGAAGGGCTAAGTTCGTTTCCAGCTCTACAGGAACCTTCTTGGCTGATGCTGGGAAAATCAAATGGCAACTTTGTGATGTTGCCGAGCTGTGGGATTGTCTCACCTATTTAGATGTTGATTTATTGGGGCAGAGGTGGTTTCTTATGTGCCTATCGGGACTCAGCAGGATGGGGCTGTGATCTTGGTTCAAGCAGCTGAATGACACCGTGAGCTAATGAAAACAAGGATGCAGCAAGGAGTTGATATACCAAGGGTATGAAATGGCATCTGAAAGGGCATAACTGACTCCGTTAGCACTGGCCAGTTTCCTTCTGTGTTACACATTGCAGGTGGGGTGACACCTCATTCTCCTTATCTTGTTTTGATCAGGGCTGTGTCTATTACTATAGACTAAACAGAATCCTGTTGCACCCGAAAAGTAGAAGCAGACTAATCCTAATAAAATTACTGTTTTCTTGCCTTGGAACCCAGAAACAAACACACTAAAATAATGTAACCAGTGACTGTCTAGGTGTTTTGTAGCATCTTTAGCAAATCTGACAACATTTTGTAATGGTTTGCCTTATGTGTATAGGCAATGGCCACCACAACTGCAAAGGGCCAAACCGAGACTTGTGCTATCGTTGCCCAAATGGGGAATGGGAAAACATGTGCAAGAAGTAAAATCTGCAAGACAGGAAGGAACAGGCAGCTAAGATGTTTGGTAAAACCAAAATAATCCTGAAAATCAGGCAGGAAGGGTAACTCTACAGAACAGCCCAGCAGAATAAGTGAAGGTGGAAAAAGTCCTCATCCTGAAAATAAAGTGTCAAGGACAAATGAGATCCCCCTTTTCTTTTTAGGGAGCAGGGGGAAGAAAAACACAAAAAACCCCCATCAGTGAGTGAGTAAGGATGGGGAAGAAAGAAAGCATCCTGCTTTTGTTCTGGCTTCCTCCATCAAAGAGTTGCTGGGACCAGCTGCCTTGTCCTTAGCCACCGAAGACTACCAAGATCAATGAGCGACGTGTAATGTTAGTGAATATCAATCCAATAAAGAGTTGTTTTAAAGTTTGGAATTGGCCTGATTTAAATAAGACAATGACAGCCATCCCTAATTCCCTAGCTGGCATAGAGATCAAGAAATGTTCAGCCGCAGCAGTCACCGGTTATTTCAAAACATACAAGGGCACCAGGGCCTCACACACCGGAGAGAGAAATCGAATGGTTGCTCACAGGGTGGGTTTATTTTAAAATTACTTTTATACTTTTTACAGTTTAGAAATGTATGAGGAGACAGACTTCTAAGCTTGTATCAAAGGAGACCGCTGATCTCAGATGAGTTAGATGACATATCATCTGTGTGTCATATAGCCTTCAACATATAATATCTTCAAATATAGTTAAGATCTCACGTCCTACGTGGCACGCAAAATCTAATTTATGCCACAGAAACCTTCCCTGCTCTGCTTTCCCCTTCATTGTGTTCACCAGCTGCAGTCTATGAAAGACAATTTTTTATTCTGAAATTATTCTTACAATAATTACTAAATAATTAATGCAATAATAATAATAATGAAAAATGTCTGGTTTATTCTTTGTTTTTAAATCCTAGACTTAAACCCAATGTATTAGGGCTGTGCCTGTGTGCCCATGTGACTGATTGGGCAAAGTGGACGTGCTGGTTTTGTGACCAAGGAGAACGCTCTGAACCTGTTTGCTTTTCAGTGTCCGTGAAGCACGGGGAGTTGTTGGGAAGAGCTGTACATGTCTTTTCCCACCCATAGGCAAGAACTGAAGGTGACTTTTAACTTGGTCAATGGGGGGAGGCTGACTCTCTCAGTCTCCTCTCCAGCAAACTGAGACAGCAGCTACTTCCCCACTTTCCTTTATAGCCTGAATTTCTGCTAAAATGACGCCAGCGAAAGCAGGTAATGCTGTTTCTACTTAAATGACCACCATTAGTGTTCAGAGTCCGTGCCAGGTTGAGCTAAACAGAATGATTTCCAGTCATTGATTGGAAGAATTGATGTCAAGGCAATCGTGGGGTAAGCTGGCATCCCTCGATGGCCCTGGATCTCTCCGCTGGTCCCTGGCTTGTGCCCAACCCCAGCCTGGCCTGTGCCCCTGCACTGGAGATGGGCTTTCCAGAACAGCTTCCCAGCAGCTGCACGGGTTGGCTGCATCCAGGGCTGTCAATGCCTGTAGGGTGGTGGGTGGGATTGCTTTTTAATGAAAAACAGCAATTTAAAAAATTTCATGAATTCGGGGTTGTTGGGTTTTTTTGGGTTTGTTTTTTTTGTTGTTTTTTTTAAGCTTAAAATATCTAATTAACTGCTTCCTGAAGTCAGGCTCAAGGAGTCCTAAAAACAATGTTGTTTCAGCTGTAGTACGGTCACAAATTATGTACCTTGAGAAATAGTATCCTGATTCATTAGTGATATTTTGAGGAAAGAGAGGGATTGTAAACTAATCAGAATATCTATGTGCATTTAAAGTAGTCCATTCTCTGAAAGTGCTCTACCAAACACTTTATTTAACACAGTCTAAGCTTTTAAGTATTGTGTTAAAATCTCCAGATCTGACTGAAGGAAAGGAAATGTTTTTCAGAGGGGTTCTTGAGGCTACACAAAAAATGAAGGTCAGCATCTGCAAGAATGGGGGCAAAGCATTTGTTTTGGGGTTGTTGATACATCACTTCAGTACATTTTGTCTAGAAATTGCCTTCATGATTATGCCTGCCACTATCATTTAGGACGTTTACTGATGTTTTACCATTACCTTTGTCAAGAAGCAATGTCCCGGAACAGAAAACTCAATAGGTCTTTCCTATAAAGTCAGAGAAACCAAAGTAATCAACCTGGAAAGTTGTTCTCTGTCCCTCATTACCGGCTTCTCCTTGGATCAAAGTGTTGAGAATTGATATCAAGGTACATAGCTAATAGCTTTATTGAGCATCTCCACAGCATATGTATCTATGTGGTCTTGGGTAAGCTCCCACACTGCTGTGCCAGCATGCTTTGGGCTCATTTTAAAATTTACAACTATTTTTTTTTTCACCAAGGGCAATCTTCTCGCCGGCTCCAAAGTCTAAAAGTCGTGCACCTGGACGATAACTTTTCAGGCTCTCAGCGAGAGTGTTTTGCTCTACTCTGACAAGAGCTTTTCATGACTTTCCCTCCTGCCCTCATCACTGATAGGTACCATTAACAGAAAGCTTCAAGTTGTCATGAGACACGCAGCAGAATAAACAGGCTCTGGCCTTTCACCTGGCAGTTTGTAAACAGAGATTAAGTTAACAGTGTGCGTTGTCTGCGCCTATAAACATCCTCTCAGGACGTAGGTGGCTTGAAATACACCTTGTCCTTACCATCAGGGAAGACTCACTCTTTCATATGTCTGTATTTTTGATGTACGTTTCTTTGATTAACGCTTTGCTTTCGAGATAGAATCAACATGCCGTATTGGTGTAAAAATAAGTTCATTTGCAGCTATTATGCTTTGGAAACTGCTCGACGCTTCTTGGGGTAATGATAATAAGAGGTAAGAAGGATTTACAGTTAACGAAACCTAGAAACTTTAAAATAGTGTTTAGGTAGAAAATATATTCTTTGTAAGTTGACTTTAAAAAATCAGGCTGCAAAAGTACTATTTTTGCATTTTAGTAAACTTACCCTGTGTTTTTGATATCAGTTGCGAAAATGGGAAATCACTGTTAAGCAATTCATTACACTTTGGCAAAAGCTGTCAGCCTCTGCTTAAGAGATTCAAAAATAAGTCACATCGAGGAATGTAAAGTACCATCGATTTTAAGATGCAGAGCTCCCTCAAAGGTTGAAATAATTGGTATGTTTATATCGGGAAACTTAGACACTACTTTGATAGCCCGGTGACTGCAACCTCCCTTTTTTGCATCCGCTTGCAAGCCAAAAAAGACCCTGTTTTATGCGGTGACTGCATTCGTTGAGGGCCGAGGCTAACACCTTGTACGTTAATATTGCAAATGTCTGTAAGCAAACATATGAAACCTCCTCCATAACCATGTACAAACGAAGCCATCAGTCCTTCTCTCATTTGGGGGTTATCGAGTTATGTAGTTTTGCAGGTTCTAGAGGCTTTCAGACAACCCCTGTCGCCAACGAAAAATGACCAGATTTCTTAAAAAAAAAAAAAAAAAAAGAAAATTTCCACTAAATACAGATTCACTTCAGAAATCGAGAAGTAAATGTTGCTGATTTCTTGGCAGCGCTGCGGGCGCGGTACTGCCAAATCGCTCACTGTACAGCGTGAGGCTGAACCAAGAGGCATAAAGAAGAGCTAACAGTGCTAGTCACATGCAGCAATTAGCTATGGTAACAGAATTGTTTTTAAACCAGGATTTGGACTTCATTTAAATAAAACTCGCCTCAAATTTACATGTTACAAAGCACTCTGCCTGCAATGGAAGTACTTAGTGTGCTGAGTCTCTGTGATTAGATTTTAATTTCAGGCAGCCAGGCAGGGTTGGATTTGGGGGTAAAAAATACTCCTTGCTTGTAGAAAACATATTAATTCTTTAGATAAATAAAGATTCACCCTTCCCACCCCTGCCAGAGAATTATTCAACGGTTTTTAAAAAAAGCTATATTGTTAAATAGTTCTCTTCAGTCTTAAGCTGAAAACCAATATACCTTGATTAAGAAGTGATTAATATTACTTGGTGAGAAGTTAAGCTGTCATATAATAGTCTGGAGGATCCGCAAAAAGTCAGAAAGATATTACAACACAGCATGAGCTACTCTCTGATCTTCTAAATACCTGGACTATATTTGCTTCTACAATTTCTGTCTTATCTAACCTTCTTTATGTTCACCTGTAAGTTTATATTAAAGCCCCAATCAGTAGCATGGCTTCTAACACTGAGGATTTCATAATGTACAGAAATTAACCACCTCCAGTACACGCATTTGCACTTTGAAATCCTTCCTGCCACTGCAGTGCCTTTCCAAGATAGGAAAGCCCGGACGGAAGTACCAATGCAAACTTGTAGATATTGTAGCATGGAGGTACAGAGATAGATAAATGTGCGTACATGATTTTTAGAATCCAAATATTACTAGAGGTTACTAATAAGACGAATACCAACAACAGCAATGCTAATAACAATTAGCTGTATTGGACAAGTGTGACGACTGGTGGCTTTTCAGACAGTTTTATACCAGGTGCAGGACGAATATCTTTAATATCCAGCATAATGTATCCTTAAAAAACAGGTGCTTATGCAGCCACAAAGTTTCCTCAGGAGGAAAATGTAATAATAATTCCATTCAGCTCTGAAAATCTGGTGAAAACAGTGCAAAAGCTGCGCGTGGGCAAGCCTTGGCTGGCGATGGTCGCCGTGCAAGGTGGTTGCCCTCTGGACCAGGGGGAGAGCCGACGTGGGAAGGGCTGAGGGAGAAGCTCCCTTTGCTTTAGGGCATGTGGCTGAGAGAGCAGGAGACCCCCATCTCCCACCTCCCAGCCTTACCCGCCTGACCCTGCTGCTCCTGATGGCGAATGGAAATTAATTGGCAAATTCAGCCGGTGCACAAATCACCCTAATTTGCTGTGACTTTGTGAGCAGCGGTGCCGACTGTGTGCTCAGGGGGGTTGTTTCCCCAGACTGCCACTGGGTCTGGAGCATAAGCGGAGGAGGATGGACCCCATTTCTACTTTGGGAGGCGAGAGGGCGGGACCTGCATCCCGTGGCCCGCTGGTCGCGATGCTTTGGGTGCTGGGAGCAGAAGGCCCATCCTGAGGCCAGTGACTTCTGGGTCACGCTGGCTACTTGCCACCCAGCGAGGTTTGCACTGGTTTGTGTAAAAGCAATTAGCAGGAATAAACTCCTCGTTAGCCCATGTGCTGCAA
>VWZL01000820.1:272447-290246 GCA_013396915.1 Stercorarius parasiticus
AAAAAAAGAAAAAAAAAAAGAAAAAGCATCCCTCCGTTGAGTTGCTGCAGTCCTTCGGCGAGATGCAGGCTCTGAGCCGGCCAAATGAAGTACAGGCTCTTCTGCTGAATCTGCCTGAAACATTTTTCTTATATCCCAGCTGTTACAGCACCCAGTCGACGGAGCTGTGAGATGAGGAACATATGCCTGTAACACTTCATTTCAACAGGCTCACTTAGTGTCTCTTACTTTGATCTTTCACTGTATACTTCCTGTAACTGGAGTTAGTTACAGGCTGAAACAAAGCCCAGAGTTACCAAAGAGGTTTTTTTTTTTNCTTTTGTACCAGATTCTGTTACTGAGTGCGTCAAATGAACCAGCTGGAGGACGGTGTCTCTGCGAAAATGCTGCTGCAGTTCAGGCTCTTTCTATCTGCCTTTGTGGCCTTTGTGGTGCTGCACCATCGTGATAATTTTGGACCGGCTGCAGTTTTTCAGACCTGGTATTGCCCTTTAAGTTCTCTTTTCAGCTATAAACAGCCCAAACTAAATGCAATAAAGAACCGTGCAGGTCTCTGGCCGAGTCCAGGGGTCAATGCCTTGCCACTAGTCCTTTATACTTCACCATCCTTCATAAAAAACAATGAATTTTCAACGCTAAGCTTTGGCCTGTGTATTTACTATTAACTATTCAGATAGGGCTAAATGTTTTCCCTCAACAGGAGTTCCCAAATGCTGCAATATTGTTCTCTTTGCACTGTGGACGGGCAGAGAATGATAGCTCTCCATTAACGATAGAGTGATCTTTTCCCAAAGAAGTGGTTGAACATCATGAGCTAGTTTTGGCTACAATGGAGATGAAATACGGCTTAAAATATGCCCATGAACACACAAGCCTGCAGGAGTAAGCAGTCTCTGAAAACATTTAGTTTCCACAATCATGCATTCGCTTGTTTTTCCAGTATCACCCTTGTAGCATAACAATCTGATGAAAATAAAACACCGACATCGCCCCATAATGACTATTTTCTAACAGCACTGCCTGGGTCTGTGTACACAGAATATCTTCCACATTTGTGTCAAGTGCTGTGATTCCAATGATCTTTGTTAAAGGAGAAACAAGTTTTACATATAGATAACGAACAACACGCAGGAATAAAGCTTTGCTAGAATGCTGTGGTTTTTAAAAATTAAGTATGTAAATGTTGTGCTGCATAAGCATGAGGTACATTTCAAACATATGGGGAGTAGAAATCAAACTAGAATTCAGTTATTCTGGATTCTCATTCCTATGCTCATTTCTTTACAATATGGAATTGCAGAGGGAGTCTCGCCATCTTCAGATTTCAAAGCGTCTCAGACTTCCTAATACGCATGTCAGGCTACTTGATTTTTGTTATTCTTGTAAGGCAAGGTGACTGCTTAGTGCTTTACATTAATACAGTGATGATTCCTACAGAGTCAACAGAAAGAAGAAAGTTAGTTCTGCTGTGTTTTCTCAAATTCTAAACTTTTTGTTTGTTGGTTTTGTGGTAGAACCCAAGAGCCCTACCTTAAATCATTGAGTTTCCCAGCACATACACTTAGGGAGAGAAAACCTGGAGGAGAATTCCCTGGTGAATATATAAAAAAAATTGAAGATGCTCATTTAAGAGCTATGGAGGATGTTTCCTTATGCGTCCTCTGGCCTACAAGACAAACCAAAGCAGAATAATTTTAAAATTTTGAGTATCATACATATGTTCTTTGAGAAGCTGTTCTAACACTGCATGCTTACCATTCCTCTTTACATTTGACTGTTGATTGACTTTGTGGAGAAGGGGCCGTATCCAGATTTTTTAAACTATGTTAGCCACCTACAGAAGCAGACAGCAGCTAGAGGCCCTTTAAAAGCAAATAGTTGCCTGATTTTTTTGGAAATAGCCCACTGAGGGCTTCTGTACTGTTAGGACCTTTGAAGATACATTATTACCTGTATTGAAAACAGACAAAATACTGACAGGAATATATGACACAGAATCTAAATGCATTCAATAAGAAGTTGCAACACAATCTCTTCTGGGGGAAGATCAAACCTCTAAAATCAAACCTGGGAGAAGTTCACCTCTAAAATTTATTTGAGGGAGTTGTATTAACAGGAGGATGCTTAGGAAGAAAAAGACTCAGTAGTAGAAATTAAAAACATTTCAATAAGATTATTGATTAATAAAGTCAAAGTATGTATTAAAATAAGATTATAATCCAGAAATGATTACCAGTTTGAATAACCAGCCTGAAGCATCGCGAAAGGTCTGTCTTCACAGAAATCACTCACCCTGTGAAAAAGAGTTGTGGGGGGGAAAAATAATTTAAAAAGAACACATGAAAAAGCTTTGAATAAAAGTGCTGAGTATATGGCTTGTTTACATGTTTAGCTACTAATTAGATATCCTAAAAAAAGTAATTTGTGAACTTAATGTCTAGAAGACTGCTGCTCCACTAGTGTGTTGCAAACGTGCATCAGGTCTACCCCAAGGTCTGTGGCAGAGAACATTAGCTTTAAGCATGCTTTTCTTCCTTCAGTCTAAATCTTGTACAGTATATGAACAGAATACTTTCAGAATATTCCTCTACAGCAGAATGGACACCGATCTTGACTTGCTGGTGATTGTCATTAACTAGAGTCAGTCGTACTGGATTACTTCAGCAATCCCTTAGTCTTTGTCCAACAGCAGCCAGCGCCCTTTGCTTGGCTGGAGGATTGCAGCCTCACCTCAGTCTGAGTCCAGAGGAGGCAGCTCATCAGGATTTCTGTTTCTGTTGTGTGGAAGCTGACATTTGTCCTGTCTGCCCTCTCCCAATGTTGATGCTCTGCAGGTCTGTGTTGTGAAAAACCATCAATAGCTGCAGACCTGCAGAAGGAACCAAAAGTCTCATTCAACATTGGAGTGACTGTGAAACAAATCATTCTCACCCAGAACAGAGAAGACTTCTTAAAAAAAATGCTAATAAAACTTCCAGCTGTGGTACTGGGTTGGTGGACCTGTCCTCTATGATAGACTCAAAGGTCTTCAGGACTAAGCAGCACGAGAAAGCCACAGAGTGGAGACACCATGAACTGGGGAGAGAGGTAGCCAAGCGTCAGGGTGTCATCTCATCTAAGTACCATTAGGGTCTCCTTGCAGTCTGATGTTTGAGGACAAGACAAATACAACCCTTTTTTCCTTCCCCAGTGGAAAGAAGGCCTAGAGAGAGCCCAGGCTAATTCAGCAGCCCCATGGTTACAGGAAGCTTGCGATTTTGAAAATATTTTTCAAATATAATTATGTTGAGGTAAAACATCTTTTAAAAAATACTGCTCAACAATGAAATGTTTCTGTCCTCCTCAAACTGTTAGGCCTGAAATCCTGCCAACAATACCCTTTGCAGCTGTTTATATTGGTTCAGTTCCCTTCCTGTTATCCATTTATTTGTTCTGTGCTTGTTAGCATTTTGTGCTAGTTCTAATTTCCTCTCCCTATCTAATCTACGCAGTTGACTCAGTTCAACTGTCAGATTCCTCCTTGTTTCTGTTGCTTTTTCTCTTTTTTTCCTCTCAAGGCTCACATACTGTTTTAACTCCTTTTTAACTTATGAAAAGCCGTATATCTCTGTGTTAAATACTGTCAGTATATGCTGCATTTGCTAGCAAAGCAAGGCAGAGCTTTTGGTTTCCTATGAATGCGTGAAGAGTCTTTGGGATTGTGATTCCCACTAGCAGTAATGGGAACTGCACATGCAAATCTGTTTTACCTATAGTCCCCATTTATTTATTTAATCCCTAATATAAAACCAAAATAATCAGATCAAACATTTGGTGTCTTGTAGAATTTACTAACAGAAAATAGATCAGTCTGTCTCATTTTTACATTAAATTCTAGGGTCAAAATAGTTGGCATTTAAAACTCATAAATGTGTACCTAGAGATGTTCTCACATTCTTGCTCCATTCTTACTCTGGCGAAACTGGAATAGAGTTCAGTAAGAGTTCAACCTAAAATGAGTTGCATAAATCTGGTTAAAGAATCCAGGATTTGTCGATGCATTTTTAATATACTTGAATATTATGGAAAATTCCATTGATTCATTCTGACTCCATAATCAATGCTCACATATTCGCTAGCTTTCTCAGACAAAAGGGAACAGTGCACAGAGGGGTTAATTATGCAGAAGTGACATCAGTGCTCATATCTGCGGTTATTGTCCCACAGTCCATTTTGACCAACGTCTTTAGCTCCATTCACCAAGAGCACGGTCCGGAGCTCACAGGAATCAATGGCAATAACCCAACCCAGTGCAGTGAGCTCCCTGGCCACCACAAAAGGGACTGAGCTGAAATGTGGTTTGAAAGACCATATTGAGGAGGCTTTGCCAAAACAGCTGCTCGTGCACTGAAGGTTTTGGCGATGGAAGTGCTTCTGCAGCAGAACAGAGTCAGCCCCTTGTTTTCCAGGGGCTTTGCAAATTTTGCAAATGCCCCTGATTTGCAAAAGTGAAGGCCGTCGATGGTACGACTGGCTTTATGAATTTAATGGAAGGCAAAGCATAGCAGGAACCTTGCGATGAAAGTGGTTCTGTTTCTAAATGGGTACAGCAGAGTCTCAGACAGGTGTGGTGAGCTTCCTCACCCCCTGCACTTTATTGTGAAAGGACATATGAAGCGCAAATGTTCACGCTCCTTGGTTATTTAGGAGGAAAAACTTTACAGACCTCTGTCTTAGACTGAAATCTTACCATTGTATATACCTTAAAACAGCTCTTCACCAGCAGCAAATTTCTTAAACATTTTCTATTCTGTCATGTGCCAGAAATGTGCTGAAAGCCATGATATGTAACAGCACTGGTTTAGTGATGGTATTGATGGCTGTCCTCAAGTGAGTTTTGAATCCCCAATCAATTTTTTTTTCTTAAGTCAGTGGATCCCCCTAAAACTTTCTCAGTCTCTAGAGAAATTAGGCCTCTGCATATGCCAAAACCAACCGCAAACGGTAGGTGAAGGCACCAGGTAGGACAGAAGTAAGGAAAGTGACTAAAAATCAGAGCCCAGGACACTGCTTTTGCAACCCTAAAAGCTGCTACACCATAAAGGCTGTCAGGCAGTCTGGAAAGTTAGTTAGGAGCAGCACGCCGAGAGAAAGCTCAAAGATGCGTCTTGTTGGGCGGAGAGCTGACTGCAGTGTCACACGTGGGAGCTCTGGGCTGGGAAAGTGCCCTTTGATGCTCATTAGAAGTGTGGAGCGAAGACATCTGGATGTGTTTTGTAAATAAACAGGATTACACTAAATAATATACCTGACTCAGAGCACCCATTTCCAATGGTTTATTTTAATGATTTATTTAGACGGTAATTTCCTGCATTATTCTGCGTTCTGTATCGCCTGTGTTTACTTTGCAGTTAGCGAGCCAGGCCAGCAAAATGAACCGCATGATCTTAAGGCTCTCTCAGTGGCGAATGATCCGAAAGCGACATTTTGCTGCTTTCTGGAGGGAGCAAGCATGCAACTCGATGCTCCTCTCATCCTTCTGAAAAGCCAAATTAAATCACTTGCAAAGAAAATGAAACGTGGCATACAGGATCCAGGCTCAGGCGAGCTCTTACCAAAATGATTGCTCACGGTTCATCTCACAACAAAATATGTGGGAGCCGGTATCCTTGCTGCAAAGGCTTGGGAGCAGCTAGGTCAAGAGTGTGATAGGCAGCTGATGTCAGCTTACCACTGAAATCGTGTGTGATGTTCTGCACCGTCTTCTCACCGCTCGTGGGAGAGCATGAGAACATATGGCTTCTCTGGAGCAGCCTATGTGGTGAATTAACAGTGTATAATCTCGGAGAGATATATGCTGCCTTGGTCTAGCTTGGCTCTGGGTATCCAGACTGACTGACCTTCCCCTGGCTGCCACACCTTGCGCTCCCTGGGGTTACTGACAATTTTTTTTTTTTTCCTTTTCCATGTTTTTAACTTATTTTTCTCAGAGAGGGCAGAGGTGTGTGGCTTACGACACAGCAGACTCACAGGCACTGGAGCAGGGGCGCCTGCTCTTGAGGAGCTGAACCAGGCTGAAATTCTTTGCAGGCGCTGTAGTGCTGTATGCCAATAATATCTCACATGTGTCATCAGTCTTCTCTAAATGGGATGTCTTGACAGAGCACTTGTTTCAAGGAAGATCTCCCCAGGATACGGAAGATGGTGAAGGAGTACCTCAAGACATAAGCCATTTATTGCATGTGTTCTTGGAGGAGTTGGTACGTTTCGGTGGGAAAATAGGAAAACAGGTTTACGATTAGTTTCAAAAGAGATAGTGAGTCCTCTGATAAAATAGAGAAAATATCCAAATGCTCCAGTCGGAGCTGGATTTTGTATTTTTGAGTACCTCCCTGCTGGACCGTGATCAAGATCCATGCTGAGTGCTACCTTTTCTGCCCTATGTTGAGCACAGAACAGTCTGCTTTCTCTAAGATGAACCACAAGTCAGAGCAACTGGGTTGAAAAACAACGCCATCTTTTCTAACACATGTTTTCTGACATTCAAAGTGGATCTTACCTCTTTATATATTTGTAAAGCTTTGAGCAGACTGTTGTCATGGGTCTTGACTGTACACTGTTAAGTCTTGGACCATTTGCCCATCCTCTTTTGAAGTGCGATGGTGTTTCCCCATCCTCTTGATTTGTGGACTGTTCCAGGTCCACCAAAACGTGGGTGACCTTGTCCCATGAAATTGTTAGGATATCTCAAAGAGAAAGGTTTTAAATACATGTCTCTGAAATGGAGTAATGAACATGGCTGAGTACATGCTACCTAAAGATGTGGTGCCTCCCAAAACACAACTAGGCATTACGCCATGACCTTGCTCTGTGTATGCTTGACCCTTGGCATGGAGAAATACTCATTTCACAGACTCGTGGAGCTCCAGCAGTTTGATACAAATGGAAATGTGTCCAACAGGCTTTATCCCACTAGCTGGGGATGCTCCAGTGACAGGCTTATCACCTGAATCAGTAACTCCTCTGTGAAACTTGTTTTGGCGTCTTTCATTAGAGGAAGTTGTTTGAGGCACAGTGAATGCAAAGGTCTGAGAACCTTTCTTCAGCCTAATTAAATAGGATTCCTTCTGTTTTCTTAGTCTGTTGAACAGTCTTGGGAATACTTGAACTAAGTTAATTTGATCTCATCCAAGATTTGAAACTGATTTATTTCCTCGCTTGCCTTACAGATTAACATCAGGCTTCAAAGCCATTTCCTACTCAAGTGTCTTTATGTTGTGCACAGGATCCAGCTCTTTCTGTGTTTTAATGGTGTGCAAGGACTTTTTCAAGGAAGCAAGGGAAGGGAGGAGAGCTTCAGACGAGACAGAACAGACTCGTGAGTAGTCCCAAAAGCAGATGTGGTGTTGGTCCCTGTGTCAGAACCAAGGTAGCAGAGGTTTCTCAGAAGACAGTCCACACGCTTTGGCTCTGAGTTTGTGTTAACAAATAGTTCACCTACAGGAGACTTGCTCCTTGAGCAGCACACGTGCAGGTGTTGACCCTCCTTATGACAGCTGTGATATATGGCACAGTTAGCGGTGTGTTCATCACATAGATGCCTAAGCAGTGGGCAGAGATGCTTGAGTTTGAGGCCACACAGGTTTCTCCTGAGATCTTGTAGATCCCTCACTGTTCTGGCTTTCAGGGCTCCCTTTGCAATGCCATGACTGCTGGCGTGCATTGTTTTTACTCTCATATGGGTAATGTGCTGTGTTGGGTATGTATACGCTCTTGGCAAAGCAGGTAGAAGTGAAGCAGCTCCTGAAAAGGCTGGAAAAAACCTTCCCACCATCCAAAGTTATTGCAACTCATACCCCAGTGCTCATTGGTGTCACTTGTTAATTAGACTCGCTTCTCCTACTGAGGGTAACATGCTGCAGAGGCCTTCGCTGGTTAAGATTGGACCAACCATATAAACCCACAGGGGGAAAAAACTGAGTATGAGCTTCTGACGTGCAAACCGAAATGTACAACTGCTGAGCAGTGCTGTCCTTGTCTACTTGTGTAACTTATTTCTGCTGAGTCTTTAATTTCCTGTGCGTGGAAGCATCCTGTGGTTATAGCTGTGGTAAACAACATGCACATACAAAGTATAGAGAAAGAAACTATCTAAAGGACTTAAATTTTAAGTAATTTACGTATAAAAATCCAAGAAGTAGGAAGAAGAAGGACTAGTTTTCCCTAACATGGAGAGCCATGTGAATACCATGAAAAAATAAATGCAACATGGCACTGAATATTCTGGTCTCATAAAAATATGCAGGGTATTTTCAATCAAGAACAGAGGATGAAATGTATTGTGTTTGCATTTTACCTGTAGAGAGACAGAAGTGGGCTGATCAAAAGCAATAACTTCTACAAATCTTTCAATTTCTCAACAAAACATGAGTATTTCTATTCTTTAAGATGCAAATACTAATAAATAATGAATCATTTTGGCAATAATGATCTAATTTATCCGTTTAAGGAAACCCATTATAAATGTAAACAATAGTGCAATTCAACATTTATGAAGTCCTTGTTTTCTCTTCCTATGGAATTTATTTAACAAACATCACTAGAACCATCCATTATTTATCATCTTTTAAAGTTTAATGAATATGGATATGAAAATTGTTAAAACCTGAAATACAGAAAACGTCTCATTATCGCATTGATGAATCTGGCCTACAAGTTCAAATCCACAAGTGAAAATGAGTTGGCTGGTCAAAGCCACAGACTATTTGTCTACTAAATAATTTGAAGAATTAATTCTTCACAGCCAGCGAAGAGATGTCTTGAAAAACTGATGTGCTCCAAAGTCAAGCCTGTGAAATGTGCTAATTGTGAGAAGGAAATTACTTTAAAAAAATAGAATTTGAACATTTGCCTAAAGTGCCCTGCAAAGTGAATTAAGATTGAACCAAATAAAGTGGGGCCTTTTTTCTGTATATTTCTGCTTGCTTCTGTAGCTCATTACTTATGCGGACAGGATGAGTCAGTAGAAAATTAGGTCTGAAAAAGCTCAACAACATCTCTTCCGATGTGGTCAAAAGAGTTTACACTCTGCTTTTCTGAGATTTGATGGTAGATTTCAAGAGCAAAAAAAGTCAGATAACCTTTGGAAGTCAGCTTTTCATTCAAATTTCAGCAGAGTATTTTGAGGACACTTGCTACAAATAAAGTACATTTGGCTGGTCAATGCAGCATTTAAAGACAAATTTAAGCTCTAGTCTTCCTGTAACTCTTTTCAAAATATGTCAGGAGAGAAACTAATTAAAAATCAGACTGTATTTTCACTTCTCCCATAATTGGACCAGGTGACAAGATATTCTTTTCCTGCAACAGACTTGCTGTTTCCAGTGCCTATGAAGATCCACATTGTTAGGAGAAGGGTTTTGTTTGTTTGGGTTTTTTTGGTTGTTGTTTTTTTCCGTTTTTTTGTTTGGTTTTTTTTAAAAGCAAATATTCTGTGCAATAGTCAAATATTGTGTGCAATAATCTTGCAACTTCGGGTGGTGTCGGAACACAGGAGGAAAGTGATGCAGAGGAATCTACAAGAGGCTCCAATCACTGCACCTAAGAATAAAGAAACAGACAATTGTAGAAGAATAAAAATTACTCTAACAAGAAAGTGTTGAAAAATAAAAGGCACCGTAGAGCTTACAGTTCTTGCCAGGAAACCATCTATCAGGAGATTACTAAAGAGGTATCATTTTTGGGAGTTTGCCAATGGGACCTGATGATATGCCAAAACAGGTGTCTTAACATTAGGACAAAAGATAAAAGCTCAGACACTTCAATAGTTTTCATCACTGGAAGCTGAGGAGCAAGACTCTGCTCCTAAGAGAGGGAGTTACCCTTCTTTCCCTTGGCAGAAGGATACAGGAAGAACAGAAGGATACAGCACATATATTTTAATCAATGTGAAACCAGATCAGAGAAACATTAAACCCTGAACCACTGTCTTTGGAAGGGTTGTCACTGGGATGCTAAAGAAGAAATAATTTTAAAGCCTATGCTTATTTCGCTTAGCCCTCCCAATGCAACGAAACATCGTCTGGCAATTTTTTATTATTTTTTTTTTAGTGATTATACTAATGAGCTCCCAAGTTTGCAACACAGAGGATGACTTCAGGTCTGTGGCTCCAAAGCTCTGGCTGTGCCTGGGTTGCCAGCTGGTTGCCTTCTGCAAGCCCAAATCAGCACACCGCAGCACCCTTCTGCTCTGCGCATCCAAGTTTCCTACGGAAACCTGAATATGTTTGTGTATATAAGGGGGCTGCCAGGAGGAGGGTGCATGCCTGACTCCTGTTATCGTGTGAGCTGACACGCGGCCACGTGCTACCAGACCTGGGAGGCGCCCACGGCTCCCCTCGTGTGGACTTATCTCATGCGTCTGAGGTCTCGGAGTCATGACATTTTCCTACTTTGCCAGGGTGCTCGGGTACATTCACAAGCACTTGTAAGGCTCACATATGCTACAGTAATAGGTCTTAAAAATAGACAAAAGGCAGATTTATAAGCTGCTCGTCAAAGAAAGTGTCAAATATTTTTTGACTCCTCTAAATTGTTCTACACTTCCTTGTACAAAAATAATTTTTAGTGGTGCAGATTGGAAAAAGTCCTAGCCAGTAGTGATTTTTACTTATTTGTTTGACTGCAGAATAGGCTGTATTACCTACAAATAACTGGATATCCACTTCATACTCAGTCCACTGAAGTGAAGAAATTCACGTGATGAGATAAGTAGAGATAAGACGAATTCAAGGTAGATCTTTTCTCACAGATCCCTCTATGCTCCTTCCACTCCCACATTGGAAGGAACATCTGTCTATTTCATCTGAAATAGCATATTACAGCTCTTTTAGTCAGTAAGATTAGAGATTTTGATTAATTCACCAGCCTCTGTGCTTTACTTTTTCTAACAAGGAAGGTGACTGTCTACTATAATCATCATTACAAGGTTAGAATAATGGTGGCATACATCTTTGGTCTCTACCCAAATGCTGCATGTTTTGGTATCAAGACTCCTTAATTAAAAGGATATTCAGTGACAAGCAAACTAACAGCACTTCACATTAAGCTGAATTATAATACCCAAACACTTTATTGTATTTCTGCCAGTTCCAGTAACTCTGTAATTGCATCCGCATTCTGACACGCTTCTGCTGATATCACGAATGCATTGTGGCATCTGAGTCTCAAACACAACCCTCATTTTGCTAAGCTGGGAACAAAAGGATAGCACATGGAGAAAATATTGGCTTTAAATGCTGTGTAAATATTGCCGAGTAAAGCATCACTGCTCAATAAAACACATGCATCAGCAAAATGCCAGGCGAACAACCAGCCTGCAAGGCAGGGTCTGAACACGAGAAGACGCTGATGGTTCTTCACTAGCTTCAGGTCTCCATATCATAGAGTCGTAGAATCATAGGCTGGTTTGACTTGGAGGGGACCTTAAAGATCATCTAGTTCCAACCCCCCTGCCCTGGGCAGGGACACCTCTCACCAGCCCAGGTTGCTCCAAGCCCCGTCCAACCTGGCCTTGAACCCCTCCAGGGATGGGGCAGCCACAGCTTCTCTGGGCAACCCGGGCCAGGGGCTCACCACCCTCACAGCAAACAATTTCTTCCTAATCTCTAACCTAAATCTCCCCTCTTTCAGTGTAAAACCCTTCCCCCTCGTCCCATGGCTCCTCTCCCTGCTCCAGAGTCCCTCCCCAGCTTTCCTGGAGATCCTTTAGGGCCTGGCAGGGGCTGGAAGGTCTCCCCGGAGCCTTCTCTTCTCCAGGCTGAACCCCCCCAACTCTCTCAGCCTGTCCTCCCAGCAGAGGGGCTCCAGCCCTCTGATCATCTTCATGGCCCTCCTCTGGCCCCGCTCCAACAGCTCCGTGTCCTTCTGCTGTTGGTGCCCCAGAGCTGGAGGCAGCACTTCAGGGGGGTCTCCCCGGAGCGGAGCAGAGCGGTAGAATCCCCCCCTCACTCTGCTGCCCACACTGCTGGGGATGAGCCCAGGGTGAGAGGGGGTTCTGGGCTGCCAGCGCACATTGCCAGCTCATTTTGAGCTTCTCATCCATCAACACCTGCAAGTCCTTCTCCTCAGGGCTGCTCTCAAGCCATTCTCGGCCCAGCCTGGATTTGTACCTGGGGTTGCCATGACACAGGCGCAGGACCTTGCACTTGGCCTGAACTTCATGAGGTTCCCCCAGGCCCACCTCTCAAGGCTGTCCAGGTCCCTCTGGATGGCATCCCTTCCCTCCAGTGCGTTGACCGTTCCACAGAGCTTGGTGTTCTTGGCAAACTTGCTGAGGGTGCACTCAATCCCACCAACCATGTTGCCAACAAAGATTTTAAGTAGCACATGATCATTAAATACCCACCCTATCTTACAGTCCTTTGCCCAGAGCCACATCCCTTGCCTTGTGGCTTGCCCCTGCTGTTCCTCCTGCACCACACGCCCTCATCCCTGTCTTTCCTCTGGCTGCCACCATGGGTGGTACTTGAAATCTGTCTGCTGATGCTGCTGTTGTCCTGCATGTCAGAGAGGACATGTCTGGCCGGTGGTTTGCCTTGGCAGGAGGGGTCACCTGCAGTACGTCCAGTTCCTGTGCAAATGTACCAGCTGGAAGACCACAGGGGACCCGTTCCCTCAAAAATTTCTACCAAAGATGCTCAGACACCATCAGAGAGGTACATCATCCCCAGCCTTCCTCCCAGCATTTTCTGCTGGCTGTTGTTTTCTGCTTTTCCCACTTTATTTTTCACTCTTCTCCTGAAATGGCTTTGTTTCTTTTAAAACGTCGGTTGTTGGGTAGTTAATGGTGGCATTAACAGCTCAAGAGGAAAATGGGAGAGAAAGGCTGGGGGGCTGAGAGGGATGCTGGGCGGAAGAAGAAACACTGATAGCAAGGCCACAGAAAATTACTGGTAAGTGGTGTCTGGGTTTGACCTGCAGATCAGGTATACAGAGCACTTTTTCTTAGAGAAAGGAATGATAGCTACTTTCCAAAACTCTGTCGGTTGTAAGTCTCTTATGTTGGGTATAAAAGCCCAGCTGCAGAGAAAGACCACTTATCTTTTACTCACGACAGTCCAAAAAAGAAATGGCAGCGAGCAAGAACACCTCTTCAGTTTTTACTGTGAGCTGGATCAGCCTCATAAATGCCTAAACTCATATATAAAAATGTTAATGTTTTCCAATTGCTATTCTGAATTTATATTTATTGCAATACAACGTATCCATTAGCACATCTATCACTGGTAAATTTGTTACTGCTTCAAATATACAGTACATAACGTTGCAGCAATTTCATTTTACAAGCTAATAATGTACTGTAATGTAGCTTACAATATCATGTAGATGTATTTGATTAGGGAGGTTCAACAGTCAGTCAGGTTGAATAGTGGATTATATGAGAATCAAGTTTTTAACTTATTTACTGTACAAATGAACAGCTTTGGTGCACATTAAATGTGTTAATTTAACAGGTGTGTCGTTTTATTTCCTCAAATATTCATCGAAGAGGAACAAATGTTATTTTGACTCAAACAGAAGCAGAGTAGACCTAGAATGTTTTTTGACACTTGACATGTTTATTCTTTAAAAGAGAGTCATAATTGTACTTAACTGTTTTCTAAATTTATTTAACCGCTGCATTCCACCGATTGCAGAAACTTCCCAAGAGCAGGAGATGTAACCAAAATATGTTTTCCTGAAAAGTTATAAAAATACAGTGATAGGCCTTTTTTCAAACAAACCAAAGCTTCAAAAATATAGTACCTCGGAGACAATTTTTTGGAAAAGTTTTCCACTTTGTTGAATAAAAGAGGTGTCGCTCTTCCTACATGCCTTTACCGAAACTTGTCGCTGTGTGCTGTGCAGGGAGGCAACGTCCGCTGTGCCATCTGCAAGGCACAGGGCGAAGCAGGGGGGTCCTCACGCGCATCTTCCCTCCCCAGGTCCCCGGGGTGGGAGTGTGACACCTCCAGCGGGCTGAAAGGTAGAGTGGGATTGATATGAATCAATATTTGACTTCCTGTTCCACCAACCATTCATAGAATCATAGAATCATAGAATGGTTCAAGTTGGAAGCGACCTTAAAGATCATCTAGTTCCAACTCCCCTGCCATTCGTATTCCGCCAAAAGAAATCCAGGGCTGTGTTTTAGGAGAGGTGCCTGCCAGGGTTTCAAAAGTGTTCTTGAAAATCTGTTTTTGAAAGAGTGTCTTTTTGGAAGGGCGTAGGTGCATTGAGATGAATCCGTAAATTCTCCCAGGGACTTACCTTTACCCTCTGGAGCCTGCAGGTGGTGCATCATATAGATCGGAGATTCCTGTAGGCTCCTGCTCGTTACCACACAGGTGGGTACAGACATCATCAGACATCATCAGGGCTGGAGACCTTTGCAAGACCCAAATCTGGCTTGTGGGTGAGCGGGCAATGCCTGCTTCTGTTCCTAACTCACACCAGGAGCAAGCTCATCTGGGACACCTCTTCTGCAGGCAATCAGGTAAAAGACGGGAAACACATTCATAAGGCTATATTTGCAGAACTGCACATAGGCGGCGGTTTGGTTTTTTTTTTTTCAAATGACGTCTAAAGATATTGTCTTTGGGATGCATATTTATCTCGAGTTTTACTGCTTAGGTAACAAGACTCAATTGAGAAGTCAGAAGTTATTAGGCTAAATTAGTCATTGGTAAAATTCCGTGCTCAGCGTCACGTTTGTACATCCATGAAAAAAATGAAGAAGTGTTTTAGCTCCCTAATCCACTCTTGCTCCTTGCAGTACATTCCAGCTGAGAAAAGGGACACAACAGGAAATAGTTTACAGTTTTTTTATGTGAAAGGGGACTATAACTGTCACTTCTGTTTAGCTTATAGTTTCCCGAGTTTTGCCAGTCTTTCAGCCCATTCAGATAGGATAGCTTTTAATTTAGCTGTCGTCATTCATAAACTACCCACATGAGTATTGCAGCAGGGAAAAATTACATGAATGGCTTCTGGAAACACTGACTTCCTAAGGACTGTTATGAGAAGTAATATTGCGTTATATCTGCAGTCATCTTCGGTACCAGGGATCGGCAGAGAGCCGAGGGAAAGAGTTTGACACGGACAGGGCAGAGTTACTGGAAAGGGGAGCTAACTTATACAGTGTTAATGAAGAGAGGTATTTTTCCTTTGTGACAAATTGAAGTGACACGCGAGGGTGGACCTTAATAATCCGCCATTTACTCCCCTAGGGCAAAATCTCTTAATGGGCTAGGTCCAATTTCACTAAAGGTGATGGAGATTCTTAATTGGCTTCGTAGGCTTTGGATGAAGGCCACAGAAGTTATGTGGATCAAAAGATTTTCGGCCATCTAGCTGGATGGCAAGAAGTGGCTGCGGTGGTAATATTTGTGCGATCAGTTTTTGCTTGTATGCTGCTGTTTCACTGTGGGGAAAAAACATGTTTGTTGTTTATTTCTACGTCCAATAGACATCTACAGCTTTCTAATGTCATGCAGAGGACACTAATGCAATATATTATGCATGCTATCTATGTTCTGTTATGTCATTGGCTTTCACCTCGTCTCATTTGTCTATTGAGTCTAGAAGGTGGTTGAGGGGTGATGAGAAGGGAAATACCCTAAATCTGTCAGAATTACTTAGACATGTTGATATGTTTTGAAAAAAATGAGTATTCATTGCCGTGTGTTGCTTTTCCAAGGTAAATTTCCGAACCGGCATATGTTAAGTTCTTTAAATGTGCACAATGGCATTGATTACCCTCTATTTTACTGCTTTTCCAGGTATGTTATCAATAATATGTTATTAATCAATGTTTATTAAAGAGAGACACTAATATTCGCAGGAAAAAAGTAATGCTGTGCCTACCCCAAGCCACATTTTCTATTTCTGTTTTTTTGTTTGCATATTTATTTCATATTCCATCTATCCTCTCTATGCTTTATTAATGTACTTTCATCGTGAGATAAAGCAAGTACAGTAGGAATACTCTACACAGCCCTCTGTGACTAAAGAGCACACAATCCTACCCACGGTGGTATTGTCAGCACCCACGCAGTACCGTGTGTATTTTCACAAACCGAGACAAGACTTTAAATGAAAATACCCGGTCTTTTCTAGATCTTAGTCATGCAATTTACTGAACGGTATTCTTGTGAGCTTCCTTATCCTGTTTTACTCCTTCTTTTTTCTGTGAAAAAAAATAAAGGGAAAGACTTGAAAACATTGTGACAGCTTTTATTACGATGTTAAAAAGAAAAGGAGCTGCTGACTATTAGCCTGAATGATTAATATCCTGTACAATTTAGCCTGAGATGGGGAAACAACATATTCTGAAATCCTTGATTGCTTAAAGGTCTTGGACCTCTACTATTCAATGTGTTTTATTACATTTCACAACACAGAATAACGTAACATAGCTTCCATCTCACCATTATATCTCATTTCACAGAACTTCGGCGTGTAAGGAAAAATACTTTTGCAAACAGCATTTTTAGAAATGTTTCCATTTAAAGCATATACCTATTGATTCATGAAACCCCTAAAACTGTTTGTGAAACCCCTAAAACTGTTCACATTGGCTAATCAAGGAAAAACAACGTCACTACTGAAATAAACACCTTTTTGAACATCGCATTATGATTTCGGAAAAGAAAATGAATAGTAAATTCAGCGGTGTCTTGGCTAATTTGTAATGCGAAGGTGTCACCAGACGTTAGGTTTTCAAGTTGCTTGTTTGCAGCAACTCTTTTCAGACTCGGGCAGCAGTCGCTCATGTGCTATAGGCACCCCCTCTTGCTTCCAAACTCTCATAAATTAATAAAGTAAAACTCCCTTGCCTTTGCCAGTAAAACACAAAACAAAAAATAAACTCTCCAAAGGCTCCGTATCCTCTGGTCTGAAATAAGAGGGAGATAAAACAATTAATTTAATTAGGACTCAAAATAAAATCTGAAAAATGTCCTTTAAGAACTTGTCCAAAGGGTAAAGCACAGAAAAACAAAGAATACAATGGAGACAACAATTTTTTTTCCTCTATGTGTATCTTTTGTTTTCTTTTTATGCAAAAAACCAAACGTTGAACTTTGGATGTACTCTAGTCTGTTCTTTTTTTCTTTTTTTCTTTTCTTTTTTTTTTTTTTTCTTTTTTTTTTTTTTTTTAGAGCCTCCATCGTATCCCCTGCTTCCTGTGAAATGAACAGAGTACTACAAATAGTTCTAATCCAAATCAACACCATTTTACTCCTTTGGAGAGGGACTGAGAAATGGACAGAAACAAACCGACACACAGTCAAAGGGAATGCAGAGAGGTATGTAACAGAACGGATAGTGAATCCAATTGAAAAAAATCTCTCCTCCAGTTCTCTCTCGTACACGTCTACACACTTGATTTATTTGTGAAACGGTGTCTTCTAAACATAGAATTTTGCATAGCGGAAAGGCAATTAAACAGAACAGCTTGAAGCTGCCAATCACTCCAAGTACCAACAAAAGCATCTACTATCAAAGCAAATAATGTAAATGTATAAAAAAATACATTCTATCAAAGCAAATAATGTAAACATGCAAGTGAAAAATAAGCTTGTTTATCACCTGTCATAGGAAAGTATACATTTTTTAGCCCTCCCCCTTCAGGATACATCTTTTTTTGTATTTCATTACATTAATTTGTCCATGTATCTGACATGGAAGGTAAGAAACAATAACAGAAGTTGGCTTTTCTGCACGCTTTTCTGTTGGGGAAGCATACTACTATTATTGCAGGTTGGTTCTTTTTTTTTT
>VWZL01000820.1:297542-347542 GCA_013396915.1 Stercorarius parasiticus
GGATGTTAAACCGAGTTTAACTGCGGGTATCTTCATGCATTATGACAAATGTAAATCAAGCCACCCTCAGGATGTCACAAGCAAAATTTTCAGCGGTGGTTGTGCTGAGGGAGGGGCTGCCGAAGAACCCCTCATCAGCAGGCCATAAAGACTACAGCGCAAGCTATCGCTAACGTGCAGATGTTATCAGGATGTGACTTCAGCACGGCTATGCATCCCGGCGGAGAGACAAAACTGCAGATGTTTAACGCATTATCGTGGAAACTAACTGCAAACTATTCTATTTTAATTATTTAAATTTTACACAAAAGAGAGATTCTGTGTCTTCTGCCTCTATTGCCAGAGTGCAAGTTAACAGTTCCTGTAAATAAAAGCAAACAACTTTTTTTTTTTTTTTTTTTTCACCGAGCTAATTAAAGCTGTTAATATTTCTGAGGGGGCTGATAGATAAATGTTTCCATTTCAAATTACTCTTTGAAACAAACAAACAAACAAACAAGCAAAAAGAAAAGCCCAGACATGCTGCGTTCAAAGAATGAAATAAACAATGTTATTCTGTTTTAACAGAGAAGTAACAAGAAACCAGGGGATGTTCAGACAATGGAGGCATATTTTTACAGTGTAGATCAGGAAAAAAAAACAAAATAGAAAGACAAAGTGACGAAACGAGTGTAGAAGATAAAAGTTGAGTCCAGTAATTTTAAATCAATATTAGATGTGAAGTGCAAAACACAGTAAGAAACCAGTTGTACAAACTTCAGCCCTTGTAAGGGATTTTACCTACTGAGCAAGATTTCTCCAGATGGCTCTTTCCACAGTTTTCACCAGCCTCAGAAACTTCTGAGCCTTGGGAAGCAAGGAAATTTGTTACGGAAGGGCTGTGAGCACAAGGCAAAATTGTGAGACCAAAAGTTCCCTACAGCAAATATGAATTCCCCCTCTTTTTTTTTTTTTTTTTTTTAACCGACTTTTCACTTCCACAGTCTTTACTTGCCACCTTTTAAAAAGCTAGAAGGCAAAGGCTTTAGTGACGTTCCTGGATGTGAGGATCACTTCTTTAATAAATGAAACGAAAGGAAATAAATGAAATGAAGTGAAATGGAATGAAATGAAATGAAATAAATTAAAATAAATAATACAAAANCTCACCAAACGGTGTGATTGCCTTCAATATTCAATCAATTGTTTTGTTCTATAACCAGCCCGGCGTGTGAGAGTTGTGGTTGAAATAGGTCAGTTTACTAGTGCCCTCTTCTGCTTTACACGGGTCTCTGCTGCCCTCCTCTAACCTCTGCTCTCCCTCCAGCAGTTTCTGTTCTTTCACTCACTGATCCAGCAGGACCTTGGCCCCCTCAGGTCCCTCATGTCAAACAAGCAGGCATCTACCGCATTACACGGCCTGAAGGTGACTGCACAGGGAGAGGGAGAGCGAGAGAGAGAGAGAGAGAGAGAGAGAAAGAAAGACCTTGGAAAAGCAGGATGGCATCCCTGAGCAAAAATACATCAATCACGCCAGTCCGGCTATCTCAATTAACCCTTAGTTAAGCTGGGACCTCCTGGAGAAACTGAAAAGAGTTTGAGGGAATAAGAGATGCTATCTGCCACAAGGATTACCACTCTACATGCGGATCAAAGACAATTCCACATTTTACCCTAGTGATTAGCTGTAATTAAATAAAGTAAGTCTGTTTAAACTTCATTAGCAGCAAGACGTTTGCTACAGCAGAGTGGGCACAAATCATCCATTCTTAATTAAAAGATAATCCACAGGATGACCATAATCTTCTTCTAAAAATACACCATTTCCCCCTGAAAGATTTCTTCATCAAATAAGGATAAATAACAGTTTCTCTGCGCCTAAGCTATGAAGGAATGGATGCTCCTTCCCCTTTGCTTGAGTGAGTGCTGAATGTGCCTGATAACATCACTTTGGCATGCTATTATCTAAAATGGTAGAATACCTCACTTCAGCAAAGTCTGACATAAATCTTTGAAAACAAAGACATTGCATATGTATGAGCTGAAATAGATATGACAGTGTTGGCACATTAATATTCCTGTCACTGGGGGGTTTCAAACTTTTAAGGAGATGATATCAATGAATTCAGGCTGTAGCTGGTGGAAGAGGGCAATGTACTGTGGGACAATTATTAATTAGGTACAGCCAAACATATTGAAAAAAACCCCCATATAATAATGCCCGAAGTAGATCACAGCGCAGACTTTCAAGAGCAATTAAGAGGGACAGAAATCAAGACCCCTCTGAGCCCTCCCGCGACTCGGTTCTGGGAGGATCAGTCCTAATCAACAGCAAAAGGACATCTCCCTTCCCACCGCCGCGGCCGCGGTGGTGGTGCATGGACAACATATGTTTTCAATTATCCCATAACAGCCTTCGTTAACAGCAACTGCAGCGCCTAACCGAACAGTTCTCTGCCTAGTTGCATGTGGCCTGAAAACGACCGTAATGTAGCAAGATATGGGGATATTCGGTTGGGTTTTTTTTTTTTTACCGCTTGATGTGAAAAACATCCACTTCACCCCGAGGTGAGAGGTGGTGGAGCATGTAGAAGTAGATGTTAAGAAAAAAAAAGCAACACACCAGCTTCTCCTCAGCAGCAACAAAGTTGAAAAACTCCTATTCCATTCTGAGGAGCAAGAAAAAAAAGTGCAAAACCTCTTCATTTATGGCCCTTGTGGGTAGTGTATGCACCGTGTCCTCAACTCTGCCTCTTGTGGTGGGAATCTGGGGTCAAAATGCAGGAATTAGAGATCAGAGACACGAAGATTGTACTGCAAGGTCTGTGGGGCAGAGGCTGTTCCCTCAATGAGGTACCTTGCATGCCTTTTGATCCCTAAAAGTAAATGAGGAACATGAAAGCCGCTTAATCAGCAGGAGAAAATTCATGCTAGAATCAAACCCAGGGTCAAAACCCATGCTTGAATCCAAATATAATTCCGCAAACGGCTCTTTTCAATTTTTCATCTTAATTTAATACAGAGAGACTTGCAGGCAGTGACCACGCGGCCTGCATGGGTCCAGCTGACCTCCAGGTTTAGGACAGAAGGGTTTTCCCGGTACGGCTTTTGCTTTTTTACCCTCTAGCTGTTTCCCTTCCTTTTCTTTCTTTCTTTCCCCCTTTCTTTTTCTCCCCTTTCCCCCCGCGCAGTTTCGCACCTACGGCAGGCTGGTCTGAGCCCTGACACCTGACATTCCATAACCTCCCAGCAGCCGTGGACGGAGGCCTAAGAAAATTCCTCTTTCACAAACAGGCATGAAACTAGCTCCAGATAAAGGCATCTCAAACACACTTGATGACAAGTCAGCTCTTTTAGGCTATTACAAGAGAGCACCGCTCACCTCCAAATATTTTTAGACTTTACTAATAAAATCCTGCAGAGGTGCTTAGGTCAGTGCTTTCAAAACAACCAGAAATACATCTGTGCTTTGGTTTTGATTTAACTCTTTTATTACACTAATGCTATCTGTCATTTCCTGCGTGTGTCAGCATTGCTTCTGAATGGCAAAAAACGTCACGGATACACCATGCAAAAAAGAAAGAATCTTGTACCCTGCTATGATAAGCAACACCGCTTTGAAAAGGAAAGGAAAAATTACACGTCGACAGATTATCTGGCGACGGCAAGGTATTATATTTGCCGTGCCTTTACACCAAGGCGGTCGGTGGAAGCCGGCCGCAGGAGCAGCGTTGCTCGCACAACTCCCTCCCTCCTGTCCAGTTAGCTCCTCGTTCCTTTGGGGCGCTGGAATCTGATTTTGAAAGAAGGCCAGATCAACGTTTGAAATCGTGGAGTGGCTTCCGCGCATCCACGGACCAGGTGACGCTGCTGTAAGTCTCATTTTGTGTCCCCAAGCAACAAAGCGCTTAAGCACAGGGGTGAACTTTGAGCGCGTGAGCAAACCCGTCAAAGTCGATGGGGCTGCTGCTTGGGCTCACCATCGTGTCCTCGCCTGCGCGCCTTGACGAACGGGGGCTCTACGAATTAATCCACGCAAGGAGAGGTGACGCGTTATGACTTCGTGAGCATTAAAACGTCTTGGGAGCAAGATATTTTTCCTAATTACTTTAGTTCTTCTCTCTCTTGAGGAATTGCAACAACAGCAAACTCCGGCGGGACTTCAAGAGCTATTCGTAAAACCCAAAAGATTTTAAAGCAGAACAGCTGAAACCCACTACTGTTTACTATCAGAAAAAGACAGACCAGAAAAAAAAAAAAAGCTTTCCCAAAAACCAGTTTTCTTTTTGCCCAAAAATCAACCCATTGTTTATCAAAGAATTAATTCTACATTAACTAGGCAAAACATCCCTGGTATGGAACCACTGATATTCAGTGAGCAAAGAAAGCTAAGTCACTGGATCCTTTAAAATCTAGTCTTTCATGTCAGTACATTGCAAAAAATAATGAATTACAGCCTCTTCTTCTTCTTCCCAGTGCATTTTTAGGATAGTTTACATGACTCTGGAATGGCTGAAATACTTCACCGCCTACTGTAGAATGTCCTCATGAAGGAAAAAAAAAAAAAAAGATACATTTACTTTCACATGGATTTTGTACTACCATTCAGGACCAAGAAAAATGTAGATTTTGTGTAAAGAAGTAGCAGCAATATGTTAGAAAATGTTTATATAATGCAAAAGTTACGTGGACAATATCTAATCAGATAAAGAGAGAAATCCAATCCATATATATGGCTTTTAGCAGAGTAAGAAGATTCTGCAAATCCCCTGATAAAAACAAACTAATAAAGTTGGCTTGTAAAGTGGACTACAGATAAGGATGCATCTATTTTCCGTATAGACACTACTTCTGAAGGTTTGCACCTATAGAAATGATACCCACGTACCCTGTTTAAACGGCTGGTATGACTAGCGCAGACCTTCGGTGCCTATATACGCTTTGGATCTCATTCTGACAAGTAAATCATATCTTTTCCCCTTTTGACTTATGAGACCGGATATATTATGATTTCTTTTTTTTTGAGAAATAGAGATCAAGTACGAGAGGCCACAAATTACAGAAACTACAGTGGCTGGACCTCCACTTGTATTTTCGTTTTTCGGTGTCTGCAAAACATCCCATTGTTTCTACTTTTTGACAACATTTTAAGATATAGTACTTAAAAGTAATATAAAATTACTGGAGCAGCAACTGCCGCTTTCTGTTTTGCTTTTCCTAACCTTATGTGCCTACATTGTTTATTTTAATTGATCATTAAGGCCTGGATCTTACTGCGTAAATAAATCTGCCGGGCCTCTGCAAAATATCATCGAAGTCAATTGGGTTTCACATATGTGAAGAACCTTATCTGTGCCAATCACACGGAAAAACCAGGCAAGATACTGGAGCAATTTTCTGAATCGGATATTCTTACACAAATTGCAACAATATGAATATGCTTTTGTATGTTTTGTGGATTATATCTCTATCTTGTAAATAGATGAATAATCCTAAATGCTTGGAAAAGCGCATATGTATACAGGAGAGACAAAAAGAAAGATATAAATACAGATGCATGTATTTAATTCCATGTGACAGTAAGCAATTAAACATAGCAATGATAACATCTAAACACTACATCTTCTTGAAAACATATCCCTTCATTTTATTGATGGATTCCTAAGAAATGTGGATTTTTATTAGTACTAGGGAAAGAAACACTAAATGTATTCACCTGAATAAAGTAACATATGTCTGTGCTTCAAGAGAGTTTTTTTTTTTTAAAAAAAGTCCTGTCTGGCTTAAAATAGTCTTGAAAGATGACTTGCCTGGATCAACCATTTCTGACAATCTTAAATTCTGATTTGCAATGCAATTTTTTTAGAAGTTCTTATACTGCAATGTCTTCTTGCTCCTAGGAGACAGTTCAGAGCGCCTCAGCTGCCACCAAAGTTGCAATGATTCTTTATAGTAAAAAGTAATACTGCATATATAAAAATGTAATATATAGTGTAGAGCCATAAGTAACTATCACAGTAAAGGAGGTTTTCATTTTAGCATTTGGGTGGTGTTCATCAGCTTGCCACCTGCAGACAAATTGTTTTCAATACAAGTATAATGATTAGCAAGTCTTCTGCTAACTTAAGTTGATTCCAGTTCACAAACAGCATCAATAGCAAGAGGGATTCAGGCAGGTGCTTCCTCTTTATGCTTCTAATCCTATTTATTTATGACTCCAAGATCTTTGATAACAATTGTTCTGTTCCAGTAGTCTGGAACATGGTTAAGGAAACTGAAAATCAGGGCTTTTCTTAGAAATAGGAATTTGCATGAGGTTAGGTAAACTGCTGTAGCACTTTGCTGTGGTTATGAGGGTCTGAGAACAAGCGCAGGAGAGGCTCGTAGGTGAAGACAATACCTTTTGTCACAGAGAGCAGTAGCTGTTTTGTAGGAAATCTCTAGGAAATCACCTGATCTAGGGAAAAATAATTTCTCTGACTACGACTTTGTGCTTTATAAAGGTAAGCCAAAGAACTGAAAATCGTAATTCTATTGGAGACCAAGAAAACATGGATTCAACAGCTACTGGTTTTATGGCAGATTACAACTTCCCGCTATGCATCTAAGGCTTTCTGTTTCTCTCTGCACCATCACTACACCACAGATATCGACCCTCTTTTCATTCAACGGCAGCCTAATTGGTGTATACCTGTCCAATCTCTGAGAAACCACTCATACTCAGCTTTGAGAGCTGCAGCTTCTGCAGATCTAAATAAGGGCTAGAGAGCCCCAAAACTTATTTATTTTTTCCGGCTTTACTGATTAGATGACTACATCAAATTCCTTCTACTCACAAGCCTTGTCTTCTCTTAGGAAAAGTGGGCATTGGGAGCATGCCAGGGTTTAGCATAAATGTTCATCCCTAAGGGCCAACTCATACTCCCGTCGACTTCAGGTCCATCTGCCCATTTAAATCAGGCTCCAGCATGTCAATCAGGCTTAAAATCAGGAGTTCCATCAGGCATTATAGATCTCTAGAGATTAAGTATCTGAGTACAGCTTAGATGTCGGTGTCTACACTGTCTGCTATGTCATCTAATAATTCAGTGATGGTGCAGTTCAGGATCACCACATAGCCTCTCTCAAAGTGGTCAACATAAAGACCTTTTCAGAGAAGACCTTGGTCCTTGCCCATTGTCAGTCATGGGCTGTGACATGATGAGAAGATGGATGGAGCAGGCCAACACACAGGATAGGTGCCTGCACCCTTCTGTGCACCAGCACATCCCCCACCCAGGACAGGCCTTCTGGATGCAGACCCTGCCTCAGGACACTGCTGCTGGCGAGGGTCTTGTAGATATGTGGCATATTCACCTTCAAGCTTCACTGCATGAGTACTTCTGCTTGCAGCATGGACACAAGCTAGGCTGACATCCCATCCCAATGCATTACAGTACTACTGGTGGTGTCAGGAATAAATCTTAGTGCACTGAGCTAGATGAGCTATCCCCAGCAGCATCCCTGTTCTGTAAGTGCTGCTGGGTAGCACACACAGAATCATAGAATGTATTGGGTTGGAAGGGATCTTTAAAGGCCATCTAGTCCAACGCCCCTGCAGGAAGCAGGGACATCTTCAACTAGATCAGGTTGCTCAGAGCCTCATCAAGCCTGGCCTTGAATGTCTCCAGGGTTGGGGCCTCCACCACCTCTCTGGGCAACCTGTTCCAGTGTCTCACCACCCTCATTGTACAGAACTTCTTCCTAATGTCTAATCTAAACCTATCCTGCTCTAGTTTAAAACCATTGCCCCTTGTCCTATTGCTCCATGCCTTTGCAAACAGCTCCTCCTCAGCTTTCCTGTAGGCCCCCTTCAGGGACTGGAAGGGGCTCTAAGGTCTCCCTGGAGCCTTCTCTTCTCCAGGCTGAACTACCCCAACTCTCTCAGCCTGTCCTCATAGGAGAGGTGCTCCAGCCCTCGGGTCATCTTCGTGGCCCTCCTCTGGAGGGTACCTCTGTGGGTACAGCTTATCCCCAGTGATATAATGGTGTCATGTAGGACCGGCCACCAAACATCTTGACTGTAGGAGCCATCACCAAGGAATAAGGTCGTTGTCAAGACACTGAGACTCTGAAGCGGGTCCAGAGAAGGGCAACGAAGCTGGTGAGGGTCTGGAGCTCAAGTCTTGTGAGGAGCGGCTGAGGGAGCTGGGGGTGTTCAGCCTGGAGAAAAGGAGGCTGAGGGGCGACCTTCTTGCTCCCTACAGCTCCCTGAAAGGAGGGTGTAAGCCAGGGGGGGTCGGTCTCTTCTCCCAGTTAGGAAGTGATAAGACAAGAGGAAATGGCCTCAAGTTGCGCCAGGGGAGGTTTAGATTGGATATTAGGAGAAATTCCTTCACCAAAAGGGTTATCAAATGTTGGAATGGGCTGCCCAGGGAAGTGGTGGAATTGCCATCCCTGCAGGTATTTAAAAGACATGTAGGTGTGGTGATGAGGGACGTGGTTCAGTGGTGGACTCAGCAGTACCAGGTTAATGGTTGGACTCAATGATCTTAAAGGTCCCTTCCAACCTCGACAATTCTGTGATTCTATGATAAGGACACTGAGAATGAGCAGAGTGACAGAGCATGAAGAAGATGCTGTTTCTCCTTCCCGGCAGCCTGTGACAGGCCGTATGAAGGGTAAAAACACACAGTCAAGAACTAAACATGCAGCCTACAGCTGGAAAGGAACCTGAAAAAACAAGAAGCAAGGGGACTGCTTTGAACTCCAGAAGTCACAAAGGGCAACGAGACCTAACAGACCATGGTGAGACAGAAGTAAAAGTCACGTCCCTGGGGCCCACCATGCTGAAGAAATATTGACCCTTGAAAGTCAGCAAAAACTTTTTAATAATTCAAAAAGAAAACTGAAACAACAACGGCAGAAGCTGGAGCCAGGAGTGCAGCTTGAAGGAGGGAAGAGGCAGGAGAAGTCCATCCATGTTTAGACGGCTGGGACGCCGGCTGCAGTTGTGACATCTTTTTGGGTGCTTTTCTGAATGGAGAATTGTTGTTTGCTCTTTGTGGTTTGTTTTTTTTTTTTTTTTTTTTTTTGACCAAGGATGTGAAAGGTGGAGCACAGAAGCTGGAAATAGCATCTATTTCTCATTGCTCATATACGTATGTATAGATATATATGTATATGTTCATATACGTGTATAAACACTCATGTATGTGTGTGTGTAGATATACACATTAACAATACATGAATATTTGCTGATATATTTGGATATGCCCTCTTTTGTCACAATAATTTTATGAATTATATTATCAAATGTATATAGAATCATCACTTACACCCCTCAAGCACTCAGACAATCTCCCCCTAAATCATCTCTTTTCAGAGGTATTGTAGGAAGCGTGGGGCTCGGAAAGGAGTGTGGAGGAGGATGGTTTTGCAATCCCATCCGTCAGATCGGGGAGGGCGCTGTGTGGGAAGGGGTGGGTATGGCATAAAGACGTCGACTGGAAGATGTGGAGGATGAAACGCTCAACGGTGACACTAGATGGGCAAAAAAGGGGCAGAGACATGTCAGCGTTGACAAGAGGGTTGGATATGGAGTTCGGCAGCGAAGGAAACTGTGGAGCGCAGGCTGAAATGGGGATGGGAATCTGTGTGCTACCATATACGTCTGTCTTTGAAACATCTCAATAACGTACAAGGAAAAGAGGAGTTTTCCATTTCCACTGCTAACCTTTTCTGCTTCTTTCTCATTACAGTAAGTAAACAACATTAAATGGCAAATCCTACAGTTCAGAGAGTACGGTACACTGCCGAGCTGTCTCTAGGAAAATACAGTACAAGTGTATTAACCGGCACATATCCCTAACAGCGCCTAGAATTTTTCTCTGTTCCGCAATTCTCAAAGTTATGAAGTGTATTGGCAGGTTCCAGTCAACAACAAAGGCTGCAAAAGTCTTCTTTTTTTCCAATACTGAGCTTTTAGTCTAATTGCTTATTTGCAGTCTCAGCAAGCCAGAGAGAAGAATTTTATCCTCTTTGGCTTGTTTCTGAATACTAACTAGCCAGCCCAGCCAAGGCTCTCTAAAGAGTGAAACTGCATGAGAGACACACTGCATTTGACACAGTCAGGAGGCAAAAGAAAGAGCAAAACAAAAGTCTATTCAGGGCTGAATCCTCTGATATACTCACCCATCCCCCACCTCCTTTAAAAATAAAGAGAAAGGGGAAAACTCATGAATCCATGGCTGAATGCCTGAGGTTGTCAGAATAAAGGACAATGAGTGACAGCTGACTGTCAGCACAATTCTCAGAGTCTGAGTTATCACTTTTTGGCATTGTTCAAATAGGAGAAAAGCGTGCGCGCCTAACGAGGAACTATCGCAGGAGCGCTTTGTGAGGGGCTGTGCTCACACCGGCTGCGAGCAGCCGAGGAAGCTGGCGTTCTGCACGGATTTTTCCCTTATGCGGATATTGCTCTGTGAAATCTTCCCAACTGAACTCATTAAAAACTTCTCTAAGCACGCTGGCATTAAATGATGCCTTAAGACAACAGGGGTCAGAAAACTATTTTTCCTTTAAGGAAATCAGGCCAGGCATGTCTGAAGCTTAGACAAGTTGTACGTTCGCGACACCGGTACCTACCTGTTGGTTATTTGAAAAAACACACACCCATGAAGGCCAATCTTTAAACATTTCCTGCGTGTTCAACTTGTTTAGGATCTCCTTGCAAGCTTATCTTTTTTTTTTTTTTTGCCCTGCAGATTTGCCTACACTTTCATCTTCGCTGACTGCCTTAATCCTCCAGTCTTTGTTGTTCCAATGCGCGATCAGCTTGTTTTTAAGTCACATCTACCCACATTTGTTAGTGCTGAAACATTACTTTAGGCTTTTACATCTCCATAAATCCATACAAATGATGCACAGGTTTTCCTGAGAAAGGTTGAGAAAGCTAAAGCAGAGAAGATTTTAGGGTTATTTAAATAATGCATTTTAAGTTGGCAGATATTTAACCGCATGGTTTACGTACTAAAAAGAACTACCTGAGCAGAGCGACAGCTCATGATAGAGAGACCCTGGAATGACAGGGTTTTTAGTAATTAAAATAGATCTGGCCTGTGCTCAAAGCATTAGCTCACTTAAGCCTGTTGACCATCTGTACTAGAGAGACATCGGTTTTATTCTCAGCTCCGCGGGTCTGTCAGGGTCCATAACAACCGCAAATGGGACCAAGTGTCTAGGTCTTGCCCCACTAGGCATGAGGGCTGCTCTGGAGTGTGGTTGTCCCCGAGATGGGGGATGTAACCGAGGGGTGGGCAGTGAGAGGGACCGAGACGCTGATCTGTGTCGCTCCACGCGCGCGCGCAGCACCGCTATGGGAACGCTCAGAACTGCTGTTACCACCCCAGCAGGTGTTACTGTACGTTATGAATCTGTAGAGAGAAATGAAGAAATGAGGGAGGGAGTGCAAGTGAAATGCAACAAGAAAAACAGGAGGAAGCTAATTTGCAGGCTGCTTTTTTTTTCCTTTTTTTTTTTCTTTTTTTTCCCCCCCAGCTAAAAGGGAGAGATTTCTGTAGTTGACAGAGATGGTATTTAGAAGTTCCAGACTTTGCATAAAACCAGTAAAATAAACACCTACAAACAGAGGATGTTTGTAGATAGGGTTTTAAAGAAAGTTTTTTTGTCAGTTTCCATAATCTATCTGCACTGTGGAAGAAAAGACTGTTTTCACGGTAAGGAGCAAAAACTGTGCAAACCCCTTGCTCCGTTGCTCCACAGAGCGCGGACCTGCCGCTGAACTTTGCAGCTGTGCTTCGATGCCTGTGCTCATACCACCGTTTGCCGATCTGTGCATATAAAAGTGGTAAGTGTATAGACGTATAAATGCTACCTTACTATGAAGAATCCCATATTTAAAAAAACAACCAGCAACAACAAAAATCAACCTTTTTCTTTATAAAGGATGTCCCTAATCTTGCTGGGTAGGTGCGATGATTTGCGAAGACTTTTTGAGGGCTTTATTGTGTAGAAGACATGGAGAAGGGGCTTTTCTACAGGTAGCCTTGCAACGTTACGCAAATTGGTCATGAACAGGTTCTGACACCCCAGTAGGACTGTTAGCCATAACTATGAGAGACACTCTCCAGATGTCACGTAAGAAGTTTTAGGAGAACAGAGAAGAAAATGGACCAAAACTTCCAACGCAAACACGGGAAACTTATTTTTGAATTTTAAGAACTCTCAGTTCTCATCGAAAGACATGCTATTTTTTCCTGGCTCTGCAATAAGAATATGGTACTATCTCAGGTAAGAGCCGTTGCAGCAGTCTCCCATTTTCAGCACTTATCTTCCCTTTGTAATTGATTTTGAAATAATAGAGTGCCTGCTAAAGGCAAAAACCAAAAACCATTGTGGGTGGCAGGAGAAAGAAACATATGAGAAATTTACAGATGAAGAAAACACAAAATGTGAACTGGGCTCAACCCTTTGTGAATAACCACATGGAAAGAAATAAAATTAATAACCCTGCTACGAGTCCTGAGAAGGCAAAAGAAGCTCTGCCTCTCCTGGTCTAGTCTTGGCATTTACAGGATGCCAAATAATTTAGTATTTTACCGCATTACTATCCCTTCCAACTTCAGTATGCAGCTTGGTTAGCTAAATTAGCTGCCCAGAATCCCCTGGCTCCCTCTCTAGTCATTAGATAGGCTTTCCCAATAGCTAAGCTAACTAATTTAATTTTAAATGGCCTTTTGCAAGAGACTTTTTCTACCCTTTGACTGAAGAATGAATTTAACTTACATGTAGAGAGATGGAAGTTATAGACGAAATTTCCTGCCTGTGTTCAGGGCTAAAATGGGATAATGTAAATTTCTGTTTACGTGTTTAAAGTTGCTTGTTCTCCCAAAATTTTCAAGCCAAGGGGACCTGGGAGTGACGTTGCTGCTGGTGTTTCCCGAAGAGCCTGGAGTCCTCCCCTCCTCAACAGAGACTTCGTTCAGCAATGTTTCTGAAAACCCTTGGAGGGTCAGGGCTTTGGTAAATTCTTGTGAGAGTTTGCACGTCTGTGGTAGCAGAGACACAACACTCAAAGCTGTTAATCCCTGTGTACTTTATAGAGCTGGCACTGACTGTGTATCACTCACCTCGCACAGAACACTCTCACCACCGCTGTCTCCAACCTCAAGAAACTTTCTAGATCCCTGCGCAGTTTCAAAGAAGTTGTAAATATGGCCACCAATCTCTAAAGCAACATGTGCCTGTAGGCTATAAACCAAAATGAACCGAGCTTTGACTCCTAGGCAGTTAGTCCTGATAAACTTGCTAAACTACTGAACTTCTGCTATAACTCTAAGACGGGAGATGAAGACCACAGATCTTATTCATGGTGTGATTTATTGTTGTTTATTCTTTTTGCAAGGAATTCACTGGGGAGCCAAACTCTGAAGACATTCAACTGGTTTTGCTTGCTTCCGAATCAAGGTCCTTTGGTCCTTGTGACCAGAGTTATGGCTTTATACATATTTCTTTTTCAATCCTGATAGCCAGAGTATAGTGTATGTTCTTGAAATTTTACCCCTTTTGTATTGGTACCGTGATGATAAACATGCAATCACAAGAGATTTCTGCAGAAGTATCTTAACCTATGGGATTTGTTCATTTGTGTGGGTTGCTGTTGGTGTTTTTTTTCTCTTTTCTTTTTTTTTTTTTTTCTCCAGGAGTGATGGGAGATGCATGGGAAACCAGAGGGTGAAATCCCAGTTTGTCGAGCCAATGGGGACACTTCAGCAGGCTTGCTTCATACTCTGTAACTTTTCGTCTGCACTTTCTAGTGCATTGGAAGGATATTAGCAGCTCCAGGAATTGACTGTTTCACCGCTGGAATGAGAATGCAACCTGCCACTCTGCAAGCTGATATAAGGAGTGCAGGAGAAATTTGAGAATATATTAGTCTAAGAATTAGAAAACAGATAGATCTCCTGAGATCCTGCCTGGGGAGAAGGTCTGAGAAAAATTTCTGGATGTAAGTAGGCTTCTTTCCTTTGCCTTTGCCCTGGGAATACAGTTGGTAATCAAGATGTAGTTCCTGTTTTGGCGGAGCTTCACAACTCCTGTAGGCACATTCGTCACCCGTGCCAAACCAGTTTCCTCCGTTTCTTCAAGACTTACTGTCTAATAATCTTCAGAGCAGGATTAGAGTTTCCCAGGTTACAAGAAGCTTTAACTTACTTCTGCTGAGCAGAGTATTTTACAAGTTATTCTTAATCTCTGGAGAGTGGAAGAAATACCCAGTCAATCTTTGAAATATCTGTTGCCAGGATATATGGAGTGGGTGTACATAGTCTTACATCTCTAAGACTAGACTGGTCTCTCATGTCTATAAAAAAGCTTCCCAAGAGACAGAGACAGAGGCCCTGATGCTCAAAGGTAATCAGAGGGAGCTAGGCTCCCAAATACCTTTGTGGAACAAGCCCTATTAATAATTGTATTATATATCATCCCTTCCTTCCTAAAGCACATGTCATTGCATTCCCTGAATGCCTTGCAGCATTTGGTAGGTCACTCTCATGCTTGTATCTAAGTAAAGGGACCAAAAGAAAACAAAAGGTCAAAGCAATAAAAGACCCTTGGACCTTTGGATGTCAAAGGGAGCAAGCTATTTCTGGACACAGAATTGACATAGGTTTACTTTTGGACTAAAAAATGCAAGGACTCTCGAAATGTGCAGGATTCCCCCTTTTTTATTGCACACTACCAGAACGGAAAAAAGTCCATGTCACTCAACCGATTCAAGACCTCATAGGATCAGATCAGTCCAGTGTGGGAATACGGCCCTGGTAAAACAATTTCTCTGACTACCAACTCATGAACAGGCTCCAGAAAAAGAGCACAGATGAAGGCAGATGGAACTGGGGAATACGTAGTGCTGTAGATCACATCTGAAAAAATGAACCTTCTTAACATGGTTTCAGTTTGGTTGGTTGGTGAACAGTTTGGGAGCTTTTGTGTTTTAATGGCCTAATGTGAGGATATGGCAAATAATTACTATTTTTTTTAATGAGAAAAAGTAGACAAGAAAAAACACAAGTTTTGAATATCTTTCCGCAGAATTAATTCCTGATTGTAAAACACGTACAAATATTTTTAAATATTTGTATGTAAAGGCATCACCAAAGGACAAGGCTGGTTTTTGCTATGAGAACACCACGCCTAAATTCTTCTTTCAGTCTGTGCTTCCAGCAAAAAATAAACACGTGCCGTGTATCTTTTACAGTATCTAGTATCTTGGCTGAAAGTAATGATAACATAGCTCTATTAAACTGATGGAGTTCTATGCTTACATTCCAGTTTGACAGGGAGATCCACAATTACCTCTGTTACTTAGATATGACAAGAAACAAGTCAGGAGTTGGGGTTTTTTTATTTGTTAGTTGGGGTTTTTTTATTTGTTCGTTTGGGGGTTTTTTTGTTTTATTTTATTTTGTTTTTAATCAATGAAACCTGTACAACAGAGCTGTTGTACCTTCTACCAGGTAGGAAATTTTCTACCCTATTCTATTAAAATGGGAGATCACCAGCTAAAAGCGGTCAGGTGAACATTTGTTAACAAAGCATATGAAAAGCCTTTCTCTGTTTTGGTATCTGTAGAGTAAATTGGACTGGTCTGAAAATACACCTTGAAATGGGCCGGGCAGCAAGGAACAGAATTCCAGGAGGCAGAAGCAGGTCAGCAGGTATCCCCCCAGGAGAACGGAGATTATCCATAAAATGAATCCCAAGAGTAAAACAAAAAACATGAAAGAAAATGGAAGATTCATACAGAGGGAAGGCTCTTAAGGATACATGATTGACCCTTTTCAAAAAAAAAACAAAACAAAAACCCAACCAAAACAGGTAGAAATAGACCAGATTGCCAATTTCTCCTATGCTGCCTAAGTGGAGGCGTGCAAAACCCTGAGGTGCCCTGTCTCGCTTTTTAGCAATAAAATAAAGAGACACAATTGCTGAGCTTTGGGGTACTTGAATGTCTGATCGGTTAAACAAGCGCTGCCAGGGAACCCTCCATGGGCAAGTGAGCCCTGATGTGTCCTGTTGGCCAAAGCAGGTTGCTCTTGTTATGATGTACAGTTAAAAAAGTGCCAACCTTCCTGTGGAACAAGGTAATTTGATGTTCCATTTTATAATTGGTAAGTTTTGAATGCACTTTTGTTTCCAAAGTTTTTATTTTTGGATTATGACATCGTTGGAAAAATTAGTTATGTTTGGGGACTAAATTCAGGACTAGTTTTTATCAATGATGACAATTGTTCCTTTTTGGGTAAATTTTAATGGGAAACACCAAGCCAACCCTTTCCAGAGAGGTGTTTTTGCACTCAAGTGAATAACAGTGAAAGTAGTTTGTGAAATTGAATGAGAAGACCATGCTGGCAGCGATCATAGGCTGTGGATCCACAAAGTGTGGGTAATTACAGCAAGAGCATCACCAAGAAGTAAACATTTTTGCTATTTAATGCTGAAAATTTTTCCAGTTCGGGCACAAAGTTAGTGTTGTTGAAGATCTCTAGGCGAACTACGCTGGAGATCCATGTTCTCCTTTTCTTATTTGCAAATAGGATCTATGGCCACGAAGTCAACCTAAAATTTCATTACTAGCAAGTATTGCATGTCAATATATCCATCCAGTGCGGCAGACTCAGACCATCAAGACCATTTGCTGTGGGCACTAAATAGCTATTAGATGGTAGTGACAGACAACTGCAGTCCAGATTAGAAAAGTCAGCCTAGGTGTGAAAGACCTGTGTCTTGTCATTGTCTTCTTGCATGATCTGTCCATGCAATTTTGCTTTCCATCAGGCTCACGCTGAGAAATATTTTTGCAGTGCTGTCTTGGTCACTGTCTTGCTCCTAGTGTACGGAATAAAAACAAGTCTGAAAATATGAGGAAAGTTGCGTCCTCTGGTGTGACGTCTGTGCAGCTGGCAACCAGTGAGCAACGCAGAGAGCACATGTTGACGGTCAGACTTGTTTCTCTGTGCTAAGTGTTTGAACACAGGGACATGCTCAGTTCACGAGTGGTTTATGCTTCGGGTGAGGAAAAGAAATAAGACTGAGTTTTCCCTTTGGGAGTCTTATTTCATATTTTGGTATAATTTGCCAGTTTTTTGTTTTCCGTGTGAGTAGCCAGTAGGCAGCCATGAGGGACACGGGCTCATCAAATGGGCAATAACAACAATAAAGTTTATGTATCTTGGCTGTCAACTACTCCAAAAACCTGTGGAGTTCTCTGCGGGAATAAAGAACCTGCAAAAGCACATAGAGCAATTAACTTTTAAGGACTTGCCCAGAGAAAAGCGTGCAGAAAACTTGTTTTTTAAGGAGAGCATAAAAGAGAGGCAGAGAATAAACCGATTGCGTGTACTGTTTGTTATATCATGTGCAAAATCTCAGGTTCCAGAAAGGGACATTGTAAAACCCAAACCATTTTGTTTTCACGAGAAAAACCCCACCATTTTCTTTTGTTAAGTCTCTGACATGTTAGTGGCATACCAGTATTGCCCTTCCTCACTACCATTAGAACTGGCTTGAATTCCCTTTAGATAATATGTAGTATTTCTCAGGAAGTGCCCAAATATTTCCTTACCTATTTATCATTTTAAAAGGTCTTTTTTAACCTATATTTTATGTTCTGTGTCAGAGGTTAAGTAAAGATGGATAGGCTTTTTTGAACTCACGAAGCAAGATCCATGCGTCTTACTTGATGGTTCTGTGTAAACCATCATAACAACATGCTACTCTGCAGTGTGTTCAGGATGAATTATGGCACTCCAACCTTGTCCTCCTTCTACGATTACGCATAAACATGCATACATGCATGTTTACTTTGATGTCCTTATATATATTCTTATTTTTTTTTTATATATATATATATATGCAAATGAATATCTGGAAAGGTTCTTACATTTATTGGGTCAAATGTAGAAAATAAGCTACAGAAGATGGAAACTAAATTCAAAACAATGGTAATGACAAAGTTAAATAGATATTTACCTATACATTCCTTTCCTTTCAATTTAACATCAATGCACACACATGAAAAACTGCCCTGGCTGGGGCGCTGAGTAAGTCATATGAAATGCTGCTCTGGTTCCCTGCTGCTTTACAATCCTAGCTTTTCAATGCAGAGCTGCTATTCAGACTTCAGTACTTGTCTGAAGAGCTTTGTGTTGTCTTTGGGTGTTTAATACTTATAACAAGGCACTTTCATTAAGTGCAGCCCAATTTTAAACATTCTGTCCATTTATCTGAGCCCTCTGTAAATGTCTGAGGGAGACCAGCTGACTGTTCATACTGACTCACCTAGATAACATTTCTTAATTTTCTTCTGCTTCTCATCAGCTTCAGACTTTGTAAACAAGCTCCCTTTAACAAAGCCTCGAAAGGGTAGATGTTTAGCACAGCCTACATTACAAAAACATTTGAAAGATTTATTTTATCCCCTGTTTAAAGTGGAATACACGCTGTCCCTTAAAATACTGGCTCTCTTCAATTTGCTGTGAAAGTGTGAAAGTATTCTATAGTTCATTGTCAATCAGCACTGACATTTTTTATTTTTTTTTTTCCTAGAAGAACTTATGGGCCATTTCAGAAGTGTTCTCTAGACTGCTTGAATTTAAAAATCCTTTAATTTATACTGGGAGTCTGAATCATATAAATTCCAAAACACTCCTATTTCTGGAACCTCCCACTCGGGGAATGAAAGTTTTCCTCACTCTTTGTATTTTCCCAAGGAAAGATCATACGAAGAATGTTTGTTTTCATCTGTGAATAAGAAGAAATTATTCTCAGTACCTTCAGACAATAACTCTGTTATTAAAAAATGGATATTCTCCAAAATACGCATATTGTACAAGCTGAAGTATGTGTTTGTTTGAAAGATTCACTTACTTTATCTTTGCTCTGTCTTTGAGTAACTCATTATCTGTCTGACCACACACAATACCACAGACTAAGCATTAAAAGGATGAATATGCTTAGGAAGATCTAATGCTTGTCTATGACGCATATGAATAGTAAGAATTACTTGTTTAGAACCAGTGACTGCACTAATGCGAAGAATCAAAGACCTGCATCAAATTTAAAAAGGTATACACTTGGCAAAGTTTCTGTTTGGAAAACCAGGGCCTCATTTCACGGACATGAAGCCATGGAAAAAATAATAATAGTTGGTTATCCTGTAGAACAAGTTAATTTCTCTTTAATTCTTTTTTTTTTTTTTTTCCTGATTAGACTTGAAATAACAAAGGATCAGCTTCTTTCCAAGGTTTTTACTCTTTATGTTTGTGCTTTTATTCAGAACACAGTAGCACTGGGCTAAAAAGTTAGGAACAGTGAAGCGCAAATTCAATAAACATTTTTGAACTTTAAAAAAGTTAAGGTTCATTTCTGGAAGTGTTAGGGAAAAAGCAGCTAGTCTTTCTCTACTCTTTCACACAATTCTGTTCCTTTCCTTGGACTAAATCCTTCGTGCTGGCACCTCTTACAACCAACTGGAGGTTTTAAGAATGGCTGAGGACAAACAAGACAGCAAAAGAGCTCAGTCCACCCATGCTGACTGCTCTGGTTTGATTTGTACTGGACCCTGCTGCTGGATGCAAAGGAGAGCATTGCACCCTGAATGCCTAATGCCACAACCCTCGAAAAAAGCAGAACATACTCTAATACTGAGCTTTCCTCTAGCTGTCAGGCTCAATAGGCATTTTTAATTGTACTGAGGTGCAGGAATTGTTATACATCCAGCTGTACATCTAGTCCAGCGTTATTGCCCGCTTTACAAACTGCTCCAGAGATGGATGAGTGGGGCATATTGTCAAGAATACTGAATTTATTGCAACACTTTCTAAAAATGGAGATGAATGATGCAGAAATGGAAGGCCAATATGGGGAAGATTGACCTCAAATATTCATAGGTATGTGAAGAAAGCAATTAATGGACCCTTTTTGCCTGAATTTCTGTAATTCCATCATCCCATTTTGGGACCCATTTCTCCTTCACAAAAGGCTTTCATCTTAAGGTGTGCAGGTAGCAGTACAACTGTCGTCTTTGCCCCTCGCCCTGGGAAGCTGAGAGCTCATTTTGTCTGTGGCCAGGATTCCCACCACCCACCTTGGGACTCTGTATGGTACTAGTGGCTAAATGTCTCATTCTGAGTTTACACAGCAAATGTTGACTTTGTTGTCAACTTAACTGTGAAGCTGTGAACGCACAGCCAGCTAATAAAATTTAGGATAACTATAATAATGTGTTTCTTCTTCCAGATACAAATTATTGAAGCAGACCTTGCTGAAGCTTTTTCTTTTTTTAGTCTGTGTGCCTACCTAGCTTCACCCACAGCTAAAAATGGCACGTGCCTCTGTTTTTCTTGGTATCTGCCCCATGGATCACTAATATTCTCTCCAGTCATCCCTGTTTTACCATCTGTCGCTGCAGCTGAGAAGAAAGGAAATGGCTTTTCGGCCACAGTTAACGCTGCATCAGGTCTCTGCCATGAGGTGGATGGAGAAGAGGTGCAGTGGGCATCTCATCGTCAGAGAGCAAGCCGTTCACTGCTCTGGTATTCCCCATATATGTCAAATAAGGTAGCAGGAAAGTGCAAAAAAGGGGATCTGTAGAGAGATGTGATGTGCATCATGACTTGCATGGAAAGACAGTGATTTTCACCATCCCTTGTAAAGTGTATACACAACATGTAGGCATGACAATGATACGTGCTAAATGATGATACATGGTAGATGAAATACATGCATCTGCAGCCCAAGATCAAACATGGGGAAAGGCAGATGAATTAACATTCATATATTTGTAGGCCATTTATGTTTTTTTTGGTGGAAGTCAACTTCTTAAAGCTCTTAGAGCATTATTTTTGATTCATTTTCTGTCTCTGGTGCATGAGCCAAGTAGTAATGCAATAAGAGAGTTCTTCCTCTGGATGGCATACGAAACAGACATGTGTGACTATGAAACATTTTTTGCTAAGGTAAAAATAAATTAAAAAATAAACAAAAACTTTGACATAACAAACCAGAATCTTTGGGGTAAAATGAAGACAAAGTAACACTACAAATTTAGACATTTTTAATAAAAAAGAAGTTGAAATGATGGGCAACATTAATAAAAGGGAGCTTAGGTGCCATTCACAAAGCTGAGGAGAAGAAGGTGACAAAGGTGGTTTTGTGTTTCTGTAGAACCTAGTGATTAGCACACCTACCCAGTAAAAATGAGAGACGGGTTTCTTTGGTGTCTAACAGAGGTTTAACCCAAGCATGGAACCTCTCAGGGAATGCCTCAAACACTGGGGTAGAAGATATTTTAGGATCTATATAATCTAATTTGCATACAGTAGTGATTATTAGCACATTAGGAACAGTAAATGACCCATAAGAAAAACTGAGAACGACAAACCCAAGTCTGTCCTACTGTCAAGAGACTCATTTTTTTCACACAAGGTAAGAAGCCAGCTTCCAGATTCCTGGCCCAGGTCACACATCCCATGGATGTGGCTTGAGACCTTCAATTTCCTACGTAAATTCCCTACATGTCAGACCATGGTATTTGGGGAGATGAAGGAGTATTGGTACACCTCACATTTCCTCAATTTTGTGGTTGGTAAGGATCTTTGTGAACCTAAGCAGGTCAAACCAAAACCTTTGATTTTGGAAATGTAAAAATGTAAAAATGGTTTTCCCCATTTTCACACAATCTTTTTTCTCCTAAAAAGCAACTTTACAAATTTTGTTTAAGTTGATTTGTGAATAAAAGATGGTACAAAATTCTGCCTAACTTCGTTGAAAAGTACAAAAGTTTTCCTTAATCCATTCCATACAGGAGAAAACTTTACTGCTGAGAGACAGAACTTGCACAAGGATAATTAAGAAAACCTCTGCCTGCGTGACCAGTACCTTTCTTAAAGCATGACCAATACCTTTCTTACTCCCCAATGCTGAGTACCAGACAGAAAAGCTCTTGCTTCCTATGAATTTGTTGAAGGTTAGTTTCTTCCAGTTTTCTGAAAACATTGCCTAAGAAAGTACATATTTCATATGAATTTACTCTTTTCCTTTACAAACATTTTTTGACAGGTTTAGGAAATCCCTAACTTCTCTTTCTCATGCTTTCTCTCACAGTATGTGACTTTCTACCAGATATATGAAAGCACTTAATATAAATGTTATATTTTATTCACAAAACTGTAGAGAAACCCCAAACCAGAACGACAACGATGCACAGTCATTATTAATCACTCACATCTCTCAGAATGATCTCTCCTCTCTCCCGTACATCAGGATTGGTATCCTTCCAGTTACAAACAAATGCATCCTGCATCCAAACTGCTGCATAGTCCCCTGTGGATACACGATCCCAGCGTACAGCTATTACCAGAATGGATAGCTCTCCAGTTCTGCAGATTTTAATATATATTTTTTCTCATGGGCTTCCTCTTTTAAGAAATGAAACAATGAAAAACATGTCAGCATGAACACAGCTCTTTTTTATGAGTGTTAACATATTGCTTTCAGAAGCCACCGGACACAAGCTGCTGAGATACAGCTGTCTCTGAGGCTGATGAGGCAGACCTTCCCAGAAGAAATGGAGAAAAAAAAGTTCTTGAGTACGTTGGTCTTTTCCAAGTCTTTTGTCACCAGGTGTCTTGCTCCATTTTCCTCAGCCTTCCTTCTGCTGCTGCTAAAGGCTAGAAATTCTACGTGTTTCCTTTTTGCATTACTCATTAGATTCAGCTCCTGCTGAATCATCTCCATCCTTTCCCTACCTCCATCCCTCCATTCCTGGGCAATTGTTCCGTATATCTGGGTCATCCGACTGCTCTTCTACCTTCCTTTTAGCATTTAGTTTCACTCAGGACCTCTCTGGTCATCTGTGCTGGCCTTCTGCCACGCTTGCTCAATTTACTGTGTGTTAGAACAGACCATACCTGCGCTTTGAAGGGGTTATTCTTGAAGATTAACCAGGTCGCTGAGGTGTCAGTGGATGCTGCCAAGTAGATTCCCAAGTAAGCCAAGGGGTTTGCTCTCTTGAAGTCCAGGGTTGTAATTTTCTTACTTATCCTACACTTTTTTCTTAGGATGTTAAAGACTACAATCACGTGCTCGTTATGGCCAAGTCTGTCCTTGCTCTTCGCATCATCCATCAATTCTTCCTCGTTTGTGAGTTATGGGTCCAGCAATGCATTCTGCCTTAATTGGCTCATCGATCTCTCACATCAGGTAGTTGTCATCAACATGCTCCAGAAATCTCTTGTATACTCAACTGTGCTATATTGACTTTCCAGAAAATATCAAGGTCATTAAAATCCCCCATGATTTTCAGGCCTTGCAATTGTCTCCTGCAGCTGTGTAAAGACGGCACTACCTTTACTTCGTTGGTCTCTATCCATCCACTCCTGTTTTCCAGCTGCATGAACTATCCCACCATGTCTCTGTAATACGAATGAAATAGCTCTGCAGTTGTGCATGTCCTTCTAACACCTCAGTTTTTCCCTGTGGTATGTGCACTCAGGTACATACGCAGGATCCATCCCCTAGTCTTGCTGTTTTCATGAGGGAAGTACGAGAGCTTCCAATGTCATATTGTCCCCTGGGCACTTCCTTACTGCTCCACGTTAGTTCATGTTTCTTCAGTTTTGGTTATCCTTCTGTGATATATATACACCTTAACTTCTCATCGTTTAGAAGAATAGCTGATACACAGGAAGAACTCAAACTGTGCTTGTCTAAAGAAATGGATGAACAGCTTCATAAACTAATATAGTGTCCTGAAGTAAATCTTAAATCTTTGTTCTTAAAATTTTGTGTGGATTTCAGCTCAGAATAAATCAGCATGATTGGAACACACAGATCAAATTCATCAGAGGATTGCCGTGAAATACACTTAAATTCTGTTTCAAATTGATCCCAAAATAAATATATATGGCTAAGGAGTGCAACTTGCACTAGTGTGGCATGAACTAGAGTGTCAAACAAGTATGACTTAAGCATCAAACCTGTGACTGTGGTCCATAGCATTTTCCTCTTGTGTTGTCTCCCTTGTAGCCTGATGGGAGGGGAAATCTGGAACCTACCCCACTGTAAAATGATAAAGGTGTAATTTTACATTTGGCCTTTTCTGGGGGGAAAAAAAGGAAAAGTGCCTGACTGTAGTTGGCACTATAAATATAACTAGTGCCAACTGGTTCAAAAGCAGTGTAAAACAGAATCATATACAAAACACAGCTTTTCTCTAAGAGTGAAAAGCAGTGGAGAATTACAGGCCTTGTATGAGATAATCCATCACAAAACAATTCTTTTTGTATTATGACCCTGGTCTTTGTTCATAAAAGGAAGTTAAGTAGCAGCTTTTATTTTATGCTACTCCTCTTTGTGTGTGTAGCATGATGAACGGAGCTCCTTACACTAATAATTCACACTTAAGCTATTGTAGAATTATAGGAAAATATGCCTGGAACGGGCTTTGCAGAGGCTACCAGGGTTGGTAAAAAAAAAATCACATGTTTGAAACACCACCCAAATTAAGTCAGGAAGTGCTCCAAATGATTCCTGTTCCTCTACTGATGTGAAGAGATCTGCAGACAATCAAGAGATCCAGTCACAGATCTCCTCAACGGTAAAATTTATCCTCAAAGGTTTAGTATTTATAATCCTATTATTTTCTAATCCTATTATTGTAATGTTTGGATGAATTGAATGTATTTCCTCCTTAATCTCTGTGTGATCTCACATATTTCCCGTCAATGATGACTTCTGGCTGACCCTACAAATACTTTGTCCTTCAATACTTAAAAATAAATCGCTGGAATAGTTAGGAACATTGTATTTTCTGCAGATGCACCTTGCTGTTAGATAATGTCTCTTGACAAAGCTCATACTTATAGAGGTGTTTGATCCTCACCTGATTTCCATTCAGATCATGCTTTTTTGCTTTTTACTCGCTCAGTAAGTGGCTACTGTGATGCAATTTTTATTTTAAAATCGCATTTGTGACTGTGCATGGAATAGAAGTATATCTACAGAGTCGTTACACATAGTATACAGAAAAAAATGCTATGCAACTTTGAATTGCATGGATTTAATGCTATTTAAGGGTTTAACGGTGACATCATAAATCACAAGAAGGTATGAATTAATTTATATCCTACCATAAGCCTAAGATAACATTATAGCCTCAATTTTGAAAGTTGATTATTTTTGAATTTCCTTTGCAATTACATTTTCATTTACTCTGCCACCCTCTAACTTGCTTGCTTATTTTGCCCTTTTGCCCTTTTTCCATCATCTCCTGTTTCTACTTTTCCATCATGCTCCAGAGTGTCCTACTTGAATGAGGCACACAGAGTTTCCATATAAACAGGTGTATTTTCTGCTAGCTAAACCCAGTATACATCAGAGAGAAACTAAGATGTTAGGGGCATTAAAAAGAGAAGAATCAGGCCTCATGACCTGAGTACCCTTGAAATTCACAAGAAGAATGTCAAAATAATGAGATATTTAGGTGACAATTCAAACATAAATGATGAGATTTGCTTGTAGTTGACAGCAGCATGTTTAATTCTACTATCAACATACTATTGGAGAAGTATTGTCCCTTGTGATAGTTGTGTAAACTCTGCTTATGATCTCCTTCAAACAGTTTAGGCTTTGGTTCCTGTGTAACATACAAACTGACAGAAGATAAACTTCATTTTTCTGTTGTCCATCTATCCGGAATAACGACAAAGACAGTAGCATGTGAATTATACTGGTAATACAGACAGATTGGGCATACATTTAGCTGGCCAAACTTACTTTTGCTATGTTTTGTTTAACAATAGCACATATTTTCTAACAGAATTCTACAAAATTAAACATTTTGCATCCGTTATTTACAAAGTATTCTCTTTTTTGGAAAAAGGCTATGTAAGCAAATGATAAATGCTTCCAGTAAAATAAGCCTTCTCAAAAAACCCACCAGAACTAGGAAGACCAGGACAAGAGGCTATGTGCAAAAATTGTTACACATGAAATTCCATCTGAAACCAAGAAATCACTTTTGAGCTGTGGAGGGGGGAAGTCACACCCTAGACTAAGTTGCCTCTTGAAATGGTGGAGTCTCTCTCCTTGGAGATATTCAAAGCCTGACCGGACATGGTCCTGGGGAATTGGGTCTACGTATTCTCGCTTGAGCAGGGCTGCTCGACCAGTTGATCTCCAAAGGTCCCATCCCACCTCAACCATTCTGTGATTCTGTGATTTATAAATAAGGCCTGGGTTGTTGATCTTCCAGAAAAAATTACTCAGGAAATCTTATTTATTGTAGTTTGGTTTGTAGGTGCATGCTTGGCTCAAAATTTAATGGAGTAGAACTTTCTCCTTTTTTACTCATAGTCTACTTGCATAAAATGCAATTAAAAAAATTATGCCGTTATAGATATCTTCTGTTTTTTCCTTATCTTACTGTGCCTCTGTCCAGACATTACACTCCAAGAGTTTGTTCCACCAGTTCTAGTAATAAAATTAAAGTGGTACAAATGAATTATGGGACTTTACAAGCTTTGTTTCAAGTCACTATTGATATTCCAGTTCAATCTCATTTCTACAGGAGTAGTTTCTGACCAGTAATGAAGAACTGTGTTACTACTATCAGAAGTAGTCTCTGTCTCACACTAAGGTCAACCTTCGCTCAGGCTGCGCAACTAATATCATGTTGGTATATAGAACATACTACTGTCTTTGAGCAGCAGGGGTATGAACTCTGGAGCTCCGCAGGAGGTACCGAGCTCTTAAATGATGTCACATAGCACCAGCAAATTTTGTCACAGGTACATCTACAAAAGACGAAACTAGGTTTCCCTAAACAGCTAGGTGGCACAAACTGGGGTTTTTGAACTAGCTTCTCACTTATATGACATTGTAAGGCAGATGCTCATTTTAGCCCACTTCTTACACAAAACAAGCTCTCACGTGTTATCACATAGGGGTAGGAAATCATCTCAGCTGAAGGAAGTCAATGATCTAGCAGGAGGGTCTGTGGGACACTACAGAAGTTGTCTTGCAGGAGTACCTGTGGATGAAGACTTAAGTGTTTGACGTTTAAAGATAGCAAGGGAAGTTGCTTCAAGAACAAATTCAGAAGGGATACCTCGCGAAAAAAGAAGAGTTTCCTTATGGGTGGAAAGAGAAAAAATATCACAGTGTAAAGGAGAAATGAGAACTTCAGGATGGGAGACACCCTACTGAAAGGGATGGAGATTTTAAACGTCACGGACAGCGTGGCTGTATATGTCTTCATGGTTTCTCAGTTTTCTCTCCCTCTGCTTGTTGGTGGGTATCTTTCTCGTCTAAAGTTTCCTATATAGAAATGTTCAGAATGATCTTATTACATAAAAATAAAATAAAACTTTCTAAGACAATTTTCAAGGGGAAATGAGCAAGACAGTATTGGACAGCAAAGAGAGGAAATAGATAGTTTTTTCCTCTACCTATAGAGGATAATAGATACATATTTCCTATATATAGGAATAGGATAGAGAGTATCCTAATCCTAGATATAGGAAATATATATCTATTATATATCCTATTCCTATTCCTAGATAGGAATAGGATAGAGGAAGATATTTCCTCTACCCTAGGAGTTATAACGGGAGTTATAAAAGATTACGTTAATTAATACCCTCAAACCCCACATATCTGGGCTTTGCAGATGTCTGTGTAGAAGATGACCACTGCCTGTTCCTTCATCTGAAGGAGGATCTGACAGGAAGCCTGCTCAAAGTGAATTGTGAAACAGCTCCAAACATTATATTTGCTTATTTACTTATTTACTATTAAATAGCTAATTTATATTGATTATGAAACAGCTGCAAGATTATTTCAGAATTACCAGGGCCTCTGTGGCAAAAATCCAATGCCAGCAGTAGAAAAGTCCAAAAAATCTATCTTACAAAACACTTGACTGAATGGGCAAGTATAAGTATGCCACATGTTTGCACTCAAAACCCCACAAGATTAAAAGCTGGGCTTCAAAGAGCTCCTTTGAAAAACAACACAGTGGTTTTGATTTTTCCTTGCTCAAGAACAAATTCAGTATTCAAATTGTCTTCTGACATTCCTCATACTGTGCCACATGTGAACCAAACTCTTCTGCACGGTCCTGACAAGAGGTTGGCTGTATCCCACTGCTACACAGAGGATATCTCTTTTTATGATTAGCAAATACTTGGGACAGAACAAACATTAATGTGGATTCACAGGCTAAACTCCCTGACGCTCCTTTATCTGGAAATAGCCCAAAGCCTAGGAAACACAGTTTTCCAGAAAATGTGTATATTGCAGTGCTTTCCAAAGTGTACCTAGACTGAAAGATCTTTGGAGCTGTGTCGTTGAGAGTTTTTACTTTGGGGTTTTTTTTTGGTTGTTTTGTTTTAGATGGTGTCAAGTTGAATGGCGACTTCACATTTGACTGAGGCTTTTAGGCACTACCAATACATCAATAGCAGATAACACAACTCAGTGACATCCTTTTGCTATGCTGATCTCCACCCCAAATAACCTTGTGTGCAGACGGCGTGGAGATTCAGTCTTGTATTGATCTCCCTCTCCTTTAAGTTTCTCAGTAACATGGAATAGAATTAATTACTTGGGGAAATTGTGCAGAGAAGAGGATTACTGGGGAAGTACAAAAATAAAAATGCTTTGTAAAAAGTACTTTTGAGCTTCCAAGCTGATGTCTATGTCAAGTAGGTATTACTAGCGCTTCTGAAAAAATATTGAAGCCAAGGTGAAAAGTAATTTGTCTAAAGGCCACAGGAGGAGTAATTTTCAGAGCTGGGACTATAGCTCTGGAAATGCTGGTCACTGAGGCCCATACTTCACCTGGCTTCCCCATGGAGAATGAGGGGACACACCAAATAAATAGCAAATATCCACTGTTTTTATAACTGCAGTGTTGGGATTCCTCTCATTTGAGAGCAGGCCAGTTTTCCTCCTGGCTGCATGTTTGCCATGAGCATGTCAATGAGCTTGCTGAGTCATTTGGGAAGGTGTCGGGGACAGGGGCAGTACAGAGCAGTAATCCAGAAATAAGGACTCCTGAGGGGACATCTCATCGTGATCTTGCTCTTGAGGGGAGGTTTCATCGTGAGCTTTCTCCTCACAACCCCCGCTTCTTTTTTGCACAGTCTAGCACCCGTAAATGCTGCATCACCTTTGCAACACTCCCAGATGCTGCACTCAAAATATCAAGAATACAGCACAAAACTGGACCTTCCCATCCAAGTAGCTCTGTTGTTTAACTGCTTAAACATTGTAGGACTCACAATGCCACAAACTATGTTAAATGCCCCCAAGTTAAATCATCAGCAGTGCTTATTAAATATCAGGATTTGATCTATCTGGAGTCAACAGCTGAACGTCAGACACATCTAAATCTGAGCAACAATGACCTCAGAGCTATGTATATTTATCATATGCTGGATTTCCTGGCACACTGAAGCCAAGGGGGAAAAAATGACTGAACTAGTCCAGCTCTGAGGTTAATACTCCAATTAAATCACTGGCTTTAAAAAAAACTTTTAAATCTGTGGCTCCAAGTTGGAAAGCATTTCACAGCTTTCCTGTCTTAACAGTGAGGAATGTTACTAGGTAGGAGCTGCAAATAAACTGTAAGGTGCTTCTCAGCAGCAGGAAATTCTTCTCCATATATTTGTAGGGGCACAAGGAAGCAGCTGATGCGTATGGGAAATATATGTTCAGGAAAAACTTAGCAACAAGCAGCTAAGAAAAGGGGCAATTCACCTGCCAGATGGATGACTTCATGACAGCAGTCTTGCTCTCCTGCATCTTAGTATTCCCACAGTTAGCTGGAGTAGACACGGCATTGGGGAGCAGAAAGTGTTTCTGGTGATCTGCATGTTGAAAATCTGTTGGTAAATCAGAATAATGATGTCTACTTAGTCAGGTGTCTGCAGTAGGGCAACAAAAAAATGAAAGCTCTCTGTTCCTCTTCACACAGTCAGACATAGGATGGGGAACTGGTTTTCCTTCCCCCCCCCTCTCCAGTACCCTCACAACAGTTTCATGACTTCGCAGTTCAAGATTTAGGCCACAGTACTGGCAAAACCCAACCACAGTTCATGAAAAACACCACAGCGATGTTTCTCCCCATCTGAACTGTCCCTTTCCTTGGTTCTCTCTGATGGTGTTGGGTTGTGTGAGGTTGAATTTCCCTTCCCTGAATCCTACATCTTACCCGTGGCTGAAAGAACGAAAATAAACACTTGCACCACAGACATCTGCCCAAATAATTGACCCAGATAAGATCCATCATGGTAAATCCTTGCTACACCATCCCAACCTATTATTTTTTTTTCTTTCTGATATATATTACATATTTCACAGATATGGTGCGATGGGTGTGGAGCATATTGATTTTCCATTTATCACCACGCATTCCCAGGGTGCTCAGACTTTGGTGTCACTATTTTGCAGCTGATGCATACCTCTGCATTTAGTTCTCAACAGACTAAAATGGTTGCATGGCTTGACTTTCTGATTGTTAACCAAAAGAGCGGCTTGAGATGAAGCTGAACTGCAGGGTGGAGCCATCTGTCATCTAGCCCCTGCCCAAAACCTGCTGGAAATGTGTGCCTCAATCAGGGTGGTGATCCTGAGTTGGAGCTGAGACACGCTGTTGTGTTTCTGGCCCCGAGGACCAATGAGAACCTGAAAGGAATAGGGACTTTTTTATTCCCAAATCTGGCTCTTAATCAATAAGAGAGAAAAACAGATCATAGAATCACAGAATGATTTGGGTTGGAAGGGACCTTAAAGACGTGGGCAGGGACACCTCCCACCAGAGCAGGCTGCTCCAAGCCCCGTCCAACCTGGCCTTGAACCCCTCCAGGGATGGGGCAGCCACAGCTTCACTGGGCAACCTGGGACAGGGGCTCACCGCCCTCACAGCAAACAATTTCTGCCTCACATCTCATCTCAATCTCCCCTCTTTCAGTGTAAAACCCTTCCCCCTCGTCCCATGGCTCCCCTCCCTGCTCCAGAGTCCCTCCCCAGCTTTCCTGGAGCCCCTTGAGGGACTGGAAGGGGCTGGAAGGTCTCCCCGGAGCCTTCTCTTCTCCAGGCTGAACCCCCCAAATCTCTCAGCATGTAATGGTTGATGAGATTGATTAGATTTGCAAATAGATCATCTCCTTCCCTATTTTGTGAGTTAAACAGGAGACCTCTATCCGCAGCAGGCTGGATGTCAATGCATGTGCTCAAGGACAAAGTTGTTTCTTTTGGGGGGGAGGGGAAAATAAAAAAACCTGCTGCTTCAGAGCTGCAATATCCTTCCTTGTCCCCTTCAGGCACCTCTGGGCCCCACACAGCAATAATCCTGCCCTGTGGACTGCTGCTTGCAGAAGCTCTCCGGACCCCGGAGCCTCCACCTGCCTGGGAGACCAAAGATCCACCCCGAGCCTTGTAGGAGGCTGGTGATCTTCCCCTGCCTACCAGCAGCACCCTGGCTACCAATGTACCCCCCACCCCTTCACACAAGCAGAACTGTTTCTGCTCAGAAAGCATGTGCGGAGCATTCCTCTAATGCCTTCGGTAGGTGGGCTCGCGCTGGGTGACCAGAACAACTGTTGGCGGAGGTCAGCCAGCCAGGAAAACAATAATGTCTCCAGCCTCCCGAGTGCCGTAACTCTAACATCAGGATTAAGCCTGCTGCACTGTACTCGGGACGTTACATCTCTTGCAGCTGACCTCAATCAGCAGCCGTGTAGACCACCCCGGGGAGAGGGAGTGGAAGGGGTACAAAAGGTTTTATTAAACCCAAAAGAACAAAAGGAAGAGAGCCTTGAACCCTCCAACAAAAGGAGGAAAGTTCTCGTATGGCAGGAAGCCAGGTGATATTTTTTTAAACAGCTTTTTCCCCTCCTTTGTACTTCAGCCGCTAAAACCTGTCTCATATCTGCAGCTGCACAGGGGAGATCCTCCAACCTAACTCCCCTGACTTAAAAAAAAGTATTAATCTAGCAGCTGCTAATAGAGAGCAAAAGGAGAGAGAAGGAGAGAGGGAGAGTTTTGTGGAACTAAGTAGTGCAGGATGTAGGAGGAATTAGCTTGAGCCCTCCCTTGCTCATATGCGTCCGTATTTCCATGCCACCACAAGCGTTCCTGATAAGACCAGCGTTGTCACAGGGTCTGGCAGAGCACAGGGAGCAGACATTAGTCGCAGGGTAGCAGTGCCCTTGTGGCCGGCCATGGGTGGTGGCATTGTGGCTCTGCACAATAGCAGCAGCACTATAACTCTGGGGAAAAAAAAAATAAAAAAATCGACGCTTTTCCTCTGTGTGTGTGTGGGGGGTTGTGGTCTGGGTAGGTATTGCAAGGGAAGCGGTTGCAGTAGGTAAGCATTTAATATAATCCTCAGGGCTCTTCAAAACTCAGCTGCGAGTCACATGGTTTTCGGTATTTCTAAGGGACTTCACAGGGGAAGCTTTCCTCAAATCCTTGGACAGGTTTGCTTCCCGACCAGGCAGAATCGACCACACTTTTTAAAAATATATCATTAAAACCTTTTCACATTGGAACTAGATGATCTTTAAGGTCCCTTCCAACCTGAACCATTCTGTAGTGACTCAGCTTTTTTGAGGATAGTTAACTTTATGTTGGGTGAATCTGCAGTTGATAGCAATTGCCATTACAGCGATCACTAAAATTCATATAATAGTGATGCCCGGTGCTACATGTACGCACAGAAGGAGAAGTAAAATTTAATCTTGGTTTACAAAAGGAAATTAAGGCTCAGGAATCCAGATTCATCTTAGCTAATTTTAGGTATGTAGCAGAGGCACTTAATTAGAATTGCAGTTGTCCTCATCTTCCCAGCTAGTCACTGGAGAAAGACAGGCACATCAAAGGGCAAATAAACCTATATTTTAAATCTGAATTGCCTCTCAGAGGTCCCTCTCTCTCCACTGATGAGCAAGAGAACCTAAAGCAATTATGATCTTAATTAGATGCCTCTGTTATATCCCTGAAGTTAGGCTGGGATAAATCGGACCAAAGAAACTAAATGACTGTCCAACGAACATGAGGCAAAGCGTGTGGCCGGGAGCCAGTCCTAGTACTTTGCTTGATTACAAATAACGTTATTTCACATATATCCCTTTAAAGTCTGCTACTGAATTGCACAGGCTTCACTCATAGAAGCCTCAGGAAATATTTAGTTAAACTAACGCTGAAGTGATTTTTAATTTATTTTTTTTTTAATGCTCTTATCTTTATTACAGAATTCAGAAACTTCAGTCTGGAGGAGCTGTGAATTTTCTAATGGTGACAGGCATCAATAAAAAGAACAGAAAGAAAATCAGTCAAACAATTACAAGAATAATTGCTCTGTAAGGTAACGATTATAAAATAAATGATCAGGAATTGTATCCATTGGCTTTTCACCTTGCACATTTTTGGTAGGATAGGAAAATATAAAACCTGCATTGAAAATGATAACATTGAGGTTATTAGTAACACAGAACTGGTGAGAAAAAGCTCCTATAGAAGGTTTATATCCGGCAGCATAATGTCCAATAACAGAAAAGGCAGTGATTTTTATTTTTTTCCTCTTGCAAGAGCTGCTGTGTCAGCCAAAGCAGGGTGTACCTGTAATTGTCTGATGCCTGGACCCAGCAAAAAGATCTTTGAAACCTTGGAACTAGTGGAATACTTTTCCCAGAGCCTGATGAAAACTGCCTGTTATCCTTACCCCTAAATGCAGCATGTTATAAAAAGACAAGATTGCAATGTTCAATGAGAGAAAGAGGTTCCCCTCTGAAAATGATTATGGAGTAGAGCTGGTTGACCTCGGGCTGGCCAGTTAACCACTTCAGCTGGTTGATAGTTAAGTTAATAGCAAACTGGAATGGGTATCAAAAACTTGTTCTCAGTAGAGGAAAGTTCCCGTGTGAGACCCTTCTTTTTGCTCTGGCCTCATTCTGCCACACAGATGAGCCAGAGGGACCCAAAGCAGTATTTGTAGAATCCTCCTGGTTGACGCATTGCAGACGGTAGGTGCAAAGGGGTCATTAAAGGACCTCTTCACAAGACCTTGTGCAAAAGGGACAGAAAAGAGGGAGGTGCTCTTCCAGAAGGGGCAGGAGGCCACATGTCTCCTGATGGGGCAGAAGATGCCTCAGTCAGCCTCAGTGAGCTGCAACCCTACAGTTTAATACACAAGGCTGTCTAAATTTTACAAAAAGCTTTACAGCAGCTCAAAGCTGGGGGACAAATGTGTGCTGAGTCTGTGAAGCACTGCTGAATTTGCCAAATCTGACACGATCACCTACTGAAAAAGCAACACCATGCCATCCAGGTGTTACCCAGGATAACATCTTCATCTTCTTCCCCTTGGACCCAGCAGGAGTGTTGCTGCCTGGATCTGCTGTTCACAAGCAAGGAAGGACTGTTTGGGGATGTGCTAATCAATGGCAACATTGGTTGTAATGACCATGTTAAAGCAGGATTCATGATACCAAAGGGATTGATAAGGGCAGGAAGGAAAGTTCAGACCTCGGCAGGCTTCAGCTTGCTTGGGGAACAGATGGGTGGGATCGTGTGATGGGCAACTGTGAAGAGCAAAGGAGCTCATGAGGGCTGGCAGGTGAACCCCCTCCAAACAGAAAAACAAGGTATCTCAATACTCAGGAAAATGAGTAGATTTATCAGGAGACTGGCTGGGCCAAACAGGGAACTCACAGCTGAGGTCCAATACAAAGAGGACATATAAAGGAGGTGGAAACAGGGGAAAGCCAATGCTTAGCTAGACTTGAAGCTAACAAGAGATGTCAAGGGCAAGAAGAAAAGTCTCTACAGATACAGGCTGCTGAATGGGGTAAGTAATTTAATGGCAGCCGACATAGATAAGGCTGAGGTACTCAATGTCTTCTATGCCTTGTTGTTTACCTCCCAGCCCTTTGTGCCTGGAGACAAGGTTCAAGAAGAGAGGAAGAAGCATTAGCAGAATTGCTCAGATCCCTGAGTCAGGGATCTGCTGAGAAGGTCACATACACCATACAGGTCCATGGTACCAGATGGTGTATGTTCAAGGGTGTTGAGAGAGCTGCTGGCATTGTGAGGACAATCTCTGCTGTCTTTGAAGGGTAATGGAGATGGGGCATGGCTTTGAAAGGGAACAGAAAAAGTTGCACTTATCTTCAGAAAGGGAAAGAAGTTTCATCCGAGAAGGTACAAGTACAGGCTGGTGAATCCATGAGGCTACCAACAGGATAAAGCCAGTCTCCTTTCTGAGATGCATAGTTGGGGAATGAGGGACACCGGTTATAAATTGAAACAGGAGGCTGACACTGCGCAAAACTAGAAGAATTTCGCTACAGGTATAACTAAGCTTTGAGCTTTGGGCTCGATTTCTCAAAGAGGTTGTGGAACACCCATCACCAGAGGTTTTCAAGACCTTACTGAACAAAGCCCTGGGAGACCTAGTCTGAGTTCACTGTTGACCCTGCTTTGAGCTGGAGGACGGAACAGATGACTCTCCAAGGTTCCTCCTAACCTGAATGTTTCTGTGTTTCTATTATGATGCAAAAACATATGTATTGAGTTACTGTTACACAGGGGAAATGTTGAGCTCATGGAGATGAATGATGATTTGAAATTATCCAGTGCAGTAGGGATGATAGTGTTGTTCATCCCAGAGAAGAGAAGGCTCCGGGGAGACCTTATAGCAGCCTTCCAGTACCTAAAGTGGGCCTACAGGAAAGATGTGGAGAGACTCTTTAGCAGGGAGTGTAGCAATAGGATGAGGGGTAATGGTTTTAAGTTGAAAGAGGGGAGATTTAGACTGGATGTTAGGAAGAAATTCTTTACTGTGAGGGATGGTGAGCCCCTGGCGCAGGTTGCCCAGAGAAGCTGTGGCTGCACCATCGCTGGAGGGGTTCAAGGCCAGGTTGGACGGGGCTTGGAGCAACCTGGGCTGGTGTGAGGTGTCCCTGCCCAGGGCAGGGGGGTGGAACGAGATGAGCTTTAAGGTCCCTTCCAACCCAAACCATTCTATGATTCTATGATAGTTGACTGAGAGACTACAGAAGAACCTTTTAAGTCATGTGACTGAGCAATAAAATGGTGTGTGAACCTGAATGGAGAAAAATTTAAAGTGATGCACATATATAAAAAAAAAAAAACACCCCAGTTTTACTTATGAACTAATGGTCTCTGACCTCACTGTTACCATACAGCAGTGATATCTTTGGGAGTTATTGCTGAGATATTTCCATGAAAAAGTGTGCGTAGAGCTTGGTGGCAACCAGTCAAAGCAAAGCAAATGCTAGGAAATGGATTAAAAAAACAGATACTATCATTGTGCTCACTCACCTCTTGAATACTGTTTGCAGTTCTGGTCTCTTTCTCTCTAAAATATGCAGTCGAATTGCAAAAGGTGCTTATAAAGGCCAAATGGATGATCAATACTGCAGAACAGCTTCCATATGAAGTATGACTAAGTAGAAGTCTGGAAAAGAGAGGACGTGGGGCGGGAGAGATTTGGTAGAGTTCTCCGGGCCATGAGAGGCATAGACAGGGTGAATACAGACTGACTATTCACCATCTCTTCTAACGTGGAAATGGAAGCATCAAAGAAGCATCAGAGCAAACAAAAGAAGTTACGGCTGGAAAAAAGGCTTCTTCTTGCCAGAGAACACCGGGGAAGCTGTAAGTTTAGGTGGGCTCAAGTGAGACTGAGCAATTTCATAGAAGAGGAATCTATTGAGGATTACGTAGAATTTACATAGCATTTGCATAAAAATCCCTTCCAACTCAGGAAGTCTCTGAGTTGAAAGTGAGTGAAGGCGGGGAGAGTACCGAGGGAACTAACACATATACTTCCTTTCTTCTTTCTCACCCCTGGACATCCATTATGGCCACTCCTAAATGGGCAACGACCATTGATCAGACCCAGTATGGTCATGGAACTTCTGCCCTTATTACAGCAGCATCTGCATCTTGTGGCGATGTTGATAATGAGTGAGAAGTCCTCCTTTAGAAGCATGTTGCTGCTCACGTAATCCCATATTTAATGAGAGTTTAGGGTTTTGAGGGCATATGGCAAAATTTAGCCACTTCTGTTCGTCTCTTCAAACAATCTGCAGGAAGGGATTATCTTAAAACAGCACCCAGGCAATAATATAATCAATTAAAAACAGAAGTAAAGCAGATCCTCTGAATTATATATTCTCCTGTTTTTAGATTGGGTGTTTGTGAATACATTACTTTATCACTTGTAAAATATATTTTTCTGATAATAATTGAAAAATTTAAGGAAACACTAATCATCATTATTTAACCAATTCTGCCTTACAGAAAGCACTATGAACTCCACATGGAACCTCAATTCAGAGGTATTCATTTTCCAAAGTGGCATTTTCCACCAACCTTGCCTACAGTTCCCTAGTTAGAACTGCACATTTCCTTAACTGTTAAGCAATCCAGTTTTGAGACATAGTATTGCAGCAAAGAAACAAAAAGATAAGTGAACAGTTATATGCCTTTACTAATCTGCTATCCCTTCAAATTAATATACTCTTGGCTTATGTGTATATAAATCCACAAATCCAACTGTTAAAGTTCGCCTGTGCATGAAATAAAACTTTCTCAAGGGTTGGTAGAAAACCATGGAGCCAAATCCTACAGAACGAGTCCAAGGACCTTTGCAAACATCACTAGCCTGTGCTTCCAGGGCAAGATGCATCTCAGCCTTGAATTTTCAAGTTAAATATTACATCACATACTAAAGAACAACAACAACCCAAGCCCTGTGGAGAGCAAAACCTACTTTGCACACTTATTTCCAGGAGGAGGATGGGAGACAAAATAGATCACTGGCACCACTCACATTGGTTTTTTCATCACTGCCTGAAGTTGCTCAGATATCCTACTGCTGTGAACAGAAAAGGGTCTGAATACAACAGAAAACAAACAAATAGACAAACAAAAAGTATTGAAAGGTTGTGTAAGATTAGATCTGGCAGGAACAACAGATTTAGGCAGAGCAGTTTCTGTTTTTTTGTGAGCATCATTATTCCCTTGTATGTGTCTGTATATATGTGTGTATACATGTGTGTATAGTCTAGCCAAATGCTTGTAGGTAGCAGTCGTCTTGAAATTATATTTTTCTCATTTTTGCCACAGTTTCTATGTATAAGTACGCATGTTATATTAATTTACATTATAGCTAAGCTACACATAGGAAAAAAACCCCACCTTTCCCAGTGAAGTTAGCATGGGGTTTGGCTTTCTGTTTTCTTAAAAGCAAGCTCCCTGGCCAGCTCTGTTCTTGCCCTTCTGCACACATTTTTTGCAAAAGAACAAATGCAGCAGATTGCAGATGACTCCTACTCGACTTGTTGCAATCTCCAGTTCTTTAATCTTGTGTCACAGCTGAAGGTTAGGTTGACCCACGTGATTCTCAGTAAAACAAGTGGTAGTAGGGGGAAAAAGCTAAGGAGATTCTTGTGATAAACCATGTTTAATTCCATTTCAGAGAAAACAATCATCTCTCTCAGTAGGATGATGGCTGAAAACTGCAAAAGCTCACACAAATATACAGTGCTGTATCATTCTTGGTTTAATAAAAACAATTTATATGCAGGGTAGTGAACATGAGGAAAGTTATGGAAAACATTTCTCACCCAAGGACAGAGTACCAGATGTGCTAAGACTTATGGGAGCAATCAAAGGTGGCCAAGGCTCTGCTGTGGGCCTTATTAAGTTAGACTGTGATCCAGCACCTTCAACTTATTAAGCTGTCGGGAGTTTCAGTGATTAAAACCAAAGAAAGGTCAGTCACAGACCTTCAGCATTTCCCTGGACTGGTATTTTCTTTTAGGCCTTAGACCCTAATGAAGACACTTCACTCGGTACGTGGATTTTTTTTAAATTGGTCTTTTGAGCTGGATTTGTCCATAGCTTGAGAAAATCTTCAATAGATTTTGCTTCCTCAGAACTCTGCATACAGTTATCAAAAATCCTAACCAATAGCAAGAGATGAGGCCTTATAGGATGGCTTTGCATATCATCACCGCGGAGATCAAAGGAACAGGTTAATGGGGATCTGGAGAAGTTTAATTATGTCCTAGGTAAGGAACGAGGGTTAGTGGCTGTAGGTGGGGCTGTTATAAATAAGCTTTCAAAGCTCTGATAGCTGTAGTCTAATGTTTGTAAAAGGTATCATAAAACCAGTATTTCTTATGGATTTAAGGTTGCCAAAATCAACCTGCTAGTCCGAAAAAGCCACGCGGCAGGAACAGACATAATGTGCTCCAGGTACAAGCCATGTCAACGCTATTTTCTGAGCCCTTCTCAGGTGGGTTAAAGGTTGTTGTTTCATCTGCAGGGACACATTTTACTGCTTACAAGTCCCTAATTATAATACTACTGTGAGGTGTTGTTTAGCTCGGCCTCTTCATCTCTGGATATCTGATGGGGTTAAAAGTTAGCAAGCACGCAGAACTCTCTCCATCGTCTGTATGTTTTGTCTTTTCTTTGATGCTACCTGTATGGGTTATAATGATGTATTTAGGGTGGACCAGTACTTCTGCAACACAGAAGCCCCTTGTCCTCACAAGCTTTTAATGCGGCTGTAACGATACATTCTGAAAGCCTGCCACACGGTGCCTTGTGTTTATTTTACAATATTAAAGTATCAAAATCAGGCTGGCTGTTTTCACATTGCACAAGATAATGAAGGAAGCTTTCGTGCCCTGTACAATCCAACAAATAAAAAATACCACCCTGTTACAAAGCAGAACATGATCGTTCTGCTCCGTTAAGATTCATACACTTTCAGTACCCTCTTTCATTTTCATTTTAAAATTGTTGAGAATTAAGTGTTCTGAGATCATTGGGACACCTTTGTAGTCATTTTTAATATAGCTTTTTATATGGATATAACAGTATTCATTATCAAAAGGTGGATCAATATGAAACTAAAAAGAAATTTACCTGCTAGGTTTTAACAATCAGGACGAGAAACTGCAAAGTACGTAATCCTATTAATTAAAATAAAATGTGCGTTTCCATCATCTTGAGAAGATTCTGTTCCCATGTTATAATTCTGCTTTTCGCTCAGTGAATTGCAGGACCCCCCCAGGAACCCACAGGATCTCATGGAAATCCTGCTTGAGTGGGGCTGGGGGGGGAAGAAGGGAGGTGGGAGCAATGGCCGTGTTTCTCTGGGATCAGGTGGATGCTCCCGCCAAAGAATTTCTGGGGTGGCATCTGCCACATCAGGGTGATGACAAAAGGAGCAGGGGCATTATTACTTTTCCCTGTCTCCCTTTTAGCTAATGAAACATCCCTCTGAGGAATGAAGACTGATTTGCGGTGCTTGCAACTACATTCCAGGATGAGAGCTCACCTGTAGCACCCAGTTGTGTTTTGTTCTCCTTTATTCTGTTGTTGACCAACTCTAGAGAAATATTTCTGGAGGTTTAAAGCTGAGCTTCAGTTTTAATTTATAATGAACGTGTCTATGAAAACCTGCCTATCCTGCAGTATACACTGGGAATTTGAAGACTAAAAGCCTTTGCCTCTACAAAGTTGGTGAGGACAACGTACCATTATCTTCTACCAGTCCAGCTGATTTCTTCCAGGGTTTGACCACAAAATTTCAGTAAAATTTCTGACCTTTTCTGGAAGTACAGGGTACTCTGACAAACTTGGCTAGCTACCCAAAGGTTCACATCAAGTCAAAGGACATGGCAACTGAAATGTGGACAGCTTCCTGCATCTGCAAAGATCTTTGTTCGTACCCCTCGGTATTAGTCCAATTGATAGACCAGGATGACCCCTTCAGAGGTGCTTGGACTGATAAACGCAATGAATTATGAAAGAATGGTCAAATAAATACCTACACTACCTGCCTAATAGGCCAGAATAGGTTATTTAGATCTCTTGTACTGTTTATCAGATAAATATTTTTTCAAAGCCACACTAGGTTGTTTAATAAATATTTTTAATTTTCTAAAGAAGACTCTGGGTCCCTTATTCTAGGATTTATTTTCAGGCAGATAAGTGGCAAACAAAATCTTCCTTTTTTTAAAGTTGGGAATTTCTTGTGCAAATTAAGCGAACCTTCTTTTTTAAAAAAACCCGCCAGTATAGCTGAAAATCTTGAGCTTCTGAAACAAACAGATGGACACAAGAAAGTCAACATAAAGTTTGACATTCCATTTCAGTATTAAGTCATAGCCTACTGACTTTTAATATGACAGGAAATCTATTACTAATAGTTCTTACTTGCCAGAAAATTCCACCGAGATCCTTTTGTGATAAGTAAATGAAGTTGAACTGAAATGTCATGGCAATGGCTTGAAGAACAACTCGGGGAAGAGATCACAGAGATATATAATAAATGAAAAGGGAGAAAATACATTCCAGAACGACTAAAGCGGCTTCTCGTGTAATTGTGCAGGACTTGGAGACAGCAGATTTAAGGGTCGGCAGGGAAAGGACAAAAGATCTCTGCACACGTGCATCTAGGGAAAAGACTTCTCTTGCTCTGGATGATCTGAAGCTGTTTTTTCAGAGGCTATCACTTCATAGGCAATTCAGAGTAGGATTGCAAATATGGTGACAGGTACAGAAAACGCTCATTTTTCTCAAGAGCTTGCAAAATACAGTGTGTATTCGGCTTTGCCTAGTGAAGGAGGTAGTCTGCAATGTACAAAGCCTCTCGGAGAAAGAGCATGACCAAGTTCAAAAAACTGGTGACTTACATCTGAAATGCTTTTCTACCTCATTATAAAGGAAAGCCAGTTCACCCAACACACATATAATGAAATTATGTACGGACTATGTTTGTGTCATTTCCAAGAAAGCTACTGTCTTTTCAGTCCTGTCTAATAACCAGCTCCATCCTGGAATTATGTTGATTAAAATATAATTGAAATTCTGCATTGTCCCATGGTGGCTTTTTTTTTTTTTTTGGGAAATGCGGCAAAAAAGGCACATGTCTGACATTGAATTTTTTTTTTTTTAACTGAACACTTTCCTTGAGACCCAAACATTTCAAGTGTTGCAGGAAATATTAAAGTGGAGATTCTTTTAGCTTTGAGACAAGATCAAGCAGACTTATATCAAATAGCAGCTTGTAATACAGGCTTATGAGGGGGTTAGAGTAGATATCATTCATACTTTAATTAACTCAACTTCCAGCTGTGAGTACATACAGGATATTTCCTTCACAGGTACAGCTTCCCATTGAAGTCCTTGCCCACCCAATTCTGTAACCAGCAGCCGTGGTGGCATTTAAGGCAGCTATTTTTCTTTTTCTTTTAAAACTTGCGTTTAATGTGGTGTTCAGTAATCATATGAAAGACCTGCAACACAAGCTACAGATTGCTGTTGCTGTTGAGCTGGGATGGGGCTCTGTGTATTTATTGTATTTAATGTTACAACAAATGCCTTAATAATTTGGAATTGTCTGATGACACTCTACATAACCGAAGAAAGAGGTAATAATTTGGGGGCAGCAGAAAGAAAAGATTCCTCTAATCAACTGAAAATTGTTGCCTTCCTTTAAAAACGACACTATTTTTTAAAGATAAACCACTCTGAATCACCTGCTGCTGGCAGCCGTATTTCCAGTTTCCTACACTGCCTATATAGATAATTTGCTTTAGCACTACAAATTGATTTCTGAGCAGTTTCTAAACATGCTTAACTTATGGATAAAGACATCTAATTTCTCTCAACATCTTGATTAAATGTTCTGTCCAAAACATCTGTCAAGAACTATGTCTCATCATATGAGTTTTCAGAAATGCCCACCGAGCTGCAGGGATAAGGCTTTTGTCTGATATGTCATTAGGCCTTCATAATTAATAATACGTCCTTTCTATTTTACAGAAAGCTTTTTAGGTCTTCTTCAACTAATTTTTGAGAAAAAAATATTTGGTCATCACCACTTGCAGCTGTAGGAATATAGTTTTACATATGGAAACATAATGTTCAAGTTTAATTCCCCCAAGTGTGCAGCTTTTCCTTTCTTTACTCAGATGCTGCTTTTGAAAGGGACCAAATTGTCTGTTCCTTTTAAAGAGTGATGGATGTTCACCCCTTGTAGAGCAAGACAGAGCTCTCACATATGCCTGTTGTACAAAGCTCATTTTTGCCATACCAGCTCTGTGCAATGCACGAGAGCCGTCCGGGTGCATAAGAAGATGACTCTGGCCCTGTTTTGCAAGGCGGGGAGAATTCTGCAAACACCCCCTCTCCCCAAAGCCATTGTATTTTCTACTCCCACTCTTAGAGCAGGTGGCTCTAAGAGTTTAAATTTGGAATTCGTGTTTGCAAGCAGTGCGTGCCCACAGTGTTGAGGAAGAGTCGGGGCGGAATGAGTAGAAGGTCCATAATGGAAAAATTCCTGGGTTAAATCACTTCTGCATTGAAGTGAATAGCACAACTCCTACTAAGCTTTAACAGGAACGGAATTTTGTCTCCGTTATCCACAGACCCTTTTGTAATACGCGCACAAGGCCCAAACCCCTTATTCTGGCCCAGGGCCTCCCGTAGTTCACGTGGGAGGTCCCCAGAGGTGCTGCGCGTCGTGGACAAAGTTGGCTGGCTGGCATCCAGCCGAACGTGCAAGTTGCTCGTGGAAATCTTCTGTTTAGCTTACCCTAAAGGAAGAGGTAACACACTTCACTTCCAATTCAGCACTTCAAAAGTGCATTTCCTGGCACTGGGTGCAGGTGGAGGCTGCTTTTGTTAGCGCTGGGTTTTACAGTTAATTTAGAAAGTGAGAAAAGTGCAGCATTTCCTGTATATTCGCTCTTTGCAGCGAGGGATCTCTCACTAGCCCAGTTAGATATTGCATTTATCATCATAGCAAATGGCCTATATTACAAAAATATTTAAAAAAAAAAGATGCAATTTCCCCCGGACGGAGGGCCGGTCTGCCATTTATTTATGCTCCACTCCGTTTAGTATGCAGCGTGGGCACGGTGCCACACTGACTTCTAACCCTCATGGAGAAAACACACAGGTTGACGGTGGGCCTCGAGGGAACGCAGAGCTTTAATGGCAATTTGAGTGTAAAATCTGGTCTCTGGAAGAAAGGTCACCACATCTGCATAACCCCCTCGAGTCAGGCTTAGAGCCCTGTCTGCCTTCAACTAAAGAGGCATTTTCCTCTATCTTGAGGCTGCTTTAGTTCGAGGTACAGGGAGCACATGACAGAATCAGGGGAACTGAATGATGTTTGTGCATGTTTGACTGCACTCTGCATCCTAAGAGAAGACTTTTGAGAAGCCCAAATCAATACTACAACCATGTCCTCTGCAGCCGCTGCGCTGTTTCGTTCTGTTACCATAATGAATTGAAGTCTCACGACAACAGGCGTACTAAGCGCTGCTCAGCCCTTGGTATTCAATCACCTTTAACTAGCTGCATCTGCCTAAACCCCACTGTCAGCTGCAGTTGTACAGAGCCCCACTGCAGACATTTTGTGGCCCTCAGCTCAAAAACGCAAAAGCAGGATGCTTTTCAGAGCCGTAGGGTCTAGGATGTCCTTCTTGAAGACAAAATTTTCTCACTTTTTGTTGAAAGCCTAGCATAAGGCATTCAGAAACTCTAAAATACAGCATTTTCCAACTGGAGGGTCTTTTAACCTAATATCAGCTTCTTGTGTCTGACCACCTCCTTGTGTTCATACTTTTTTCATGCAGTTTGGATCTCCTGCGTCATGATTCAGAGAGGGAAAAAGCAGAAGAAGCTCAGTTCATTGGCAAGTGCGGAGGATCTAAGCTATCTACTTTACACTGCCATTTTAATTTTAAATTCTAATTGCCAGCCTTTTAAGTTCTGGGCAGCTTCCATGGCGAAGCTGGTGACACTGTGAAAACGCGTGCCGAAGGGGATGGGTTATCAGTTCTGCAGGACAGCTTTCTCCTTGGCACCGGTGCTTTGGATGCCACAGAAAATGCCCTCGAGACAGGCAGCCACGGCGGGGAAAGCCAAGTGTTGCCTGCCAAAAATGAAGACAAGCAAGGAAAACAGCAGAGCGGCTTGGGAAGCCCAAATCAAAACATACCCGGGTAAGGGATGGGGTTCAGGGCTGTGATTTGGACCACCATGGTGGGAAAAGGCTAGGAGGAAATCCTAACGGGCTTTCCCCACTTATTTCAGCTCAAATGTGCCTGGAAAACAGTTCTAGATGAGAATTTTTGTCTATCCCAACGCATAGATGAATTTTGAGGTTCAAGCAGCCTTTTAACATCAGTCCATAAACAGGGGTTTCTCCCTGTAGTAATCATCTAGCTTTGCCCATGCAGAAAGCTGAAAGGATGTTGTAATAAAAGGAACTTTTCCTGTTTTACAGAGGGGAAACTAAGGCAGAAGTCTGTGCACCAACTTGTAAAATGATCCAACAATTAGCAGAGCAAAGGAAGGAGTAATACTGCTTTAGTTTTCCCTCTTTGCCAAATCCAGAGAATCATTTTTCTCTCCTATCTTCCATTACTCAAATAATCAAAGTTTGCACTGCCTTCACTGTTTGGCATGCTGGATGAGTGACACTGTGACATTTAGAACTTCAGGGTCTCAATTTCCCTTTAGAACCACAAGGTTACGTATAAAAAAATTAGGGGGGGGTGGGGAAGAAAGAAAAAGACCACTTGCTGGCTAAAACGTTCTGTTGTGTCAAGGGTGGAAAAACCAAACTTAGCTTTTATAATAAAAATAGTGTCACGTCCAATTTCCCTTCCTACCTCTGTCTTACTCTGAAGTGTTTTGAAGTAGCAGAGAGCTGCAGTGCAATACAATCTGCAGAATATCAGCAATATTTTCAAACATGTGGTAATGTTTTTCCACACACATGAAAGTGACCCAGCCCTAACAAGGAACCAGACTGTTTCAAAAATAACGTTAACTTTGACAACTCCTATAGCTATTTTATATTATGTTAAACTCGAGATTACTGGCTTCTTCTGAGGCTTGAAAAGAGCACTGTGCTTGTCCTCTTCCCAGCTGATACGAATAAGTGTCTATTACTACAGCCAGCAACCAGCAGGACAAATTGGGGTTTTGAGCCACATGCCCAAACCCCCTGTACTCCTATGAATTAACACCTGGAAAATACATGTGATGGATACAAATCCTTTTTTACGATATATCATTTGAAAGGCTTTACTCCTTTTACTGTGGCTTATTAAAGGCAGACTTGAGAGCCCTGTTTCACCCTGACCAACATCAGTGGCAAATTCCTATTGATTTTGCTCGGGAAGAGGATTGGGCCTTTCATTGTCAAAGATTTCTTTGGAGAGCTGACATTTGCATGGAATCCTTCTGCCCTGCAAAGCATTTTATTACAGATTACTGTGATTATCTCTAAACAGCATAGGCATCTTTTAAAAACGGCTTCTTTTTTTCCGTCAATTTATTATACTTAATACTTAAAAATTAATAACTCTCGTGGGAGGTTTGCAGGACGAAACTGGAGAGTTGGAGAACTACTGCTTTATGTCAGTTCTCAAATTAATGCTTTTTTTTTTTTCCTCCTGTTACTAATCTAAGACAAACTACATTCCATTTGATTAATTAAAGATGGGAAGCACGAGGAAACCATGGAAAAAATTTAAACTGTGCTTTGAAATGACAAATATTTGTCTTTTTGATATTCCTCAGTACAAGTATGAAATAGAATTTATTGAAGTTCAGCAGCTGTATAAAAATGTTCCATAGCTAGAACACAGAAATGATTTAATAAGTTCTACGAAAAGTCAATTTGCATGAGATCAGCACCTAGCCTATAACGGGTGGTAATGGATTGTTGGCTTGATTTTATACCACTTGACATCAGATTACAATACACTGAATAAATGTTAACCTATAATCCCTTTAGTAAAAGCTGGCATTGTTTGTCTTCTCTTGTAGAGACCACATTGATTTTCTTTTATTGGATGCTCAAGCGCTGCACCTCAGATTGATTACTTTGCATTAAATGTGCAGAGAACATTTTTATTATTCTAAAACAGGAGTCTTAACATTAAAGAGATGCCTCACCCCCCACACACCCCCCTCCTGCTACACTGCTAAAAGTATACTCCAGCATTTAATTTGGATTTCTTTCATTTTCCCATTTCTTTTCAGGGCTGCTGTGATGCTGACCCCTGCTCTGCCCCTGTGCCCCTTGACCCTGACACATCTGACCAGTGAAGACTCTGGGGGTGGCAAATTAATAGAAGCATTGCTTGTTAATTGCATAAGAGGAAAGCCAAGAATTCATCACCTCAGTCATGGCCATTGCTTCCCTTTGACCCCCTTCTCCCACAAGGCTTTTGCTGGTGGTCACATCTGTGGTTTTTCTATATCCTACATATTTGCCGTATAATTATTCAGCATCAAACCTTATTAATCAAATCGATGCTGTGTTTTAAATGGAAATTGCTGGATTAATACAAGCATTCATTTCATCCTGAAAATCTTGATGGCTTTAGCACATGGAATCCAATTGGAATATAAAAGAAGGGATGTAGAGACCTGATTGAATTAGGAGAGGCATGCTGCACATTAAATTACATATGCCAGCAGGGGTCCATGCTTTTATAGTAAAATACTACTGTAGAGTGCATACATCTTATACCTCCTGCGATTTCTTTACACTGGTCAGTGCTCTTGTGCTAAACAGGGCTATAATGGCCATTTATAGTTCAAAATACACATTTTTTAACGGGGTCTGGTATTTTATAAGCATTTGTGTTATTTCCGTTACTTCAAATATTTCTTCAAATAGTCGGTGTTAACAAAACAGCAAATGACATGTTGCTACTTCTTACTGCTTGGCTAAGGAGATCTTGTCCTTTTCTCTACCTAACATACTATTACTCAAATTATGGATAAGTAAACAGTCTCAGCACCAAAAAAAAAAAAAAAAAGACAAAGTCATGACGAGCTTTGCGGTCATGCTGTAAACGTGCTAAACACCCTACGCAAATTTCTGCTTACCCAGCCCAGCGATTTCTGGCCTCCTTTCACACCTTGTGTAAGTTTCCAGTTTCTACCCAGTGAACCTGCTGTGCAAAGGGCAGGGGTGGGAAGTTAGGAAGTGATAAACTGTAAAAAAATATCTATGCGTTTATATCTCAGACTCAGTGATCAGCTTGCACTACTTCTTCGGACCTGGCATACGCGCTTGTGAAAACTGGTCTTGGACAAGTATTCCCACTGAAATTCGTATTCCGTTGGTAAAGATCTTCTGTCACCAGCAGAGTGGGGACTTATTTTTGGTTGTTTGGTAGCAAACACACCCGTGGAGGTGAAAAAGAAGGGGTGCTGCAATGTCATGTGCAAGGAAGACATCCAAAGGAGAAAGGTGACACCTCAAAGCTTTCTTCTTTCCTTGGTAGATTGGGTCCTGGCAAGTGCTGAAGTACCTGAAATGTTCTGGAGATCTTCAGTTGCCATTATTACCTTGAGATTTGAGCACCCTATTTTGCATAAATATCTCTGGGTAGTTTGTTTTTCAGTGTGGGCCTCCCTCCCACGTTTTCTGTCTTGCTTTGTCTTTATGCAATTAGACAAACAACCCTAAAAGCAAACGAGGACAATGCAGCTTTGGTGTTCATGAAATTTTGCTCGCGTTGTTTTCACTAGGCTTATCATGAGTTGTCCTGTATCAACAGTCATACTTAAGGAAATCGAAGTTTGCCCAAAATGCGAATTGGAGAACAAGCACGGTTCAGGGGAGGCAACTGGAGCAGATCTCTCTTCTAGCTCAGCTTGAGCTCTACCCATTTTCAGCTTCGCAGCACAGAGCGAAAGGGTGGGTGACACGCTCCCTGGATGGGAATCATCAGTAAAGATTTCTGTATGTCCCTATCCTCAAAGTGGCATGATAATTCAGAAGAGATTTATACGCAAAATCCTCAGAAAATGCATTCTATAAGTAATAAAATGATGTGTTATCATGCAAATCCAGTCTTAATACGAGATTGAAATTACTGAAAAGATGTTTACACCAATGTAGTAATGAAACTGCATTTGGCAATCACAAAAACAAGTTACTATGGTTTATTTTATGACATAAATTATTTCATTTTAATATCTCTCCTGTCAAATTAGATTAATTTACTTACCAAACTTTATACATAGTTCATGATTAGTTGTAAAAGAAGATTAGTTATAAAATAAGTCAGCTTAACATCCAGACATAGGATTTTAATAACAACTTGATATACAAAGACTGTCAGGTGCTGTCTGCTAGTGAGAAATAAATAATACCCTAGACCCTTCACTGTAATTACCATCATTCACTGTACGTACAGGATCTGCAGTGCAGCTCGCGATGGCATAGTCAGAAGTGCTTAACGTCCCTCGCCCGGCTCCCGGCGAGAGGAACATCGGTGGGCAATGGGAAGATGTTCGCTCAGCTGAGAACCGCTGGTGACTTCCCACACTGCTTCGAATAATGTGGGTAATTAAACGAAAGCCTTTGTTCCACGTCCAGGTCACTTAAAACCACGCAGAGACACGATTATGTAGAAAGAGGTCCTTCTCCTTTCCTGGGGCGAGAAGTCTCACGGACATGTCAGTGATGCTCCCTGGCCACTGAGAAAGTCACATCTTCAGTGATGCAGACACAGTGACTGCTTTCTCCAAAATGGATTTTTTCTTCATTTTCTAGGAGGGGGAGAGTAGATATCCATCTTTTCAGGCATGTGCACCTCAGAAACTTTGTGTCGATACCCCAGCCATGCTGCCACCACCATTTGCCATTCACCCTGGCGGTTTTAAACAAAGCAGCTGAAGTACGGGCTTAGCCTTAAGCTTATGTTTAAGTTAGCAGGACCCAAAGGCGCTCTTTAACAGATTTGTTAAAAACCAATGAACCGTTGAATGGAAAACCAAACGATACGCTGTACGTCATGGCCTCTCTCCTCCCTGTAGCACACATTTGCTGTCATTTCCAAACATATATTCTTCTA